>CM029553.1:15165275-15551202 GCA_017141385.1 Sogatella furcifera
ATTCCGTTCAAGATTACGCCAGTAATCAGGTTTTTCAAAATTGTAGATGTATTGCTGGTTGCATATCTTCCGCCTTGATACTACCAATCCTTACTGTAAATTCAATGGTTTAGCGAGATTATAGATAAACTAATTTGGAAGATATTGAGTCAAGTTTCAAACTATGTCCGATTGAGTTCCCAAGGTTACGCTCAATATCAGCGTTTTACTATTTTTCGGAATTTTCAGAGTTTTTCTTGGATTTTTCGAGAATAAATTGGTAGAAAATGTCGAAATTTGGGGAACAGGTCCAGATTAGGTCTAGAAATGCTGTGTTCAATGAGTATTGAATCCCTTCTGAACGGAATTTGCAGGCGAGCGAATCGAGCCTGTTTTTCTCAGTTCACACTGACAGAGGTTATGCAGGCGAGCGAAGCAAGCCTGTTTGATTTACCGACACTTCTGATACTGTCGGGGGTCCAGGGTGCGGAGCCCCCTGGCTAGGCGGAGAAGGCGAGCGAAGCGAGCCTGCCGGCTAGTTATTATATAAATCTTCTATAAGAATATTTGATTTAATTTGTATATAACTAGATGAGGATAGAATAAGAGTATAATGAGTTTAAGAATAGTTAATTTTGTAACATCTTTTTTCTCTGTGAATTCTCCATTCTGTGTTGATTTTTGGTGTAAAACATTCAATTACTTGTATCATTGCTGATGAGAACAATTAAATTGATTTGAATTCGAATATGTATAGATTTTGGAACGATATTGGGCTAGCTGGAGTCATTTTCAGCTTGCCAGAATGTCTTCTTTGCTTGGACAAACTATGGTTACCGGTAGTTGACGATAGATTGGAGGAATTTGTCTTGCGTACGTTTTTCGAAGGCTATACACAGCACGAAGCAGGATGAAGATGAAAAAACGAAGAGGGAGAAGGAGAGGAAGAAGAAGAAGGAATGGAAGAGGGGTGAAAGAGAAATGAAGGAGGGAGAAGAGTGTTTGGTGACGATTGATCGAAGAAAATAACTCAACTAAAGTTCTGCACCTACAACTACACTACACTACAGCTATATAGTCTGTTCAAGCAAAGAAGAGCCTCTGACAAGATGGTAAAATGACTCCAGCTCGGTCAATATTGGTTCAAAAATTATTGATTCAGAAGAATTGAGGAAACAATCTGCTCGACAATTTGAGACTAAATTAATAATTGAGAAGAAGAACGAATGGAAGAAAGAAGAAGAAGAGGAAAGAAAAAGAAAAGAATGGAGAAGAAGAAGAAGAACGAGGAAGAAAGAAGAAGAAGAAAAAGAAGAAGAGAAGAAGAAGAAGGAAGAAGAAGAAGAAGAAGAAAGAAGAAGAAGAGGAAGAAGAAGAAGAAGAAGAAGAAGAAGAAGAAGAAGAAGAGGAGGAAGAATGAAGAAGAAGAAGAAGAAGAAGAAGAAGAAGGGAAGAAGAAGAAGAAGGAGAAGAAAGATAAGAAGAAGGAAGAAGGAAGAAGAAGAAGAAGAAGAAAAAGAAGAAGGAGATGATGAAGAGGAAAAGAAAGAGTAGGAAGAAAAGAAGAAGAAGAAGAAAACAAGAAGAAGAGGAAGAAGAAAGAAGAAGAAGAAGAAGAAGAAGAAGAAGAAGAAGAAGAAGAAGAAGAAGAAGAAGAAGAAGAAGAAGAAGAAGAAGAAGAAGAAGAAGAAGAAGAAGAAGAAGAAGAAGAAGAAGAAGAAGAAGAAGAAGAAGAAGAATAAGAAGAAGAAGAAGAAGAAGAAGAAGAAGAAGAAGAAGAAGAAGAAGAAGAAGAAAAATATTAGTCACGCAATGTGATCTACATCAAGTTGTAATGGTTGCAGTAGTGTTGAAGCTTTTACTGACCCGGCTGTCACGGTTCCGTGACATAAAGTTCGATAGCAAAGTCAGCACTATAAAAAATTCCGTGAAAAAAATCCAGTCAAAATTTTCCTGTAAGCACTGGCGGCTCGTGCCCACGAAACAGGTGAAGTGCTGTACAGTACAAGATACGGACACTTCACAGGCACTGACGGCTCGTGCCCACGAAACAGGTGAAGTGCTGTACAGTAAAAGAATCGGACATAGCATAGGTATGATTCTAGCATGCAACTCGCGGCTGAACTGAGCAGGAAAAATTTAGATGTATTGCGGGTTGCATATCTTTCTTCTTGATACGACCAATCCTTTCAGTAAATTCAATGATTCAACAAGGAAACAGATTATTAGATGAACTAATTTAGAAGATATTGAATCAAGATTCATACTATGTCCGATATACTTCCCAAGGTTACGCTCGATATCAGCGTTTTACTATTTTCCGGAGTTTTTCATAGATTTTACGAGAACCAATTGCCAAGAATTAAGGCGGTTCGCGATGCTTAGCTGATTAGCTCTGTCAGGACAGTCTCTTGCTGTCTTTTACAGTGAATTATTATAGTTCAGGTCACATCGCAAGGGCAGTACTATAGGCTACTATTGATACTTACAGTATGTATCGGATACATAAATTTACGTATCTAGTACTTATCTGATACGTGAAAATGTCCGCTTTTGAGATACATATTATTTAGGTATTGATTATACGTATTCAATATGTATCACCCTCATGTCTTGGATATACATGTAATATGTAACTAACAAAAAAGAATTGCCAAAATACTTTGTTGATCAATGATATAAATATTATCAAATGATGATATTGATATTTGTAATTGTTGAAATAAAATCATAATAATCCAGTTAATCCCATTTGGAAAGACATGGAAAGATGCATAAGAAACTTAACCTCAAAATACTGAATGCAATCAATAGCCTACTTAGCATTGGATCAGATTCAAATCAATTGATAAATGAAACACAGATTTATATAATAAGTAATATATTATAATATTACATTCAAATAAACAATTTTCATCCTTTTAAAAGTACTATTCTGGTTTTGTCTCCACAATCACATCAGCTTACATTTCATCACTTCTCACAACAGAAAATTTCAGTTCAGAAAAAGCACACGAGCAGAGGCACAGTTACTAATGCATTGTGGGTAGGTTTAGCGGATACGTATCTGATACGTATCGGAAAGTATCGGGAGATACGTATCAATTCTGCCTCAAATAATATGTATCAGATACGTTTGAGGTACATATTTTGTAATACATACTTTAAGGGTTACATTGATATGTACTTAATATGTATCGGATACTTTGTGTGCTATGTGGGAATGGAACTTATCTAATACGTATCTGATATGTTCATGTGCTATGTGGGTAAAGGGCAGTACAGCTAAGTAAGTACCTTTTCCTGTTCAAGCTTGAAGACAAGACAAGACCTGTAATTGAGTACAGCTGTTCGACTGTGGCTAAACATCAGGCCGTTACGCATAAAGGAAAACATACCTTTACAAGCACAAACTCGCAAAAAGTTTGTTTATCTCGTGTCAAGTGATCGTGAATAGGGTATACCTATTGCACCCATATTGATTAGATCAAAGACTCTTGATTATATTCTGTTGTCAGTTAATTGACGAGCTGTAATCGGACAACACCCCTTTGTGAAGGTTTGAATTCCCTGATTCAATTACCCTGTAACTGCATGTGACAATAGACAGTTTGATTCCGTGTTAAAACTGATCAACATAAAAGCCTTCACTCATCCAAAATTATTAATATCTTTCATGTATAGTCTACTCTTCAAACTCTAGCTTCGAATATTTGACATTTTTGATCGTGTTACTTAGGGCCGGTTTCTCCAAAAAAGTTACTGAATTTTGGATTAAACCATCAGCTGGCTCAATTGAAACACAAGTCAATAAAAGTGACCATACACTGACAACTGATAGTTTAAACTAAAATATCAGTTGAACGTATTTGGAGAAACCGGCCCTTAATGTGTTACTGATTGAACTGTCAATGTCAGTTAACTGACGTTAAATCTCTTTTTGATTCAATATCGGTCGGTTGCAGAGTCGTTATGACAAATTTATCAGCTCAATTAAATGACAAAGTGGAAGAACGTTCAAATGTTTTTTGGAAATGAAGAGTTGAATGAAGTGTGATAGAAAGGACGCTATTTGAAGGCTACACACAGCACTTAGCAGGATGAAGATGAAAAAACGAAGAGGGAGAAGGAGAGGAAGAAGAAGAAGGAATGGAAGAGGGGTGAAAGAGAAATGAAGGAGGGAGAAGAGTGTTTGGTGACGATTGATCGAAGAAAATAACTTAACTAAAGTTCTGCACCTACAGCTACACTACACTACACTACAGCTGTAGTCTGTCCAAGCAAAGTAGACCTTCTGGCAAGATGGGAAAATGACTTCAGCTCGGTCAATATTGATTAAAAAATAATCAATTTAATCTCAAATTGTAGGAAACATTGTGATGTACAATATGAGATCGAATTTATGATTATTGAACAAATATTAACCAAGTTGGAGTCATTTTCCCCTCTTGCCAGAGGCTCTTCTTTGCTTGGACAGACATTTAAAGAATAAATCTTGAAGTTCATTATTTTATTTTACTTTATTCATCCACCTTCCTGTTAAATTTGAAAAACCGTTTGTTTATCAGTGGCGGCTCGTAACCACGAAACAGGTGAAGTGCCCGTATATTTTACTGTTTAGCACTTCACCTGTTTCGTGGGCACTTGCCGCCAGTGTTGTTTATTGTAAAACATAATTTGGCAATCGCAATTTTTGTTATCTAGCTATAATCGCCAAAGTATACGTTATCGATTTTGAGCTGGAGTAATCAATCATGGTATTATTCATGTGATGGCGTATAGACCTGATGACGTAAGACAAGAACAACGCTAGCACATAGCTGGCTCCATCAGCAAAAGACTTGATTTATTTCTCCTGCTTCATCTCCTCCTCCTCCTCCTCCTACTCCTCCTCCTCCTCCTTCTCCTCCTCCTACTCCTTCTCCTCCTCCTCCTCCTCCTCCTCCTCCTCCTCCTTCTCCTCCTCCTCCTCCTCCTCCTCCTCCTCCTCCTCCTCCTCTTCTTACAATAAATTTCAATTTTTTGCGGATGATGTCCACATAAGTATTTAGCTTGTGCGTGGGTAATGGATATTGAGTGCAAAGGTGATTGATGAGGTGAAATTTGTGGTCTCAAATTGTAGATCAGAATGTAACCTACAGTTTGAAACAAAATTTATGACTATTGAAACAATATTGACCGAGCTGGAGTCATTTTGCCAGAATGTTTCCTAAAAGTGTGTTTCTAAAAGTTTTCAAAGTTTTTTAAAAGGGTGTTTGATTTTTATCTATTTTTCAATTATTTTAAATAGCCCTAAGCTTAAAAGTTCAGTTCATCTCTCTATATAGTTATATATATATAATACATATAAATTTATATTTATATATGTACAGATTCTTGTTAACACGATAACTCCCGAATGGCTTGTCGGAGAGCGACCAAATTTTGCACAAAAATCATTAGTGTTAATATCTTGGTCAAGTTCGTTAACCAGCCAAATTGGTCCAAGGGTAGGGGGTGAAAATTTTGAAAAATCACTACAAATCGACCAATAACTTGATCGTTTTGAAAATTGGTGGGAATAATACCCTTATAATGCCCTACAATTTGAGCCGTCAACGATAAAAATCCTATCAAAAGTGGCGGAAAAAATGGAGAATAATATGCCAAAAATTGTGTTTTTCGAAAAGGGCACCTTTGAATTCATACCCTAATTATTAGCTCATAATAAGTCATATGATTTGAGCCATCATAGAATTGCATTTGAAATGCACTCTTTTCGACCGCCAGCTGCCGGAGCGATTTTTTTTTTTAGACCAGTCTCAAGCTAGCTAGGCGCAGGAAAAGGTTTAGTAACATAGCTAACATCAGTATCATAGTATCATAGCTAAAGATATAGCTAACATCACTCTCGACTCGATAAGCTCTTGAAGATCGCAGGTTGACTGTCCTTACAGAACAGAGCGTAAATTGCAGTCAAATTTTCAAATTTAAATTTATTTATTCTTTGCACACTTTACATCGATTATCTTTACAAGCAGATTATTTATCTTCAACGATTATCTTTAGCAGTCATTTGACAACTGTCATTCTTGTTGGCGTCAGCTACCTAATTATAATAACTGAAGGAAAATTCTTATTCATAGTCACGTGTTTCACTCAGCATTGAAATGGAAATGTTCTTTATTAAACAGAGTTAGAGAAATCCTTTTTATAGTATGTTCAAGCAAAGAAGACCCTCTGGCAAGATGGGAAAATGACTCCAGCTTGGTCAATATTTGTTCAAAAATTATCAATTTGATCTCAAATTGTAGGAAACATTCTGCTCGACAATTTGAGATCAAATTCATAATTCTTGAACAAATATTAACCAAGCTGGAGTCATTTTCCCTTTTTGCCAGAGGATCTTCTCTGCTTGGACAGACTATACCACTCACTCAATCTCAAAGCATTCAATGTGAGAATAATTTCATCTGAATATTTCGAATAAAATCTGAAATTAAACTTGAGAAGTTCTTTAAAGCATGTCACATCAATAACAGCTTTCGAAATGAGAAGAGAGAGAATCCACCGGCGGCTCGTGTCCACGAAACAGGTTAAGTGCTGTACATTGAAAGATACGAGCACTTCACCTGTTTCGTGGGTACGAGCCTCCAGTGAGAGAGTCCAAGAATAGAAGTTGGGGAAGCGTTGACAGAAAGAAGTGTATCCCGGAGGAAATCGAATTTTCATCAAAAGCAGGTAAAGTTTGCCCAGGCTGAGAAGACACACCGGTACAATGTGGAGTATATTGAACGGGGTATCTTCTCAGTATTCTGTTTTTGTCTGTGGTGGAATCAAGTGAGGGGGGGTTGAGACTAGGAAAGAGTAGTGAGGAGGGGGTTTAGGGTAGGATACAAGGGGTGGGGATGAAAAGGGTTTAGTGAAGAGATCAAGAATGACCAAGCTGGTGTTTGTGGCAGAATTCAGCGGATTAATGGATTTGTGGCAGAATTCAGAGCTGTATCTCGGATGTCCCTGTATCCAATCAAGGCTCAATTCAGAGTTACACAAAACCTGGATTCCAGTCAAGAAATAGTCAGAAATACACAAGAACAGGGATTTGTAAAAAACAGAGTGAGATATGAGATTAGCAGGGGGTAGAGTACAGAAACCAGAATAGAAAAAACAAAACTGTAGCCTAGTTTATACGATGCCAATTGGCGAGGCAATTGTCATAAGACAACTGAAACAGCTGATATTGTCTAATAGAGTTTCCATCAAGCCATTCCTAGCTGATGATTAAAAAAAAAAAAAAAAAATCGCTCCGGCAGCTGGCGGTCGGAAAGAGTGCATTTCGAATGCAATTCTATGATGGATAAAATCATAAGACTTATAATGATCTATTCAGAGCATGAATTCAAAGGCGCCGTTTTCAAAAAACCCATGAAAAACACAATTTTTGGCATTGTGTTATTCGCCATTTTCTCCGCCATTTTTGATTGGATTTTTTTCGTTGATGGATCAAATTGTAGGGAATAATAAGGGTATAATACACACCAATTTTCAAAACGATTACGTTATTGGTCGATTTGTAGTGATTTTTCAAAATTTTCACCCCCTACCCTTGGACCAATTTGGCTGGTTAACGAACTTGACCGAGATATTAACACTAATGATTTTTGTGCAAAATTTGGTCGCTCTCCGACAAGCCCTTCGGGAGTTATCGTGTTAACAAGAATCTGTACATATATCTATATATATATTTAGAGATATATGAATTTGAACGGACATCGAATTCGTGTTCTAGGGGCTCGGAAACGTGTAAAAAATAAATCACATCTTAAATTTTCGATTGTCAGGGCAAGACCAATAGTGCATTTTTTCAAATGAAATGCACTAAAAGATTCAATAGATACTTTACATCAGCTGTAAATTTCAGAAGACAATTGTCTCGCCAATTGGCATCGTATAAACTAGGCATATGAGATTAGTTTAGGCATGTTAAAACTGCTGATTGGTTATTTGAGTCAAAATAATCCGATTTGTAGATTGGTGTGAAATGACCCATATTAGTGTATAGAAAACATTTTTCCTTGCCATACATGGTGAACTGTTTTTTGTCATTTTGTTATAATGACTGTCATATAATAAAAAGACATATAATAAAGATACTAAAGAGACGTTTTGGACTTTGTCTGTGTTTCAATCCTATTGTATTTCAATCTCGTTAATAAATAAATAAATAAATAAATAAATAAATAAATAAATAAATAAATAAAAAGACATATAATAATTGACTATCTACCCCAAGTACTCTAATTGTCTTTGGTATAATCAAGAACTCTTCAAACAAAATTTTCGTTTCGTAAATTATTGCTGTTAACAAAAATCAAATATCAGCTGTTATTTACCGCACTGAATAGGGTTATGATCATTATGATACTATACCCTATACACAATCACTTGAAACGAAATAAACAAACTTTTTGCGTGTGTGTGCGCGTGTATAGGTAGGTTTTCCTCTAAGCAAAACTATCCGAAGGTCGGATGCAGTCGAACCGACAGCTGTAGCCAATCACATCTCTTGTTGTTTAATCATAAGAATAAGACAAGAAGTTTGATAAGTACTTCTTGTCTTATTCTTGTGCTTAAACAACAAGAGATGTGATTGTCTACAGCTGTTCGACTGCGTCCGACCGACGGACCGTTTCGCATAAAGGTAAACATACCTTTATAAGCACAAAAGTTTGTTTATTTCGTCTCAAGTGATCGTTCGTGAATAGGATATAATAACTGATTTAGAGTGGTTTGGATGTGGCAGAGTTTTCGCAGTTTTTAAAATTGAATTTATTTGAATTTCCGAACAAGCTGTTTTTCCCCAATGTATGTTTATCATTATGTTAATAAATGATTCAAAACTCTAAATTTCTATGAGGCTAGCCCCGGACATAAACTGTTGAATTGATGAAGGATGTAAGAAGAGAGAAAAAAGATGAAGAAAGATAATAAAAAACAATGAAGGAAAAAGAGAGGATGTGAGAGAAGGAGAGAAAGAAAGAGATTAGATTAGATTTCTTTATTCATATAGACAATAACAATACATAAACGCTTCAATTCTAGATTGCTTAAATATAGTACGTAATAACATAAAGGAGTAAGTTTAAGAGAGAGAGAGAGTGTGATTGAATGGGGAATAACAGATTCATCACTTTTAGTGCATTTCATTTGAAAAAATGCACTATTGGTCTTGCCCTGACAATCGAAAATTTATGATGTGATATATTTTTTACACGTTTCCGAGCCCTTAGAACACGAATCTGATGTCCGTTCAAATTCATATATCTATATATATATATATTTATATATGTACAGTTTCTTGTTAACACGATAACTCCCGAAGGGCTTGTCGGAGAGCGACCAAATTTTGCACAAAAATCATTAGTGTTAATATCTCGGTCAAGTTCGTTAACCAGCCAAATTGGTCCAAGGGTAGGGGGTGAAATTAGTGGATGAAAACTTTGAAAAATCACTACAAATCGACCAATAACGTGATCGTTTTGAAAATTGGTGGGTATAATACCCTTATTATTCCCTAAAATTTGAGCCATCAACGAAAAAAATCCAATCAAAAATGGCAGAGAAAATGGCGAATAACACAATGCCAAAAATTGTGTTTTTCGAAAACGGCGCCTTTGAATTCATACCCTGAATAGCTCATTATAAGTCATATGATTTGAGCCATCATAGAATTGCATTTGAAATGCACTCTTTCCGACCGCCAGCTGCCGGAGCGAATTTTTTCCTTTTAATTTTAATGCATTGATTTTCTTGTTGAATATTTTCTTATAGACTCTTTTCTTACTCCAATTTTCTCGTCTTGTTAACATGATAGGAATTCAAAAGCATTTAGTGCTATCTGCCTAATATGGAACAACGCTGCTTCAATTTCGTATCTGAGGAAAGTAATTTTCTCATCTCTTTTTAATAATTCCCTTGTTTTGCTTCCAATTTGCTCCCACAAAGTAATCTCTCTCTTGTTTCTGAAATCTTCTTCCTCGAGTAAAACAAGAGAATTGACTCTTTCTTCTTGTTAGCAGTTACGTATATTTCATTCCATAAGGTAAGTCTGTCCAAGCAAAGAATACATTCTGACAAGATGGGAAAATGACTCCAGCTCAGTACAAAAATTATAAATTTGGTCTCAGATATAGAAAACATTCTACTGTTAATTGTTTGGACAGACTACAGGATTATTTTTCATTTCATTTCATATTTCTTTATTCATAAAATTGTACAATACATACAATGAATAGTGTCACTTTTATTCACATGGTCTTATCACTAAAATATTATACAGAACTGAACTAACAACTATACATACTAAATAAACTATAAGTATAACTATAAAATATGATTAACTTATAGAAGTTGACCTTATTATTATATTCCTCAATACTATAGAGTTCTCTATTTGTGAGGTATTTTTGTAAGATTATACAGGATGAAAACCTCAAAGTGGCACACCTGGATATAATGCAATCGGAAACTCCATGACAGGCAAATTGAAGATCTCAGCCATTTTCAATGCTCCACCCATCTTTCTTGGATAACATACGGAATAGTTCCGAATTCAGCCAGCAGATGGCAGTAGCAATAGGGTGACTTGCTTCGACTCCATTGGACACGCCTCCAAGCTCCGCCTACGATCAAAATGGCCGGAAACATCGATTAGAAAAGTTTCCAAATTCAACCATTAGATGGCAGCAGTTGACGGGTGATGTTTCAGATTTGACTTGGACACGCCTTCATGTCCCGCCTGCTCTTTTCTTATTGGTTGACAGTGTTTCGTGAGTTTTGTCTTGGAAAATGGCTGCTAGCAAGAAAATGATGAATGGTGTAACACAAAAAATTACGCTGATCTACTATTGATGATCTTATGCTAATATTATATTTTTTATGTATTCAGGCTGGTAAGATTCTATCAAGTTAGTATTAGAAGAATTTATTCATAGAATTTAGACTCAGTTTCCCTTTTCCTGTGCAACTTGGTTCAGTACTAGTCTTCAATAGTTTATGCTGTATAAAATGAGATGAGAATATGATTTCGCACTGCCATCTTTTACTAATTGATTCTTTTTCCATACGATGGATGTAATGGAATAAAACTCAAACTATTCATGATCTAAGACCTCTTGCCAGAAAATAGTTTGAAAAACTACAACAATTCGGTAAAGATGCTAGGAACAAGTTTTTATCGGAACTGTCTTGTGATTGGTCGACAGAGTGTAAGGTAGTTGTCAGGCAACAATAGATTTAAATTTAAGAGGGGCGTTTCTTGGCTTGCTTCATACATTGATGGTGGTTTTTCAATTGATCAATTCATTATGATGAATGAGTTTATACAGAGGAAATAATTCCTTGTGGATTCAAGTTTTGGTAGAATAATTTTTTCATCAAATAGTGAATAAATTATTCTAATAGCCTAATTGAAATATTTCAAATTCCCGTTTTGCATCAGCCGCCGCGGCGCCCCCTTGTCCGACTGGCCGTGGGTCACACACTCCGCACACCCCACGCGAACGCCCTGAATGTGATGATTAAGTTTCGGCTCGAGGGATGTGTGCGTTTAAAAACGGGACGCGATCTTACTGGAGTAAGAATATTTGTACTTCAAAAAATAACACAAATTTTACTGTTGCAAAAAATGCTTTTTCATGTATTGTGATATAAACATATTTTTGTAACGAACTGTTTTTATTTAACAGTCTTTTGAAAATCGCTCGTTATTACGCCTCACTTTGTATATTCATGTTATAGTAACCAAATTTCCTAGTCTTAGATATTCAACGATTGACTTTACATTATTGGAAACGTATCAAAAAATTTATTTTTTCTTAGAACTACTTATTTCAAAGTTTCCAATAAATGAAATCTCCGTTTTACTATGAAAACAATTTGAAAAAGGTGAGGCCTACTGAGATTTACATTTATTGAAAACTATGAAGTATATTGATTAACCACAACCATGCAGGATCCATTTTCATGAATGGATGTTACGAGGATGGTTTCAATCAAGTGAAGGGTCTATATATAGTTCGAGTCTGAACCATAGCTAGAGAAACAATAGAGAACATAACCATAGAATAATAGAACTTTCCTGAATCCTAGAATCCTCTTTGTATAACGAAAGCTTGCATGATGAGCACTATATCAGTACTGTATATAGTATATATATAGTATAGTATATATCAGTACTGTACATATACTATGCAAGTACGGTACCCTCTATGCGCTATCTACATGGTGATGGGCTTACTAAATTTAATGAATAGGACTAATCAGGCCAGTTAGTCTGCTGAATTATCCATAGAATTCCTTTCAACACGATAGTCCACGCCAATCACGAATATTATGTGATATCGATTGATTCCATAAAAGAGAATAGTTCTCCATTGCTTGCTATCGCTTAGCATTTGAAGATTCATGAATAATTCAAAATTTGATAATAAATACTATTAAAGACATTGTAAAACCACAGATTTATAAAAATTGAGATACCGGTTTCTCTTGTTACCCCATTAGGGTAAGAACATGTCAAAGAGAATAGTTCTCCATTGCTTCCTATCGCTTATCATGTTGGGCTACGTACGGCTACTGAAACATCTGAGCATTTGAAGATTCATGAATAATTCAAAATTTGATAAGAAATACTATTAAAGACATTGTAAAACCACAGATTTATAAAAAATTGAGATACCGGTTTCTCTTGTTACCCCATTAGGGTAAGAACATGTCAAATGAGGTGAGGCTTAAGGTTAGACTGGGGGTGAATGCTACATAGTAGGCTATATACATAGTTATACATTGATTTTTTATTTTTAAATAATATCAAAGTACTCTTTTCAGTTGAAAAATACAAAATAGCTGAAAAGGGTTCTGTGATATTATTTAAAATAAAAACCAGTGATAGAGTAGCCCTGTGATAGAGGAAACAATAGAAAATTGAACTTTAAACTTATAGGCTGAGGCCGCACTGCCAGTGGGTAGAGCCTGGAGGGTGGAGGGTAGTTGGTAAATCTATAGAACATACACACCATCCACAGTAATACATCGTATGAATGGTCTGATGTCATACTGTTTTTGAGGTTATGTTGTCCATATTTAAGAATTTCAAGATGGCGGCTGAACACATACCATTCATACGATGTATTACTGTGTATGGTGTGTTTGTTTTATAGATTTACCAACTACCCTCCACCCTCCAGGCTCTACCCACCGGCAGTGCGGCCTCAGCCATAGGGCTATTTAGAATAATTGATAATTATTATCAATAAATAGTTCATTATAATAGGAAACAATAGTTCTACATCTATATCATATGATTTGTTCATCATATTATACTATAAACCTCAAGCCTCGCCTTTTTTACGTAGCCTATTATTATATCACCCTTGTGAACCTCTAGTTAGGGCTCTATAAACAGCCTTTTAAAATAGTTACCTGGCAACGATACTGCCAAAATCATCAAGTACCAGTGAGATTGATATCATCAATCTCTAATTAACTATTTCACCAGAATGAAATTATTGTTGATTGAATGTTTATGTAGAATAATTTTTCCATAATGGAAGAACTTTGATGTTTTCACAAACCCACTCTATTTCCAAGAATTATTTCCACCTTATTTCACTAGAGACTGATAATGGTGTAACAACCGAAACCAGTGTCTCGATATTGTAATCGATCTATGATTTGCTAAAGATGTAGTAGTTTTACTACGCAATATCACCCTCACAACTATTTAAAAAATAATCTAATAGGAATTGCCGGTGGAACTTCCTTTTGGAACTCCCCACCGATATGGCATAAGAATACATACATACATAGGAATTATAAATAGATACCAATGAAACTTACAGTTGGAGAAAGTCTTTTATTCATGATAGCTCTCCCAGGACAGTCAGAAAAGACCACTCGCTTACTGTTCTGACAGAGTTGAGCATTAAAAATGATTTATTCGCAAACCACCAATTGTTCTGTCAAATGCTATACCAGTATTTTCAAGAATAAAATAGAATTTCCAATCTGTAATTAAGGAATTTATTCGAAATCTATAATTTTCTAAAAACAAGTGCTTGATTAACTATGGACATGATCTTAATTCCCATTAGCCGTAATCCATCTAGCTGATAATTAATAATCATAATATTGAAAAGTAATCAATCTACCATGGCTTCATTCGAATATGAATTGTAATCTTGCTGTCATTAATTAGATTTTAATGCGGATCTGACGATATCACAGAAACTACTGCAACAAAATTCACCCCAATCAGTAAAATACTCTTTATTTGATCTAACTTCCGATTTGAAAACAATGTATATTATCATATTATGCGTGTGTTAAAGTATAATTTTCGAGTCTAAAATTATCTCAAATAGAGTACTATGCGGCTTTGTCCCACTGGCGGCTCGTGCCTACGAAATAGGTGAAGTGCTGTACAGTAAAAGATACGAGTACTTCACCTGTTTCGTGGGCACGAGCCTCCAGTGCTTTGTTCGTATGTGGGAAGTTTCGCAAATGAAATAACTGAATGCGAAATGCTCATTATTCCTTACTGCTATAACTATAAATAATATTTATACTATAATACATAGGCCTGAATAACTACAGAATATGAAACATTATTGAAAATGACAGTTTTGACAGATCTCTCTTAAATGAAATAATTGATGTTTGATTTTGTATGTGTATTAGTGAATTCAAATCTATTATTTTATCACTTATACACTTCTCATCGTTCAAGGAACACTGTACAAAAAATTCTATTGTACTTAGAAATATATAGAATAGGCCTATCAACGTATAGTCTCTCCAAGCAAATAAGACATTCTTGCAAGATGGGAAAATTACTGCAGCTCGGTCAGTATTGGTTCGAAAATTACAAATTTGGTCTCAAATTGTAGATCAGAATGTTTCCTATGATTTGAGACCAAATGAATAATTTTCGAATCAATATCGACCCAGCTGGGAAGATTTCCTCATCTTGCCAGAATGTCGTATTTGCTTGGACAAATTTTAAAACAGAACTAGTAGCTAACAAGACTTGTTGTCTGTGCACACTTTGTCTCATTCTTAGAGTTTGCCTGTTGGATTGTCGAATGGAACAATGATGATTAATAATTGCTTAATTTAACAGCTCTATATTAGGTTGAAGTGAACGTCACAGTCTGTATTTTAACTAGCTTTTTTCAACGTCAATGACAATACAAGGTCATTCGGAGTCAGTTCTAGATCTGTGGAAGTAATAATTATCTTGAGCATCTCCAAACATAGTCTCTTCTGAATATAGTTTACGAGATAATAATAGTTTCTAAATAGTATTTTTAATCATGGTGTGGCCATTATGTGTTTCGATCTCACATACATTTTATTCTGGTCATCTTGCTTGAATCCAGAGAGTCTATAGGACTAAAATGAGAGGAGAGAATAATACTCTCCGTATTTGATTCTACCCCAAACAATTTGAGTGCTATTGATGTATTATTATTATTATTATTATTATTATTATTATTATAATTATTATTATTATTATTATTATTATTATTATTATTATTATTATTATTATTATTATTATTATTATTATTATTATTATTATTATTATTATTATTATTATTATTTATTGTTACAATTGCGACTTTATATTAAGTATTTTAAGCAAAGGTGATAAGTGGATGATGATGTTTAGGCTACATAGTGATGATGATGAATGTTTACATTAAAATTTTAACTTTAAAAAATCCTGAATTTTAATATAAGTTCACTGTTAACAATGGAGATCTGATCAGGAACACTAAATAAAAATGTTCAAATACTTTGGATGTAGTTTTTTCAAGCAAAGAAGACATCTGGAAAGATGGGGAAATGACTCCAGCTCAATCAATATTGATACAAAAATCATAATTCATTCAAATTGTAGATGCATTTATAGAACTTGACAGTCTAGTCTGTCCAAGAAGAGAAGACATTCTAGCGAGATGGGAAAATGACTCCAGTTCAATCAATACTGTTTAAAAAATCATGAATTTGGTCTCAAATTATAATTATCAGGATGTTTTCTACAATTTGGGACGAAATTTTTAATTTTTGAACAAATATTGACCGAGCTGGAGTCATTCTACCAGAATGTTCTCTTTGCTTGGACACGCTATAATAATTATGTGCATCTTCAAACATAGACTCTTCTCAGTCTAGATCACGGAATAATGTTGATGTTAGAATTTCATCTGAAAGATAGATGAAATTAGATATTAGATAAAAGTAGATATTACTTTTCAGAGTCGGTAAAATCTTAGTTTCGTCATTATGTGCTACAATCTGATTGGTCCAATTTTGATTGGTTAGCACGCTTGAATCCGGAGAGTCTAGGATAAGAGTTTATTAGAGTTGTCATTTAGCTATGCCAAGATGATGTTTTTGAAATCAAAATA
Organism: Sogatella furcifera; assembly: GCA_017141385.1. NCBI lineage: Eukaryota > Metazoa > Arthropoda > Insecta > Hemiptera > Delphacidae > Sogatella > Sogatella furcifera. The sequence continues at coordinate 15,181,706 of CM029553.1, forward strand.
GGCAATATGAAGAGGCAAATATGCTTCACGTCAGCTGTTATAGTCTGTTCAAAACACATTCTGGCAAGCTCGGTCAATATTGGTTCAAAAATGATTAATCTGGTCTCAAATTGTTTTTTACAGTTCTAAACTAAATTTATAATTTTTGTACAAATATTGACCGAGCTAGAGCCTTTTTCCCATCTTACAAGATTTTTGCTTGGACAGACAATTAATAGTAGGTTACAACACGTACAAGAGACAGACGAAACCGCTATACTCTAATTTGCACTCAATGTCACTCGCAAATACTGCATCTTACCCTTACAAGATATAACAAAGACGACGTAATTACTGTCCCTCTCTTGTTATAGACTGTCCAAACAAAGAAGACCCTCTGGCAAGATGGGAAAATGACTTGAGCTCGGTCAATTTTGGTTCGAAAATGATCAATTTGATCTCAAATTTTTGAAAACTATTTCATTTACTATTAAGACCTTATTTATAATTCTTGAACAAATATTGATCAAGCTGGAGTCATTTCTCATCTCGCCAGAGTGTCTTCTTTGCTTGGACAGATTGTGGTAGGGTTGAAATAATTAGAATAGTTGATTAGGTCGTAACGGTGTAACGTATCAAATTTTAAGATGACACTATGGGTGGCTCGTTGAGGGAAGTGATAAAGCGCCGGTCTGATAACCAGTGGACCCGGGCTCGAGTCTCAATTCTGTGACTACAGCCATAGCTTCCTTTACTAGAAGGACAAGGCCTAAAAATTTACAACAATGTAGAGTAGGAGATCATAATATTGTATTTTTTATTAATGGAAGTTGAAGAGTCGTATTCTAAAGAAAAAGTTAAATGGCGGCGATTGTGTAAATCTTACCCAAATCTCAGAAATGGCGATCAAAAATCGCAAAATCGCTACTAAACACAAATTTATCACTTGTGCTACGTTTTGTCAATTTTTCGATTTTTGATCGCCATTTCTGAGATTTGGGTAAGATTTACACAATCGCCGCCATTCAACTTTTTCTTTAGAATACGACTCTCTTCAACTTCCATTAATAAAAAATACAATTTTATGATTCCTTATCCAGTTATAACCCTTATTGTTGAAAAATAGCGTTTTCTAGCATATTTTTCCCAATTATCTCAATAACCGTTAAAGTTACAAACTTGGAACAGGTTTCATTGAATTCCTCAGCTAATTTTACATAGGAATTGATTATTTCAGAACCTCACTAAAGCCTCTAAAAAATTAGAAAAATTAATATATTTTGAAAAATCTCAATTTTCCGCCATTGTTATCTCGGTAACAAAGCGTTTTAGGGGATGGTCCCATGGAACTTTCTTGTCTACTTGGTGTAAGGAATCAGCCTGAGAAGTATTGCACATTCCTCCTGAAACACCCTGTATACGGTCCCAAAATCAGAATATCTTATTGGATAATAAAATAGGAGGTATTATTGCAGTTTCAACTTTGGTACGCGATATCTCAAAAGTAGTTGATTGTGGGTTGGTTCCTTTCTGCATAACTCAGTACAATCTTGTTATAGCCTTATATATTTTCTAGTTATTCGAGTATATCTATTTCTTCATTTAGCCCCCGAACGGACTTGCGTCTTGTTACCTTTACATTCTCTTGTACTTTAATTTTTTGTATTTATTTACATTGGATATTGTCAATTTTATTTATTTTTTTGTAATATTTTACAAGGAATGAATAAATTTTAATGTATTTATGTTCACCTATGTTATTATATAATATTGTATAACATGTATCACGTTCTCAATCTGTTTAACGTATACTATCTGTAGAAGATGTAATAGCACACTTCTATGCCGGTATTACACTATAATTTTTTTCACATAAATAGTAATAGATATGAAGAGATGAAAACCCACTCCGTATTTTCATCGCTTTTCATTTGATTTTTGATTTATTTATTTATTCAGAGATACAAAAACACAATCATAATAATTATAAGATGGGGAAAGAGAAAACAATCACAGGCCCTTTACTATCTCGATCCCAATTTTGAAGAAATATTCAGTTCAGAAAAGGTTATGTTCATTGAAATCTTCTTGAATGTTCTTTAAGTAATAGAATATATTACCCTGTAAATACCGGCTCAACAACAGTCAAGAATCTAACATATTCTTGTAGAATGCATCACCTGCATTTGGGATGGATATAATTTAGCACACTGACACAATCCACTGGCGGCTTGTACCCACGAAACAGGTGAAGTACCTGTATCTTTCACTGTACAGCACTTCACCTATTTCGTGGGCACGAGCCGCCAGTGACACAATCATTATCCTTCATAAGTCTCAGGTGATCACTTATCATCCCTCCTGAAAAAGACAATCTATATCTCTATAAAATGAGATCCATCATTTCTATACTTCCCTCTACCAATACGGAAGAGAGCTCTGAAACACACCCTCATTTATGGGTGAGAAGAGTTTGAAGCTTCCCCCATCTATTTATAGAACTTGACACTCTAGTCTGTCCAAGCAAAGAAGACATTCAGGCGAAGAGGGAGAATTACGCCAGATCGGTCAATATTGATTAATATAAATTCGATCTCAAATTTTAGATTATAATGTTTTCTATAATTTGAGACCAAATTTATAATTATTGAAACAATATTGACCGAGCTGGAGTAATTCTCCCATCTTGTAAAAATGTCTTCTTTGCTTGAACAGACTATACTACAACAGTGAACTTCAACCGTCACCCTTTTACATACAGGGGGGGCTCTGTTAGATTGGTTTTGGGGGGTGAGGGGATTTATCTGGAAGGTATAGCAGACTCCAAAGAGGCTGGCGATTATTGAATGATTGTTATCAAATCTCAGCTCTGTAAGGAGCGTCAGCGAGCGGTCCGCGAGAGCTTATAACGTTGAGAGAAACTCTAGCTAAACAGTTTTGTTCTTTTGGGGCGCGTTTAGACTGTCCTGAGATAGCTTACATGATTTACAAGAAATTCGCCAACCGCCAGTATATTTGTTGTATACTGTATTGTGAGCCCCTTCTGTAACAATATTCAGAAAAGCTGTTTGATACTTGTAACAGGGTCATATTTGAGAGTATATTGATTTGTAATTGATTTTTGCTGTTTTTTTCGGCTCTCAGAGGCCTTTATTATATATTTTTTTCACTACAATATTCTAGTCTAAACTATAGAGACTGTATAATTAGACTAAATTTTGGAAATTATTATAAAATCTAAACCATTATCTGCCTCAAATGGAACCCACATCATAAAATGCGATCATAGCTTGCTTATTCCCGAACTCAAGGCCATCGCGTGTTTTTTGGAACCCTGTGCGAGATTTTGGCAGGCGCCCCCCCTTCATAACCATACGAATGCAAACCAACATACTAGGCAATAATATATTCAAAGCCAAATATGATTCAAGGTGCCTTGCATGTTCATATTCTTCTCATAAGCAATCCCAATGTTACTTGTGGTGTAGCAAAAAGTATTATAGGGACTTGCTTATTTGTATCCCAACGTATTATTTCGTATTTTCATGTATTGGATGCGTGATAAGCATGTTCATATTCTTCTTTTAAGTAATCCCAGTTTTACATGTGGTGTAGCAAAAAGGATTATAGGGACTTGCTTATTTGTATCCCAACGTATTATTTCGTATTTCCAAGTATTGGATACGTGATAAGCGAAAGCCTACAGGAATTGATACAAAATAACTAAAAGCTATCTTTATTGAGCAAAACTGTCAAATTGTAACGAACTTGATCATTGAAATATTGAAATTCCAATGATTGATTAATTTATTTTATGAGTTTGCTTGAAAGTACATAAGGAAGGGAATAATACATTTTTCACAGAAAAATATTGGGGATAATCGTAAATATTTCATTTCACTGGAAATGAAGATGTTTTAACAAAATATCGGAAACTCCATAACAAGAGAATTGAAGATTTCAGCCATTTTCATTGCTCTACCCAACTTTCTTGGATAACATTCGAAATAGTTCCGAATTCAGCCAGCAGATGGCAGTAGCAATAGGGTGACTTGCTTCGACTTCTATTGGACACGCCTCCAAGTTCCGCCTACGATCAAAATGGCCGGAAACATCGATTAGAAAAGTTTCCAAATTCAACCAGTAGATGGCAGCAGTTGACGGGTGATGTTTCAGATTTGACTTGGACACGCCTTCATGCCCCACCTGCTCTTTTCTTATTGGTTGACAGTGTTTCGTGAGTTCTGTCTTAGAAAATGGCTGCTAGCAAGAAAATGATGGATGGTGTATCATAATCAAAAAATTACGCTGATTTACTATTGACGATCTTGTGCTAACATGATATTTATTTTTGTATTCAGGCGGGTAAGATTTTATCAAGTTAGTATTTGAGGAATTTATTTATGAAATTTAGACTCCGTTTTACTTTTATCGTGTAACTTAGGCCAGTTCGACTCACTGATACTACAGATACTGTGAGGGGTCCAGGAGGCGGAGCCATCTGGCTAGGCGGAGAAGGCGAGCGAAGCGAGCCGACCGGCTAGTATTTTATATTTCTCATGAATAAGAAACCAATCATCATACGCAAACATATTGTGGCATACAAAACTTGAAAGATACCAAAGAGTTGAGAGTTTAGAAAAATTGGAAGATATTTGTCCAGTTGTGGCGTCCTTCTGAGAATAAGTTGAATAGAGTTCCCAGCAGTAGAGTACAATCCTTTGATTTTAACTCAATTAATGTAATGCAACGTTCTGGAAAACTCTTCAGGCTCTTTGAGATTTTTCATTTTTCCAGAAAAACAGAGAAAGGAAAATCTGAAACAGTCATGAATCAAAAGAAGCACTCTACTACTTGGAGACGGACAGCAAAAGGAACTCGACAACTTGTCCTAATTAGAAAGACATTTCCCATCCCACTCTATCCCCTCTATCATCATTTATCTTTTCTTTTTTCCTCTCTTTCATTCATTTTTTGTCACTTTCTTATTTTACACCTTGTTTCAAGGACTGAATGGGACATCATATCTTCGCCATCATGCCCGTTCGTCTCTGAATAATATTAGAGATATAAATAATTAGAGACTAATAATTAGACTTACTAGAAAACTAACTAGAAATAATTAAAGAGATATAAATATTACAGACTAAATAATAGTCTGTCCAAGAAGAAAAATCATTCTGGCAAGATGGGAAAATGACTCCAGATTGGTCAATATTGATTCAATTTATAAAATTCATTTCAAATCGTAGATTGGCACGTTTCCTACAGTTTGAGACAAAATTTATCATTCTTTAACCAATATTGATCGAGCCGAAGTCATTTTCTCATCTTGCCAGAATATCTTCTTTGCTTGGACAGACTATACGAGGCGTAGATCCACAGGGGGGGGCGGTAAGGGGGATTAAAATTTGTGAAGAAAGAAATAACTTATGGATGATCGATCATTTTGATATTTCAAATATAATATCTTCATAGATAAAGTACGAAACGTATTGATTATCAACAGTTAGGTATAAATGTCGAAAAGTTATAGAAACTCGAAACTCGAATTGAGTGACTTTTGAGAAACTCTCACTGCTGTGTCAATAGTTAGAAGCCCTCAATCCACAATTTAGGACGAATGGGGCTCACAGGAAAAGTCCTTCTCCACAATAACTTGGTTGATGCTTCATTGAAGCCGACAAAATGTCATTCTGGAGTGGCTTTTGCTTGTTGCCATGACGATGATGCTAGATGTTCTCTGATGTAACAATATTCATTCATTTATTCATTGTTCATTAATAAACTATTACAATGATCCATAATGATAGATATTATAAATTATTTATTTATTTAGTTATGTCACATCAAAGAGTAAAACAGGCTTCATAGCCCAAAACTGTTCCTCTTAAATTTATATAAACAAACCAAACAAAAAAGGTTATGTCATAAACCATTCCTAATGCCGCGGTTACACCAGAATGTTAATAAAATTTGTTTATAACTTTTGTATAATAAGTTATATGATATATAAGGTTATATAATAATACTTTATTAAAAAAAGTCATAAACAAATGTTATTAACATTCCGGTGTAAACGTGGCATAAAACACTAAATTTTACACCAAAAGAAAAATTTGTCATATTTTTATCTATATCTATATAAGCGAAATGGCACTGACTGACTGACTGAATGACTGATTCATTCATTCATTCATCTCCAGAACTAAAAATCCACTGAACCAAATGCGTTCAAATTTGGCAGGCATGTTCAGTTGGACGTTTAGACGCACGCTAAGAACGGATTTTAAAAACTTTTCAGGGATACGCTAAATATTTGAGTCTTTCTATAGTTTTTCGGCGTTTTCTAAATTTTTTCGAGAACCAATCGGTAGAAAATGTTGATATTTGGTGGGCAGGTTCAGATAAGGTCTAGAAATGTTGTGTTAAGATATTTTTGAAATCCGTTCAAGATTACGCCAGTAATCAGGTTTTCAAAATTGTAGATGTATTGCGGGTTGCATATCTTCCGCCTTGATACAACCAACCCTAAGTGTAAATTCAATGGTTCAGCGAGATTATAGATGGAGTAATTAAGAAGATATTGAATCAAGTTTCAAACAATGTCCGATATACTTTCCAAGGTTACGCTCAATATTAGCGTTTTACTATTTTTCGGAATTTTTCTCAGATCTTCCGAGAAAAAATTGGCAGAAAATGTTGAAATTTGGTAAACAGGTCTAGATTAGGTCGATAAATGCTGTGTTCAATAAATTTGGAACCCTTTCTGTACGGAATTTACAGACGAGCGAAGCGAGCCTGTTTAACTCACTTACACTGCCGATACTGGCGGGAGTCCAGGGGCGGAGCCCCTGGCTAGGCGGAGAAGGCGAGCGAAGCGAGCCTGCCGGCTAGTTTTTATATATATATAATCTGAATTATAATATAATCTGGAAGAGAAAAACTATAGGCTTAGCCTGTACTATTTCTCTTACAATTTCGATTGATAATATCTTTTTACAAATTTCTGAAGCAACTCTCCAAATTTATATTACCTTGCTTTCAAGTGAAAGCTGGCTTCTTTTGTAGCCGTGCCACTAGCTAGCAGCACTACCACACTGTCAACTGAAAATTCAGAAAATTCAGAGCAAAATGGCGGCTGTTTGAGTAATTGAGGCAATTTTAGACATTTTGAAAATGGTATTCAGGTGTGTTTCTTACCCAGGAATAACATCTCCGTAGAGTATTGGTAGTGAGTTCACAACACCCTGTAAGTTACCGATAATTTTCGATCAATCCCTGAGGAACTCTACCTGTCAACTTGATTACATTTGTGGCAGACGACAACAATGAAAGTGTCAAAACTTGTTCCATAGAAAGCTATTAGCAGCTGCCAAAATTAATGCCCGCTTCATCAACTGCCTTGATCCATTTAATTCATGAATGCTGTTGCACGGGAATGCTGTTATATTGGGAATCAGGGTTGCTCGCCTCCTTCGAAAGGAACAGTGGGAGAGAGAGAAGGAGAGAGAGTGAGAGAGAGAGAGAGAGAGAGAGAGAGAAAGAAAGAGTGTCAACGATCTTCAGAAAATAATATATAGTGGAAGATATCCTGAGAGTGAAAGAGAGAAAGATAGATTCAGAAGGAGATTCCAAGTGAGATTCAGATTCCAGGTTCATTTACTTTATTCATGTAAATTGCAAATAAAACATCGACTTGAATCCTTATATTGTGCAAATTGAAAATGATACTAATAACATCGCTTGCTTTAATAACTAAGTATAAACTATGGAAACTTACGAAAATGATTGAAATGTAGGATTTAGTAATTATTATGTCAACGGTAAAATATAGCTGATGCTGTAATCATATAAAAAGGCGGAGTTTGGACATATAAATGTCCAGTCTTGGAGAGGGATGTTCAAAGACATCTCTCCCATTAACACTCAACCAGAGAGAGAGAGAGAGAGAGAGAGAGAGAGAGAGAGAATGAGAGAGAGAGAGAGAGAGAGATATTCAGATTCAATCACTTCATCCATGTAGATTACATAATACAGTATATCGGTTCAAATCCTATGCTATAAGAATAAAAAAATTACATTACTTGCATTATGGTTGAATGATTCGCTTGAGTTAGCTAATTATAGATTACAGAAACTTGTAAAATGACTGAAATATAGAATTTAACGGTATCATACACTTGCGCTGTATCAACATAAAATGAGGGACTTGGACATAATTATGAATGTTCATTCTTGGAGAGGGATGTTCAGAGGTAGGCTCTCTCCCATTAACATTCAACCATGAGAGAGAGAGAGAGAGAGAGAGAGAGATTAGATTACTTTATTCAAATAGATAACATAATACAGCTTAGATTCTACATTGCGATATAAACGATGAAAACCAAATCAACAATAAATTTTACAAAATAGAAAATTTAAGTAAAAATTCAATAAGGAAACGGTGATGTAATGAATGCCAAATTTATACAATTCTAAATTATAGGTCTGCGAAATGGATTAGGAGTGTTTATCTAATTGAAAAGGCGGAGTTTGGACATATATGTCCATTCTTGGGAAAAGATATCAGAGAGAGAGAGAGAGAAGAGAGAGAGACAGAAAGAGAGAGAGATTTTTAAGATTAGATTAGATTACTTTATTCAAATAGATAACAAAATTCTGCTTAGATTCTACATTGTAATATAATAAATGAGTAAAACATTATTATCCTATAAATTTAACAAAATAGAAACTTCTAGTAAAAATACGATAAAACGGTGAAGTAATGAATGCAAAATTTATACAAATTTTAATTCGAGGTTCTGCTAAATGAATAAGTAGTGTAAGTTATCTAAGTGATAACTTAGAGAGAGAGTGAGAGTGACTGAGTGAGTGAGTAATGAAGCCTTTTCACAATTAATTGTTTCATGAAGATTGTGGCGTGAAAGCCTGTGATTCAACAAAACTTTTACAAGAACTTTGAGATCAGTACAGAGTGTTTCAGAAGTTTCCCGAGTAACTTCTCAGGCTGATTCCTCACACCAAATAGTGGAAAAGGTTTCATATAGGATATACTCCCAGAAATGCTTGTCGCTTTTGCAAGCATTGAAAAGGCTTGTTTCTAAATTAGAAAAAGTTTCTAAATGCAAGATTGTCGCTTTTTAAATATAAACATTTATCACTGGCTTCAAGAAGGTAACAAGATGTCCAAACCCGATGTAAGTTTAGCTGGAGAACTGAAGCTGGAAAATTCGTGTTTTCAGAATATTTCGTTCATGAATTCAACCTTCACCTGGTTACCTCATTCAACAGCTTCCATCAAATTTCATAGTTCAATTATGTAGGAAATACAAGAACAATAATTCACTAGCTTTCCTTACTATTCACCATTTGCTACTGTTTTCTGATTTTTATCAATTTCTAAGCCTACCAGTACCTCATCGCTTCATGAAAAATAAAAATAACATGTAATATTAGCATCTTTGAAGAGTTGTAATTCGAGAGGGATTGATTTCCAGGTATAAGTTTATCAGATGTCAGATTTCCAAGATACAAGTCCTCCAAAAAAAATTTCAATAAATTTGACTTTCACTTTTGTTGGTTTTTAAAAATATTTTATTGAAGAACCCCTTTATCCTACGTCTTTGAATATGCCCTCAACAGATTCTTCATTGTTAGTTTGGTTCTATTTTGCTCTCAAATTTTTCCAGTTGATTCAAAATTTACAATATTTTTGAACATTTTTATTGTTTTTTTTTATTTGATATTTATTGAAAACAGTGAACTTTCATCAAAATTCAGATTTTTTTAAAGTGAAAAGCGTTTTTTTATGTGAAAATTTTAATGTAAACTTTCATCATCTTTCATTCACCATGTAAACATCATCATTCACTCACCCATTATCACCTTTGCTTAAAATACTTGCTATCAAGTCACTATTATAACAATAAATAAATAATAAGATAAATACAATTTCCCATCATATTGGCATTTTCAAACCCTCTCAACCCTTTCAAACTTCAGAATTTTCGACTTTAGATCCCTTCCAAGCCAGGCATCCTTAAAAAATCGATCATTCTGAAGCTTATAGCACATTGAATGTTATGAAAATGCACTGGGATGTAGAAAATTAACTAAGAAATCGAATAAGAATAGCTCCGAGCATGTCACTTGCCTAGATATTGATTAATAAGTGTTAATGAGAAAAACATGAAAGTTTGGTGGTTTTTTGAGATTAACTCAAAAACTACTACATCTAGGAGTTTGGAACTGGTCTCAGTCGATTCTTCAGAGCATTTTGAATAGTTCTATACCAAAATTGATGCTTATCAAGTCCTAATAACGCCAGGAAAAATGAAAATTGTGAAAACTCTTCCTACCTAATACCTACTCTACTATTTCTATAATTTTTTTTTTATCATCATCTGTTTTACTTCATCATGGACGCTTTAGGTTGATAATGTTAAGTTCTTATGCCGCGTTTACACCGGAATGTTAATTTGTTAATAACTATTTTGAATAACGTATTATCATATAGACCTATATATTATATAACTTATCATACAAATTTTATTAACAAATGTTATTAACATTTAAAACTCAATAAAAAACACTTATAAATGGAAATAAACTTACTTAGTAGTAGTTACTATAGTTTCGACTTGTTGTGTGGCCATCTTCAGACTGAACAGTAAACTCTGTTCAAGGTTATGTTGTGAAAGGTGGTTGGAGGAAAAGGGTGGGGATAGTGGTGTGGGGGTGTAGTTGTTATAAGGGCGGGAATTTTGAATTTTGGTGAATTTTGTCAAAAAGGGTGTGGGATGAGAAGTTCAATTGATCATTTAGGATATTGTTGGGAAACTGTTTTGTGTGATTGTAAATTTCAAATTGTTCCAATATGTTTAATTTTCTGCTTTTTTGTTGTATGTGGAGAATTTCAAGGTTGGTGTTTATGTCAGTTTATGTGTGGTTGGATGTTATGAGGTGGTCAGCAAAAATGTTATTAACATGTTAATGTGGTATTAATGTGGTTATTAACATTCCGGTGTAAACGTGTCTTCAGGGCAATAGAATTTCTTTCCAATGTTTCCAACAAAAGTTTAGATCATGTTTAAAGTCTTATGGAGAATGATTTATTTACTGTTATCAAAAGTTCTTTCCAATGTTTCCAGCAAAAGTTTAGATCATGTTTGAAGTCTTATGGAGAATGTTTTATTAATAGTTATTGTAAGTTCTGCCAGCAACATTTTAGATGGTGTTAAAGTGTTTTGAGAATAAGTGCTGCTGAATTACATTTTTCTCATTCTTTTCAGGTTTTCATCATTGCTTGTCAATAATGCATTCCCATAATTGTTGAAAGCCAGAGGAAAATCACAGCTCCAATATGCGCAGTCCTACAGCTGATTTGGATGGCATTGATATCTCAGTTCAAGACCGCGATGAAGTAATACGAGCGGCAAACATTTTCGTTGATGAACTGCTTATCAAAGCCCAACACGAAGCTCAACTTAGAAAGGTACCATATTCTAAAATTTATTTTTCCTATTCAATCAACAATAATATTTTAATTAACAGTTTTTTGAAAAGTTTCAATGTACAGTGGGCCCTATTTCACAACGTAACAAGTCTTGTTACTAACCATGATCTATAACAAATTTACTAATCCAGCTGATTTCAGGCTTTTCACGAACGCACAATTGTAGACTTGTGATGACAAGTAATTTCAACAATTTTACAAGCGTTCCGCCGGTTATGAACAAGTGTTTCACGAACGTTGGCATGGTAACGAACAAGACTTGTCAAAAAAACTTGTAATTAACCATGAAATTTCTACCTATGAATAGACCTAAGTAAAGTAAGTTACAAGTGTTAATAAAGATGCTTTTCAAAGCTTCAATATTATTTTCAATAATTAGAACTATTTTTATATTGTTTCTTTGTACATTTTATCATGCCCAATATGAGTCAAAAAATTTAATTCAATAAATTAGAAAAATCATCAGTACCAGTAGAATATAGGCTATGTTTATAACAAGTGAGATGAGGGGAGACTACTCCAAGCTCACTGTAATATTTTTTTGGTTTAAGTAATGGATCTAAATGGATTGAAAGTGTCTTCTCAATTTTTTATTATTTTTATTCCAAATAACATGAGGGTTCAACGATTTGGATCTCTAATGATTGATTTATTTTCAAAATCAATTCTATCAATTCATCTTTAAATAATCCAAATTTCAACCAAAATTGAATAAGTGCAAACTGTAGAAAGTATCGAAAACCAGATTGATACAGATGGCACTGATGGGTGGGAACACTTGTCAAATTGTAGAATTGTAAACTTGTGGCTCATTTCCTTTGTGAAACTTGTTATCACAAATACTTGTCAGTAACCATGGTTAATAACAATACTTGTTGCTTTGTGAAATTGGGCCTTATCACAAATACTTGTCAATAACCATGGTTAATAACAAGACTTGTTGCTTTGTGAAATTGGGCCCTGATGTTCTTTTGAAGTTCTTTGGTCAACATTATTGCAGTACTGTAGCAGAATACAATTGATACAATAGTTCAATTACTGATCCATTAAATTTTATACGTATAAGCAGCCTATGAGAATTCTACCTCACTGATATGTAATTGAATAAAGAAAAGTCAACAGTTTATAACCTTTAACATTGTGAAAAAATATTATTTTGATAAAAATAATTATTATTATATTATCAAACTATAATAATAGTTATTGTTTGATGATAAGTAAATAAAATAAAAAAATTGATTACTATCATTGACTATGGATATAAGTCATATATCCATAGTCAATGTTACTATTGTCATAGCAGTCGTCAATAAGCTGTAGATGTTATTTATATTTCAATTTTTATTTATAGTTTTGTAATACAGTTCATTTTTCAGTTACTCGATTTATTAGTTGATTTATAGGCCTAGTTTAAGTGCTAACTGTATAAATTATTACTATAACTATATTGTTACATTTGAGAATTTGTCTCTCAATCATTGTCAAATCCAGTCTAGTCTCAATTCCTCAATTTTTTTTAATTTAAGCCATTAGAAATTAATATTTCAATAACTTACTATCCCAGATCTATTCTCAAGATGCAGCCCAATGCATACAGAGTAATAATATAATTTTTGTAATAATATAATTTTTGTATTTTCAGGATAAAATGAATCCCCCAGAAGCAGAACCAGGAGGTAGGATTACTATTTTGAGATGTTATATTTAATTGTGAAAATCATCTTCAAGATACATAATTATCTTATAAGATTTCTTCCTTAGTAATTATTGTGTTTATATTATTTCAAGCTACTCGAATAAATTAATTTATTTTGCCACAATAGGCCCATTCATAATGAGTTGGAGATTATAATATTAAATAAATGAAAAGACAAGACGTTGTCAAACCACTGATTTATTAGAAAATCGAGATACCGGTTTCGGTTGTTACACCATTATCAATCTCTGGAGTTTACCAGTCCCGAGACCAAGAGACCAGAGACCAGTCCAATAAATCAGTGGTTTGTCAACATCTTGTCTTTTCATTTATTATGGATAACTACCACAATATCAATTTCACAACTACTCAAAGGATTCTAATATTATGAAGAGAAATTATGATTATTGGATGGAATGATATCTCAAACTTCCTTAGCTCACCAGCATATAAATCAAACAAATGGGATGAGAATAATAATCTGAACGAATGAATCCTATTTTGTCAATCTATCAATCTCATTCAATTCCACTAGTGTATTATAATAATGTATATGAAGCAGTATACCCTGCTTTACTAGCTTCTACGTTCGTTCTGCATTCTTTACTTAAGTAATTGACCCAATTTTTCTATGAAATGTTCAAACACAACTAAATTACAGTACCTACATAAAATGATTATAACACTCATTCTCGGAGGAAAAAAGGTGATTGAATTCTAGTGAGACTGGACCCCCCTGGGCTTTCTTCAACTCCTATTATTATTCTTGCTGTAAAACAAGTTGGAAGTTGGTATATTGTTGATCTATATGCAATAAAATAGAATCAATCAAGTAGATGCTATTACAGTAATACAACTTATATCATATTACAGTGACTGTAGAAGATACTTCACTGATAGAATATAGATAGACATATATACAGGGTGTTTCAGGAGGAATGTGCAATACTTCTCAGGCTGATTCCTTACACCAAGTAGACAAAAAAGTTCCATGGGAACAACCCCCAAAAACGCTTTGTTACTGAGATAACAATGGCGGAAAATTGAGATTTTTCAAAATATATTCATTTTTCTCATTTTTTAGAGGCTTTAGAGAGGTTCTAAAATAATCAATTCCTATGTAAAATTAGCTGAGTAATTCAATGAAACCAGTTCAAAGTTTGTAACGTTAACTGTTATTGAGATAATTGGAAAAATATGCTAGAGAACGCCATTTTTCAACAATAAGGGTTATAACTGGATAAGGATTCATAAAATTGTATTTTTTATTAATGGAAGTTGAAGAGAGTCGGATTCTAGAGAAGAAGTTGAATGGCGGCGATTGTGTAAATCTTACCCAAATCTAGGAAATATTATTATTATTATTATTAGCGTATGGCTTTATTTGGTGGGGAGACCAAAAGGTAATTCCACCTCGCCAACATAACCATGTTTTGCCAATAGGAAACATGATAAAAATATTGATTATTTTCACTGTAATTTACATTTTGGGAAGTCCTTCACAATTTAGAAAGTCCGAGAGCACTAAAACATAGGTCAAAACACTAATCCAAGACTGGAAAATTTGGAATTGGCAATCAGAAATAGCAAAATTGACATAAACACCAATTCATCACTTGTGCTATGTTTATGTCAATTTTGCTATTTTTGATCGCCATTTCCTAGATTTGGGCAAGATTTACACAATCGCCGCCATTCACTTTTTCTCTAGAATCCGACTCTCTACAACTTCCATTAATGAAAATACAATTTTATGATTCCTTATCCAGTTATAACCCTTATTGTTGAAAAATTGCGTTTTCTAGCATATTTTTCCAATTATCTCAATAACCGTTAAAGTTACAAACTTGGAACTGGTTTCATTGAATTCCTCAGCTAATTTTACATAGGAATTGATTATTTTAAAACCTCACTAAAGCCTCTAAAAATTAGAAAAATAAATATATTTTGAAAAATCTCAATTTTCCGCCATTGTTATCTCAGTAACAAAGCGTTTTTGGGGGTTGGTCCCATGGAACTTTTCTGTCTACTTGGTGTAAGGAATCAGCCTGAGAAGTATTGCACATTCCTCCTGAAACACTCTGTAGATAGAAGGTAATCACTACTATCATATTAGTATTGAAATTATTTTATTTATTTTGAATCACTTTCTATTCATGCGGCTTGATGATCTTCCATAAGATGATGAAGATGCCATAAGTGAGTAAAAATTCATGTAACACCCTAATGTAATAATGTGAGGAAATTTTATTATTACATAGATAGTATTATAGATACTGTATTATCAGTCTTACTATACAGTTCCTATAGATACAATAGATATAGTCTGTCCAAGCAAAGAAGACACTCTGGCAAGATGGGAAAATAACTGCAGTTTGATCAATATTTGTTCAAGAATAGCTAATTTAATCTCGATTTGTAGATCAAAATGTTTTCTACAATTTGAGACCAAATTTATCATTTTTGAACTAATATTGACCAGGCTGGAGTCATTTTACCATCATCTTGTCAGAGGGCCTTCTTTGCTTGGACAGATTATAGTATGAGAACCTTTCTGTAACATGCAATTTGATTCAGTTATAGACCCTTTAATTTGTTAGAAGAAAAGACAAGTTGCTTCAATTTTTTATTGTGCTGGAATAAGTTTCCAAATTTTCGTCCAAAACCATGCGATTAATTCACTGTTTCATCATTAGCTCCTGAATTCATTCAATAATGATTTTCTAAAAAAAATGGAATTCATTTTAGAAATAAGTATTACAAAATATAATTTTGGACTCAATCCTAAAAATTATGGATCGTTTAATACACCAAATGTTTTTTGAACGTCTGGTTTTTGGTCACTTAAGAATGAATTTAATGAATTCTTATTGCTAGATTTGTATTTAGTATTAGTATTGCTAGTAGAATTCTTAATGAATTTTACTAGATTGAATGAAGCTTGTCAAACATAGGCTATAATGATGATGTGTGCATATGCACATTGTGTGTCAAAAAAATTTAATCCAGTTAAAAAAGTTCTGTTTAATCTTGTGATGAATATATAAACATACTTGGAAGTATTCTATATATTTTTCGTTCATTTCTATTGATTATTACAAATTGAAAAAACATGATAACGTTATGTTGTGAAATTATTACTCACAGGGGTTAGGCACTTGTGGCTGGAGTTCCTCAAGCCACGTTTACACCGGAATGTTAATAACTTTCATATAATAAGTTATATAATATATAAGTCTATATTATATAATTATAAATTATTCAAAAAAGTTATCAACAAATTAATGTTATTAATATTCCGTTGTAAACGTGGCATAACCCTCTTGATGATAATATGTTCCATCACAAAACAATTGTTGTGCCAAAACATGAGTAATTCCACTATAAAGTTTTCATGTACTTTTAATAAATTTACCAGTGAAAAAAGTGGATTAGCAACAAAAATTATTATTGTTATATTGATTTGGAATTGAAGGAAAAGTTTTGGGCCTTAGAATAGAATAGAATAGAATAGAATAGAATAGAATAGAATAGAATAGAATAGAATAGAATAGAATAGAATAGAATAGAATAGAATAGAATAGAATAGAATAGAATAGAATAGAATAGAATAGAATAGAATAGAATAGAATAGAATAGAATAGAATAGAATAGAATAGAATAGAATAGAATAGAATAGAATAGAATAGAATAGAATAGAATAGAATAGAATAGAATAGAATAGAATAGAATAGAATAGAATAGAATAGAATAGAATAGAATAGAATAGAATAGAATAGAATAGAATAGAATAGAATAGAATAGAATAGAATAGAATAGAATAGAATAGAATAGAATAGAATAGAATAGAATAGAATAGAATAGAATAGAATAGAATAGAATAGAATAGAATAGAATAGAATAGAATAGAATAGAATAGAATAGAATAGAATAGAATAGAATAGAATAGAATAGAATAGAATCGAATCGAATCGAATCGAATCGAATCGAATCGAATCGAATCGAATCGAATCGAATCGAATCGAATCGAATCGAATCGAAATAGAATAGAATAGAATAGAGAATAGAATATCTTTATTAGCCTCACATTTACATCACAATTTGATGTATAGGCCAGTCATCCAGTCATTATGCCTGTTGTACACACTCACCTTTCATTGAATTAATTATCACGATAATGATTAATTTTGCAGGTCTGGCTGGTCTGATTAGGAGAGGCGAACGTAGTATAAATCGAGCACGTGGAATGGTTCAGCGATTATTAACGTCATTCAGAATCTGCAAATAGTCCATTGATTGGCCGCCACTATAGGTAATAGAAGTTTTATCTGGTCGAGCAAACACATAACTTATATTCTGGCAAAATGGGAAAATAACGGTCAGTATTGGTTGGAAAATTAGAAATTTTTGTCCAAAATTGTATAGGAAACATTCTGTTCTTCTGCAATTTAATTGAAAACAAATAATTTTTGAACCAAATTGAACTAGTTGGAGTTATTTTCAAACATCATTAACTCACTCATCCATCACCTTTGCTTAAAATACTTGCTATCAAGTTGCAATGGTAACAATAATATGAATAAATGAATTTCACCACCTTGCCAGATTGAAGAATGTCTTTTTTTGCTCGACCGCCTGGTTATTAGGCGGTTTATTCAAGTTTATTATTTTCAAGCTATAACAAAACTTGAAAAATTAATAGAGCTACTCTTCTAAAACATATAATATAATTCAATTAGTTACGGTATTAGAACAATATGATTAGCAAAAAACCTTATCTATTTTTTACAACGTCTTACTCAACTTGCTTTGGGTCTTGTCTGTATCTGTAATGCAGTTTTCACCCACTTACCGACAAGCTATAGGCTAGATAGATACCGTACTTGAAACTTTTAGATTTGTTGACAATGCAACCTTCAATAGTTTTTATCATGATTCATTTTGAAATTTTATTGATTTTTACAGAACGAAATTTGATATGGAGAAATTAGTTTAAAAAAATAAATATATGAAAAAACTTCTAGAAAACCAACTTTTCAAATCAGACTGAAAAGAAGGAAATAAAATTTCTTATCATCTTTGAATCTGTTAATGTATTGAATTTATTAATATATTCTGTCACCAATTTTATTATTATTGTAATAATACACATGTCTAAATACATAGGCTTATCTGTATGCATACACCAATGTGAAAGCAGGCATAACTTTATAGGCCTATCAATTATTATATTATATTAATCAATACATTGACATTGATCAGATTAACATGTGTTCTTATTGTATCATAAATTGTATTAATTTTTTGTTTTGTTTCAGGACCATATCTTCATATCATTCTTCCCTCAAACCAAATAATGGGCGAACACTCCCGCCAGTATATATATATATATATACTATAATATACTTTCAATGTGCGACTAGCCTACTTGTATATTCTACCAACACTGTGTTCCTCTCAAGAGAAATTTTTACAATTCGAGAAAAAATTGATCTTGTGTCAGTTCGAAATTTAGCCTATTCAAAAAAAACTAATACAAAAAGCCTATTTTTAAGTAGGCCACGAAACTTATGTATTCTGTTTAATCAAAGGATGAAATTTGAAATTCTGTGAAGAATTTAGCTGTATTTAGATATAAGTTATTCATCTTTTGTTTCAGTACAAACATTCCGACGAATTTTATGTTTGTCAAATTTATTACACGATTATTCTAAAGGGCAGGTCACACCAAGCTCGCTACCGCGGCGGTAGCGAAGTAAAAAAACTTGCTTTCCATGTTATTAAATTGAGCAGGCCACACCGAGCTCGCTACCGCGGAGGGAGTATCTCGGCGGTAGTTTCACTTCGCTGTGCCAGGCGAACTTTTGAAACGTCTGCTGGTGGTACTACCGCCGAGGTAGCGAGCTCGGTCTGGCCTGCACAATTGAATAACATGGAAAGCGAGTTTTAAAACTTCGCTAACGGTAGCGCATGCGCTTACGCATTCCCTCACTACTAGAAGACTACCGCTATCGGACTTTTTGGTGTGGCCTGAGCTACCACCGCCGTAGCGAGCTCGCTACTTTGGCAGACGTTGGTGTGGCCGTTGCGTGAGATACTACAATGTTATAATTATTTTACAAAATTTACACACATACCGGTGAGCAAAGATGTTTTTATGAATTTTTATCAAATTTCAATTGATGAACACAATTTATATTTCAATGTTTCAACTTTTGACTCAACTTACTCTTCAAACAAATACCTCAAATATTATACTTATTTTAAAAAATGAACGTATACCTAGGATAACTTATTTATTATGATGTTAAACCTTAATAAAATTCGGCAAAACTTGCCTGAAATATAATTATATCTTATTGTTTAGTGCCATATCACTATATTATCACTGAATACTAAGTGATAATTTTTATTTACACTGAGTACCACTATGTATCACTAAATTGAAAAAAATTAATTGTGCCATATCAAGTATAATATTTCATAACACCTCGGATTCCTTGTGCATATCAGTGGAAATATTAAGCTATTATCCTAGGGACTATGATTATCAATTATTTTCCAATCACTAATGGATATAACCATGTGAAATACGGTACTATGGTCTGTTCAAGCAAAGAAGACCCTGAGGAAAAATTGTTCTCAAATTGTAGGAAACAATTTGAACTACTATTAAAATCACATTCATGATAATTCTTGAACAAATATTCACCAAGCTGGAGTCATTTTCTCATCTTGCCAGAGGGTCGCTCTTCTTTGCTTGGACATGCTATAATAATAGTTTTTTATTATAGGGTCGACCACTTGGGTCTTTATCGTGTCACGTCGGGAAATATAATAAAGAAGATAAGGTATCAGTAATGAAGATAATAATGTATCTGAATTTAATTGGATCAAGTATATAGAAGGGAGGTTGGTAGAATAGCCAAACTCCATTAATCTATTCAAATTATTTTCCAACAATTTGAGTGCAAAAATGAAAATTCAATTTCTTATTCAATTTGAATTTAGTTTCACCAATGAAAATTTGGAATTCCTACAACCATTATTTTCCTAGTACATGATAAGTATGTCTGTTTGTATAGATATAGTGTGTATGCCCTTGTATATCTACCAAAGACTTCTCGAAAACTATGAATATATAATTAGGTGTATGAGTGAAATTAATGAATTTATAAAAGTGAGGTAAGTTTCAAATGTTCCAGGCAGTGGAATATGAAAGAATTACTTGAATATCCATAAACCATCTGTTGCAAAGATTGTCAACAATATATTCTATTATAGTGGTTGTAGAGTTTTATCTGATTTATTTTAAAGTAATATTGTGGTCCAGCTTCTACATAACTTAGTCTATTCATTGTGAATAAAATTTAGCCTAAAAAACTGGAATACTTTGGAATTATTCTCAATTTTATTAGTTTTGAAATAATAATGTTACCTATTGTTCAATATATTGATCCAGATTCACAAGGCAACTCACTTGTAATTAAATCATTCCATTTGATAATGACATTCCCTTCCATTTGTGCCATTCAGGTTCAAAATGTATACCACTTATTACCTTTTATATTAGTTTTAGGGGAGGAAATCATTTGTTTATATTACAAATATATTTTATTCATTATTGAATCAATAAATATTGCACAAAATTATTCCTATGAACTATTGTATGTTTGGAATTTTTTGGACATAACATTGTATTTATCCATTATTTGATTAAATTAATTAATTTTGTACAATAGTATTCTTTCCAGACAGAAGACTTGATTTTTTAAAAATTTTATGAAGTTGTATAAATTTGGAAGTTATAGATCATATGTTTTCCTTAATAAATCAAGAATTCATGCAATAATAAGATAGTTATTGATTTTACTATTTATCTTGGATAGTGAGAATTGAATGTTTTGCTAACTTACCGTCAAACTCTAACTCTTCATACTTTGATTATTATTTGTTTGAACATTTACTACAAAAACTTAATAACGTTGTCTACTTATTTCCTGTTTTTTCTATGATTTTTAATATTGTGTGTTTCAAATGGAAAGGAAATGAAGTTCAAGTTAATCCTTTATTTTCAAATACATATTATTAAATTCACGGGGACACATGAGGTAAACCTGGTGTCTCAATTTGTAATAAATAAATTTAATAGTTTCAATCACTTTGTCACGGTGCTAACCGCATGATAAATTTGCCCAGACGAGTCTGTAACCAAGCGCTAATTTATTTATTTTCTAGAACGACACTCAGAAGCTGATTGTATAATCCTACTTGATGGTTCCAATAATTATAGAGACTCTATAGTTCCAATATGATATTGAATGAGTGATTATTTGTAAGTAAAAGTAGGCTATTAGTGTTGTAATATGTATTGGGAAACAGTGTTATATTAGGTCTTTAAAGCACTTGTGAGATATTTAGAGCACTTTGTTACGCTCGCTTGCTCGTTCTCTAACTTACATCTCACTCATGCTTTAAAGGCTTTCATTATACAACCGTTGCATAACTTACTATATTGATGTTGATATGTGTTATTTTTGTAAAAATAATTATCATTGTTACGGTAGTGATCAATCAAAAAGAGGATTTGAGGATGCCCAGAGGAGTTTAGCAGAAGGGCAATAGATGTGCCATTTTGAAGTAAATGTTGAGATTGCATATTGAAATATGTCTTGAACGATTCATCAGACTACCTACTTTACATTATACAAAATAAATTCAAAACCTCCATCATTTTTCACAAATCCATGAAAAATAAAACAGTATGGGAAATTTGAATTTCTGAATGGCTGTAACTTGATATAGGGGTCGATTTTCGGATATGAATTATTAAAACTTGAACTGCAGATTTCATGATTTCTTAAGAATCATCAATATTATTATTGAATCATCAATTATTATCGTACTTCAATCATTTAATGTTTAATTGAATTTTCTTCTAGTATGTTAGTATTTTGAATTGTTGATCTACAAATTCAATCACATTGTCTCATTGAAGGAATTATCGGATATCTTATGTATCATACACGCAACTAATGTGTAATAAATATTACACATTTTTATTAAATTTTCGCAATAAATCCAATACTAAGTAAGTCTTATTGGAATTATCAACATGCTGTATAATCATTGTCTCACTTATTTCCACTGATTGAACTATCAGCGGGAAAGCCGTTCAAATTTGGGAACAAATAAATTTGATTTTGGGCACTCTATGAAATTAAAATTTTCAAGTAAGTTGCTTTATATGGAGAAATTATACTACACTAATGTACTATATATATAAGTACTGTATAGAGAAATGGATGAACCGTTATATGGCGATAAAGCAATACTGCGTTGATGATAATAATAATAATACTAGTGATTCCAAAGTATGTATAACATTTGTGAGCATATTATGTCTGCGTACCATCATCAATAAACTACTTGTAATAGAATTGTTTTATCTGATGCAGAATAAAATCATAAGAACCCAACTGTGTAAACAATTGACACTACTGCAATATAATTGAGTGCAATGAAATAATTCCGTGTTAACTGATATTATTCAAATATGAATTTTGAAAGAAATGTTAAAATGAAAATAAGGTATATGAAACTAATATGAACTTGATTTGAAATTGAATTGAAAAATACAGGTAGTTAATTATCGCGTTACAGTGATATTATATATTCGAAAATTGGTACTGTATATAGCAATGAATGTAATACGTGTATGTTTAGTAAGTACGTACTAGAAAGCAGGGCTTGATTTCAGGGCGAACGCGTGGGAGCGGCGCTCCCATACCATACTTTTTTCCAAGAATACATTTTTCCTAAGCGGTGTCATTCTTCCATTCTTTAAAATTGTATTATTATTTTAAAAAACAGGTAAAAACATTGCCCAGATTTCCTAAAAACGTTCCAATTCAAGTTTGATTTTTTACAATATCTGACCCCCGAGAGCTATAGTTCACCCACTGCAACCATACCTCCTTTTTTGTAAATCCAGCACTGCTCGAAAGTATAGTACATTGTTCAATATATAATTAATTGTCAATTTAGAATGATTCACAAGAATGTATGTAAACTCTTCATTTTAAGATCGCGTGTACAATCTTTCAACCAATTAAAACGTTTTAAATGTTATGTAAATTTTCTAATTCGTGTGTCTTCTTTTTATCTGGATCCTTTTAGTCTGTCCAAGCAAAGAAGACATTCATGGGGAAAATGACTCCAGCTCGGTCAATATCGGTTCAAAAATTATTGATTTGGTATCAAATTGTAACTCACACCAAATTGTTTTCCAAAATTTGAGACCAAGTTTATAATTTTTGAACTGAGTCAATAATTATTATTGACCGAGCTGGAGTCATTTTCCATCCTGCCAGATAATGTCTCCTTTGCTTGGACCATAACCATCTATCATTCTAATATAATAACTATATTCAATATAATATAATATCATTCTAAATTCTATATAGTATATATCATGCTATATCTAATCGTCTTTTTGACAAATTTTCCACCTGATGATGAGCATTCGAAATTAAATTCATTTTCACTATCCACAAATTTTCCACGAGCGAAGCAAGCCGTCGTAATAGATCTATATTCACTTTCTGATGAAAAAGACTATCATTCACTAAAAAATAATTGGTGAGGTCGATATAAGAAGTCACAATATTACCAGAAATAGTTGAAATGATTGGAATATATTTCATTAAATCTCAAATTTTTCAAATAATGTCAATCTCAGTACCCTTTGAAAATAATTTTTATTCTACATGACATGTGAAATTATTTTATAAAGGTACTGAGATCGACATTATTTAAAACTTTGATAAGTACAGTAGTCAATGACTATGATAAAAATAAATATTCATCAAATTTAATTCAAAATTTCTAGGCCAAACTGGAAATAGATTAAAGGAATTGAATTGAATAAAGAAATGACCTTAGTGAAAAAAAGCATACAGAATTTTATCCTCTTCAATAGTGAACACTAACAATAGTAGCGGTTTGCGAATAATTATTATTATGAATGTTTCTGTCCATAATGTGGAGTGGACCCCATTGGGTGACTCACAAGAGAACCTAGAAGCAAGGGATATCAGATTATTCGATGGAAATGCTTTCCAATTGACTGATACATTTTTTAAACTATTCCAAACTGATAAATACTTTATAGCTTTACGATATTATTAATAAATCAATGATAAAATTGAATAATAACCCAAAACATTCTAGCAATTGACATACGAGCGTCTCGCCAAAGAAATGTGCCTCTGTACTGCGCATGCGCTAGATATAGACATCAAGTACAAATTTCGACCACCAGAGACCGGGTCGGTTGAATCACAAGCCAACTTCTGTTCGTCAATACGCAGAACTTGAGACTATTCCTGAAGGAATATTTAATTCATGAGACCTGGTGCAAAATCTTATTTTTCCATCGCGGTTATATTACATTTCAAATTTCAAGGAAATCGTTAGAGCCGTTTCCTAGATCCGAGGTTATATAAGCATACAAACATACATACAGAAATTTCTTGCTTAATATAATAGTATGGGGATCCAAAATAATGTATCACAGGTGACGTTCCAGTCTTAATTTTTTTACTTTCGTATAACGACAAACAATAATGATTTCTAATATAGGTGTTCTAAAAACTCTCTTGAAAACGATATTGATTTTTCATAACGTCGAAACGTTATCTCAAAATAGACATACTCCACAGATTTCGGTATTAATATCACACTAACGAATTTCAAAATCGCCAAAAGACATCAACTGTGAGGCGGCTACATCTTGCACGACTGTACTGTTTACCGGCGATGATGTGTAAATTATTCCTGAAAACAAACAAAAACTCAATCATTTCCAGCGCAAATCATTGGATAATTACACACTGAAAACAGACGCTAACAACGATATAGTCT
Organism: Sogatella furcifera; assembly: GCA_017141385.1. NCBI lineage: Eukaryota > Metazoa > Arthropoda > Insecta > Hemiptera > Delphacidae > Sogatella > Sogatella furcifera. The sequence continues at coordinate 15,206,824 of CM029553.1, forward strand.
GTCCAAGCAAAGAATACATTCTGGTAATGAATATAGAAAACATAGTTCATGATTTAATGTGAAAGGAATGAAATTATTACATGAAAAATATGATCGTTTTTGATGTGAGGAGTTAATTATTACCCTGCTTCCACATTAAAAATTCTATTGTCTAATCATAATGTATTAATAATAAGAATGCATTTATTCCTTCAAATCAATGCATGCATACATACAATGCTATCGGAAACGTCAGTCAATATAATACATAGTTTTGTTTTGTGTATTCAAATTATACAGTGAAAGTTACATAGATTGAGCCCAGTGGCGGCTCTGAGGTGAAATTAATGGTACAGCCCATCTGGTTTCCCGGGGCGGTTGTGAGTGGGTTGTAGGGTCATTTGAGTGAAACTCCGTTTTATCAAACTCTGGTTTTAGTTCACCAGAGATTGATAATGGTGTAACAACCGAAACCTGTATCTCGATTTTTAATAAATCAATGTTTCGACAACATCTTGTCTTTTCATTTCATGAGAGTCATTTTCAAATGCATTACATGTAATACTGAAATAAAAATAACTTCAAAAAAGGGTAATGTGATTCATATTTTATTCATTTATTTGAGAAAATATATAATATTATATAATAGTGCATTTATATAATAAAATATAAATATATATAATAGTGTATTATGTATAAAGCACCGACAGAACGTCTAAAACGTCTTGTTTCCAAAATTCAATAAAAAATATTTTAAACTTAGGTTATATCCACCAAATTCACTTAACCCATTACCCAAAAATTTAAATAGAAAGCATTGAAAAGTGGCCTTCAGAAAAAGGAAATATTGACTTACTTATTTATATTCAAGTAACTTGATATAGTTGTGCCAAGAATAGAAGAGCCTCTTGCAAGATGGCGGAGGGAAGTGAGAGTGTAACTACGCATGCGCAGAACTTGGGATTCCAGGGTGAAATCACTTCAGCAAACCTAACATTTTTACACTAATCGTAATCATATTGATTTCACGAATGAAAATATTTTTTTATTCAATTATTGACATATGATAGCACAAATCATAACATAATTATGAACTGAGACAGAAAAACTAGTCTAAGCCTGTACTATTTCTTCCTAAATTTGGTTAAGTTGGTACAATTTTCATTTCGACTAGTGGCAGCAGTGAATGGCAGCCATTTTGCCAAAGGCTCTTCTGTTCTTTTATTCTTTCCTCTTTCTTTACAATTGCAACTTGGTTTCCAAGTATTTTAAGCAAAGGATGAATGAGTAATGATGAAGGTTTAATATGTGGGTTATATGTCTATCCACAATGTCCACTTTCACTATACTCACAAATTTCAACTCACAAGAATAAAAAACCATGATTTATCTATTTAAAATTTGAAAGGTTGGTAAATGATTCAAAACAGCATAAAAAATATCTAAAATGATTTGAAATTATCAATTCTCACTTGAAATTTTAAAGCCAAAAAATAGTTAACAAACTGTTCTTGACACAACTATAATAATAGTTTGTGGTAATCATACTCACCAACGACATTGGAATTTTTGGTTTTGTTGGTCGTCGAAGCAGCAATCACGCGACAATTGTTTCTCTCGAGCACTGAAAAGCCCGATGACGCCAGCCGCTTGTCGCTGTCCTGTACCTTGGGATTGTAGTAGGCGTTCAGGTAGGGAAGGCCCGAAAACGGATTTATGAAATCGGCCCAGTAGTTGGACATTTTCAATTTCATGCAAATATCCTGTGCCACCATCACAAACTGGAATAATATATAATGTATTACAATTAATTAATTACAGAGTCTGTATTAAAAACGTTTTTAATAAACACTTAAATATTGGGCTTAACTGCCCATGAAGGGCTTATAGTCTCCCAAGCAAAGAAGACCCTCTGGCAAGATGGGGAAATGACTCGGTCAATATTGATTCAATAACTAGAAATATGGTTTACATTGTAGATCAGAATGTATCCTAGTTTGAGACCAAAATTTATAATTTTAAATCCAATATTGACCGAGCTGGGGTCATTTTCTCATCTTGCCAGAGGGTCTTCTTTGTTTGGACAGACTATACCAGCTGGTAGCTTTATACTCCACTATACAATCCTTCCAAGCAAAGAAGACAAAATGGGAAAACTTCTCCAGCCCGGCCAATACCAGCCAAAAAGCCATACATTCTCAATCAGAGAACCCGAACCAACACTGACCGAGCCGAATCCATCCCCCCCCCCCCCGCCAGAAATGTGATCTTAATAGTAGATCAAATTGTTTCCTACAATTTGAGATTTAAATGATAATTTTTGAACCAAAATTGACCGAGCTTGATTCATTTCCCCATATTGCCAGAGGATCTTCTTTGCTTGGACAGACTATACTGTCGTGATATGAGGTGGGATGAAGTAACTTCTGTTTTCAAATCGAATTTTCGCCATTACTCACCAACTTGGTAATTTTCTCCCACTCTTGATCGGACATCTTCTTGTTTTTATTAGTTTTTGCTAGATTGTGCCTGAGTGTCATCACAGTTAACGATCCGTTATTCAGCTTTGCCCCAGGAAAAATGTCTATCACGCCTGTAAAACAATCAAAAACTAATCAGCAATTGAAAAATTTAATAATGGACAATATTTTATAATATTAACAAAAAATAATTAATAATTTCCTATACTAATAATAATAATAATATTATTAATATTATTTTATTCCTATACTAGAAATAATTGAACGGAGTGGAAGGCTGAGCGAAGCTCTAATTTATCAGGAAAGTCACTCTCTGTAATGCTACTCCTCCTGAACCGCTCGACCGATTCCATTCAAACTTGCCATGGTGATAGTAGACATAGACGATCAGGTTATAGGCTATACATTGATTTCATGCACAAAAATTTCAGTCAATTAGTTTGAATTTCCTCCAACAGAAGCACACAGTAAACTATCATGGCAGCTTGTTCAACTCGTTAATTCATACTTCGGAATTTGGAATAGAACAGCTGGAATGGGTTTTGAGTGCTGTAATTAACATCGTGATGATGATTAGTGCTGTAATAATCATCAAAATGATTATTCCCGCATTCAGAACAGCTGTAATTGACAACTTTTCAAGCTAGATTTGCATTCAAGAAATTGCTGTTCAAGGAGAATCAAACATCAGCTGTTCTGAATGTGGGAATAATCATTTTGATGATTATTACAGCACTAATCATCATCACGACGATAATTACAGCACTGAGAATCTTGCCCAGCTGTTTTTTCCAAATTCCAATGTATGAATTAACGAGTCGAACAAGCCGCCATGACAGTTTAATGTCTGATTTTGTGTTAGCTCCGTTAACTGTTGTGTTGAGGTTATGTTGGCTTCAGTTAATGTTTTCAGTTGTTTGGGGTTTTAATAAATCCTTCTCAGACTAGTATGACGAAAACAAAATGTACATAATTCGTGTGGGAAGGTTTACATACTCATAACTATTTTCCAAACCCGCCTAAATGGCTCGTTTGTAAACATAGATTATTCGTATGTAAAAACGCCTTTCCCACACCCATTATGTAATATACTATTTTATCATTTCGTATGAGCAATCTGCCAATGGAAATTAAATAAAGATTTATTAAATTTAGAGTAAATAGATTTGAATATAAATTCAAACTTTAAATTCAATAGCAGTTCAACTATAATTTCAAATTGAGACACTAGCTTACTCCAATGAAACTAGTCCCATATTAAAGCGTACTGTTCATTTGTATGAATGTATCCTATTTATTTATGATAACTTACTTCTTTTATAAATTAAATTGAAAATCGAAAAAATTGAAACACTTTTTTGTTACCTACCTTGACGTAGAAGGATTGGACATTCCTGAACCGAGCATTCCAGATTGAAACTGTCTATACCAAGGAACTGAAAATAAATCAGACAAGTAGAACAATTAGCCAAAGTGATAGTATTTCGCATTAATCATAACAGAAGAATTTTTCAAGAGTAGGCAGTAATATAGTCTGTCCAATTAAAGAAGACATTCTGGCAAGATGGAGAAATGACTCCAGCTCGGTCAATGCTGATTCAAAAATTATAAATTTGATCTCAAATTGTAGATCAGGATGTTTCCCAGTTTAAAACCAGATTTGTAATTTTTTTCAACCAATATTGACCCAGCTGGAGTCATTTTCCCATCTTGCTAGAATGTCTTCTTTACTTTGACAGACTAGCCTATACTACTGCCCACTCTTTATTTCATTGCTGATGATGACAATGAAAACATGAGATTATGCCTTATACTATTAATTGCTACAGATACTTTCTTTTTAGGCTACATCAGATAATCTTAGATTCTTACATAATTGCTACAGTTACAGTGAACGTGTAATTTTGAGCTCTAATTTTTGTAATTAATTTCAATTTTAGTTTAGAATTATTTTGTGTTTATCGGCTCAATATCAACCCTTCAAAATTAACCCTCTGGCAAGAAAAATGACTCCAGCTTGGTCAATATTTGTTCAAGAATTATAAATGTGGTCTCAACAGTGGATCAAATTGTTTCCTACAATTTGCGATCAAATTGCTAATAATTTTTGAACCAAAACTGACCTAGCTCGAGTAATTTTTAAATCTTGCCAGAGGGTCTTCTTTGCTTGGACAAACTACACTTGATCAAGTCAACTTGACTCAAAAACAGCCTCATTTGGCGCTCCCTGAAGTCAAACGTACCTGACTGAGCGAGTCAATATGGTTGGGCTCTGTCCAGGCTAGTCCAATGCTTCCCGGCAGAAAGAAACTGTATCCATTGGGATCAAGCAGTTCCCAATTGGAGTTAACGGCGGCCAGGTGACGCCCCGCCCCCGAACTGAGCTCTTCAAGCGGGTCGTTGGCCCGCTTTGTCACCACTTTAAAGCTGCTCGACAATTTCGAACTGCTACTGCCCTGTCTGGCTGACCGCCAACCCCCGACGGCGACATTGTTTGCTACTTTCTGTCCCAGTCCGCTCACAAACTTTGATAGATTGGCATTCAGCATCTGTGACAATGAAAATATTCAATTAATGTTGGGGATTGAATAAATTTTGAGTAGCCTAGTTATGGATAAGATTGTGGTAGTTGAATAACATGTCGAATAAACCAAATATACCCTATTCACGATCACTTGATTGCGTGTGTGTGACACTCCACTCAATAAATCCAAAAAGGAGACTATAGAATCTTTAGTTCGCTATATAACTAGTCTACAGACAGCCAGCCACACACTAGACTTTGAATAGCTCTCAATAATAGGAATTTAACTTTATTTCTTAATAACAAGTATCCTACATAGAAATTATTTAGGATTCGATAAGGCCTTCTAGCAATTATAGTACATATTGTGTTCATCTGTCCGTTCGGATGAAGACATGACTGTAATAGACGAGAGATTGTATTTATATTCTTAGAATTTGGAATATAGCCTAATATGTTTATAGAGTTGAAAGCTTGATAAAAGTAAAGATTCAAGTAAAAGCCTCAAAATTAAAGTAAAGCCTCAAAATTCTTTGTGAATTAGGTTAGTTTTGAGCTATGCCTGTTGCATCATCTCACCCAGAGCATAGAACTAGATTTATTCATATTATTCCTGGCTTTGTCAATGTGTAAATCAAAGTCAAGCTTATCATTAAACAATATGGAAATTTAGAAATTGACAAAGATAATGAGTGTAGATAAAGATGAGTTATAAGTAGGATATTCATCTATAAGAACCAAATATTATAAGCCAATGAGATACTTGTGTAGGTCATACTATGGCACTTTGAGGTAAACCAAAAGTACCATAGAATTTAAGGTGGATTCGATAAAATGCTCTACAAGGCAGTATATTTCAGTTACGTGTAACTAGACCAAACTGAGGTTATAACCTGTTTTGAGGTTATGTACATAAGGTAGCTATTTTCATGATAAGAGCAGATAAAATTATTATTGTGTAGTTGATCTTCAGGCATGTAAAAATTCAACTTGAGAAACTCTACGGAAGTTAGATCTCAAATCTGAAATAGACAAAATTTGATTGAAGACAAAATTGATTACAGTGTAGGTTACATTCAAACGAAGACATTGAATTTTCTGGGAGTGAGAGAGAGCTACATTGTTCTATAGAAAATTTGAATGTTATCCGAATTATTTTAGAAATACAGGAAAATTATTGGAATGATTTGCAAACTTGAGTGTTAAATAAATAGAATAATACTCTATTGACATGACCTTACCTTCCAATAAACGAAGTCATCTGTTGTTCTTGTTCAATGTTCCCACTTGACTTGACGGAGAATAATATCCCATCTCCCATGTTCAGTCAACAAAATATCCCACATATTTGTCCTCGACAACTGAACTTCTATGCGACCTAGCGGATAATTTTGTAACTAGAAATTAAAAACCCTGCATTTGCACGCGATCTAGCGGTACTATTTAGTACTATCTTATAACTTCCAAAAGATACTATTTGAAGTACACAGACAATCCACTTCCATAGTTACTGATTTCTCCGCTAGATCGCAGGAGCGTCCAGTATTTGAATTACAGTATTAGTAATACCATTGAGTAGCATAGATTAAAATTGATTAGGAAAATAATAGAAAGAAGATATCAATATGAAGTTATGTACAATATTAGAAATAATAGCTACTTGACGCCAAAATAAAGTTAGGCGGTTTTGTTTGTCTCTTATTCAAGTTGTAACCTACTAATAGCTGATGAAAAGCATCTACTGTCTCTTCTGATTTCAAAGGCATAGGTAAATCGTTAAATGACAATTGTGATTAACAACACAAACTTTTGGAGGAAGTTGGAGCGCTAAATAAGGAGCAGACTAATATCTGACTAAAGCTATTTTCCGGAGTCGGATATTATATAGAATGTTTCAGGAGGAATGTTGAATACGTTGTGGTGATTCATCTACATTTTTAACAAAGAGTATCAGATTTATCAGATCTAGTTACTCTATGGCAGCGGTTCCCAGCTGGTAGTCCGCGGACCTCTTGGAGTCCGCGAAAACTTAGGGGAAGTACTCACGGTATAATTTGAATTTAATAGGCCTACTATTTATAGGAAAGAGATTTTTGAACTACAAAGTTCTGAAACCACGAAAATTACGAAACAATGAACCTTCGGTGGACTTTTGGGCAACATCACGAAAGAACTATATAAGCCTAAAGAGCTTGGAGAAAAGGCATTCCTTTGCAACGACCTACCGCGTTGTGAACAAGTATTTTCATCAATGTGTTTTATGAAAAACAAGTTTAGAAATCGACTCGACATGCGGTCAGATTTTAGAGTGAATATGTCAAGCATATGGAGCCTGATCTCAGGAATTATGAACTTGAAGAAAAAATTCAACTCATCTCATTTAACAATCTCAGATGAAAATATTTATAATACAACTGTGCATTAAAGAAGTGTTGGGGGTCCACATAAATGTAATGAATGGATGAGGGGGTCATTGAGAAAATTTTCTTGGGAACCCCTGCTCTGTGGTAATAATCAGGACCAGATCTAGTGGGCAGGGGGCATGTGCGTAGAATTATTGTGGGTTGTGACCTGAAATAACATATTTTTTTGGAGTACCGGTAGGCTATTTATCTAGGAAACTTTTGTATCATATTGTCTATTCTATTCAGTCCAGAATATCATTTTCGACCTTTAAAGATTGATTTTTAATACAGATTCATGCGGGCGACCATACCGTACTTCAAGTGATGAAAAACGACAAAAGTTTGAGTAGTTGATTATTATTTCTTGCCATAATGTCTTCTTTGCTTGGACCAACATTACATTCTCAACCTTCACGCTTCCCCTATATTCATCCCTTCTGTTACTATGGCAACCACTCAAGCTTGCGCGCGCATATGTTGAAGTTTTTGCCGTTTATAAATAAAACGACAATCTCAGATTTGAGCTCAGTGCGTGATAGTCTGTGTTCACGGGTACACAATCTCCTTTTTCCAATTTTCTTTGAAGTAGCCTTGATCGTAATGATATTGTCGTGTTTCACATTGGAAATCTGAGTATAATTAATAAAAAAATCATCACAGTACCCTTGGAATTGGTCAATTTTCTCCACAACTATAGTTTTGAACTTTCAATATTCGAGTGAAATTGAACAAGATAACTTTAAATATATATATAACTCAACAGTAGCCTAGCATGTATTGGTTTATTGTACATTATATAGTAGCCTCAATAACAAGAAAGTGAACACTGATTAGTTCTTCCCCTTATCATGAAATTTTGTATTTCTTGAAAACAATTGTGACTTGTAAGAAATTTCTGTTGAGTTTTCTCGCTATTTTTAAGAAAGAAAAATGACTCCAGCTCGGTTTATATTGTTTCAAAAGTTACAAATTCAATCTGAAATTGTAGAGCAGAATTTTTTCTACAATTTGAGACCAAATTTACAATCTTTCAAAGTCATTTTTCCATCTTGTCATAATATCTTCTTTGCTTAGGCCGCTTAGGCCGCTATTACACGATAATAGTTCTATGTCATACATCTATTATCAAAGATATTATAATATGTTCTCTATAGGAGAACATATGACATAGAATATGATCATTTATAATATTTGGTTCATTGCACGGTAATATTTCATCATCATAGATGTTTGATAATAGAAATATGTTGTATAATATATATGTTGTAAAATATAATATAATACCCGCCTTAGACAGATTACATACTATAGGGAATTTATTATTCTATGTTGTAATTATTCCTCAGGTATTTCCAAACATCCAATAGGAAATTGTTTGCAGCATTCAACACTTCTGATAATATTCAATTGAAATTAATGAAAAAGTAGTTAAACCTATAATAGTTGGGGAAGAGAATAATTTCATTCAACTATTGTATTCAAGAAGCTAGTCCAGATTTTTATGGTTATCATGGAGTTGAATTTCAAGTAAGCCTAGCCTTAATAAGAAAACAGCAAATGTGAGAGATTTTTGATAAATAAATTTAGGACAAACTCCTTCTCCAATCTAGTTGCTTTACTAGCTTACACAGAACAACAATAAATTGTTCAGAAAAAGTGTTGTACGTTATTGAATTTTGAAGTTGGTTGATTGCTTGAGTTAATGAGACTTCACAATGGACTCCACTATGTTGCTAGTGATCTGCATACTTCAAATGAGTTTACCAAACTCAGTATACTCTGGAACTACATTTGGTGAGTGAATTAACTTTGTTACAACTTGTTAGCTATTTCCTTGTATTGTTGGTTAATAGGTTGTCAGAAATTAAATATGCATAAATGGCTTTTTGTGGGAAGCTATCTTGACCAGATATCTAAGGACGTCTTGACCAGATATCTGGTTAATATTGTGCTCCATCTTGGTTACAATATTGTAGCCAAGGCGAATGGAACCCACTGGCGGCTCGTGCCCACGAAACAGGTGAAGTGCCCGTATCTATTACTGTACAACACTTCACCTGTTTCGTCGGCACGAACCGCCAGTGATGGAACCTACCCTTATGGGAAGTTCCCCACAACAAAAGCTATACATATGCATATTAAATCTAATGTCTGACAATCTGTTGAAAAATTTCAACTAGACATTAAATAATTACGGGTAGGTTCCACCTCGCCAATGTGTACATGGCCAAACACTGATCACCCATCCAAGAGCAGTCCATAAGTGTTCGTGACTCAACTTCTCGATCACGTACGGTAGTTACCACACTCACCGAGAAATGTTCAGTTGAACCGCACTAAGAGAGGATTTTAGAAACTTTTCAAGGGTGAGCCTAATATTTGAGTTTTTCTATAGTTTTACGGCGTTTTCTTATTTTTTCGAGAACCAATCGGTAGAAAATGTTGATATTTGGTGGGCAGATTCAGATGTCTAGAAATGTTGTGTTGAAATATTTTTGAAATCCGTTCAAAATTACGCCAGTAATCAGGTTTCCAAAACTGTAGATGTATTGCGGGTTGCATATCTTCCGCCTTGATACGACCAATCCTCAGTGTAAATACAATGGTTCAGAGAGATTATATTATAGATGAACTGATTTGGAAGATATTGTATCAAGTTTCAAACTATGTCCGATATACTTCCCAAGGTTACGCCCAATATTAGCGTTTTACTATTTTTCGGAATTTTTCTCAGATTTTTCGAGAACCAGTTGGCAGAAAATGTTGAAATTTGGTAAACAGGTCCAGAACAGGTCTAATGCTGTGTGTGTTCAATAAATTTCGAAACCCTTCGGAGGTTACGACTTTAATAAGATTTACCAATATTTGGAATCTGCACTTTTGTTTATTTCACGGAAACTATTGAACTTAATACGTTCAAATCAAATACCCAGGTTAAGCTAAGGTATTGAAAATAAAAAATTAAGGAATGTTCGAACAACTGATTCAGAACGATTTCTTGAAAGAGCTTTGTTGAGTGATATGATGATTAAAACAAATCCTTCCGAACGGAGATTGCAGGCGAGCGAAGCGAGCCTGTTTTTCTCAGCTGACACTGATAGAGGTTCTGCAGGCGAGCGAAGCGAGCCTTGTTTGACTTACTGACATTACTGATACTGTCGGGGGTCCAGGCTAGGCGGAGAAGGCGAGCGAAGCGAGCCTGCCGGTTAGTTTAAAATAAAAAAAACAGAGATAAAGTAGCCCTAAAATGAAGAAAATATTAAAAATTAAGTAATGTTTGCAAGAAATACTTTTTTTTTTTATATTTTTAATTACTCATTTACATTGTGGTATCTTAATTTGTTTTGGAATGCAACACACTATTCACCTATTGAATAGGGGTAAGGAGAGTAATCACCAAAGAATTTCTCTCTTTTCAACGGCGACTCCAATCTCCAACATAAGAAGAATAAGCAAGGAGTGGATGAAAAAAGAAAGGACCAGCACGAGAAAAAAGAAAAAAATAGGAAAGTGTGAAAACTTTAGCGTGTGTAGCGAGTCACAGCGCGGCGCTCAGAGGATTTATGACTTAAACATGTCCTGACTCAGTTATCGTGGATCCCATCCTCATTTCCGCGGATCCCATCCTCATTTCTAAATCCTCATCCCTATTCCAGGATCCTTTTCGAGCTTCCAGTACAGACTGCATGAAACTCGGTGCAAAAATTAATAAATAAAAATTTTACAAAGAGTATCCAGCGTATACTGCTGCAAGCTCAGAAATTTTTTCACTCAAAGATCATTCCAACAATGCTGTTGGTTATTTTGTTGAAAAACATAATTATTCTCTCTGATGAATACAAAATTGATTTACAACCGTATGTATTCATTGTTCAGTGAGTCATTGTTGGAAGGCATGATAATAACAATGTATTCATAATTTGTTGAAATAAAATAATAATTTACAACCACTCTCTCAATCTTTAACACAGCAGAGCTTGACCGTGGAACATATTTTGAACACAGCATGATACACGGCCATCCGAGGAGACAATAGAATGACTTCTTTATATTAATGACGTGGCGAAGTTTGGACAGTAATGTCCGCTATACCACTTGACCACAATGAGCCATCGGTCCCGACTGCCTTAAAATTGTCTTCATCTCTCATCGTAAATAAATAATAAATAGTTTACTAATGGAAGCAAGAGGCATCCATTGAATATGAAACCATTAATTAATGGAACCATTCAAATTTATTTACCATAATAAAAAATATAGTTTAATAGTTTAGAGTAATAATAATGTTCAAAACATTACTATAGATTATGGATTACAAGTCAAGAAAAGGAAACTAATGACAAACAAACTTCACATAGTAAGTAATTTATATATTCCGTCCAAGCAAAGAATACATTCTGGAAAAATGAGAAAATGACTCCGGCTCCGTCAATATATTGGTTCAAAAATTTGCTTTAAAATCGTAGATCACAATATTTCCTACAATTTGAAACTAAATTTATTATTTTTGAACCAATATTGACCGAGCTGGGGTCATTTTCCCATCTTGCCAGAATGTCTTCTTTACTTGGACAGACTATATATATATATCTGTATAATATACTGTCATACAATAAGAATCACAGTACCCTTTGAAATTATATCTATTTTCAGCTGATAAGACTCATAAAATACTATAGATGAATACACTAATAAATACACAAATACACTAATAAATACACAAATACACTAATAGATGAAATTGATAAGAAGAAGCCCTAAGAAAAAGGAAATATAATAATAATTTTGAAATTTGGATCTTCATAAAAGTGTGAGAATCCTGTGTTTCTTGCTCATAAGCAAGCATTTATAAAAGCAATACATTTGTTTGTTTGTTTATGAGGGTGAAGCCCACATAAGCTCATAGGCTTGTGCGTGTGTAATGAAATGGATGATAGATGACGACTACTTTTTAGGTAGTCGGGACCGACGGCTTATCGTCTAAATTATACATTTATAAATGTATTTAAAGTTCAAAATCGAATACATTCTATTCCAGGTTCTGCTGATAAAATCGTTACATGACCTGCAATTATTGAAAATTATCTATGACTATTATATTCAGATTATATAAATTATATTCGGCACTGCTGAATTGTGACAGAGGGTGGATGGAATCATTTATTGAACACACAACATCCATGGTTATAGGAATTATGTTCGAATTATTTTTCTATAATTTCATCTCTCATTTAATTACTAAGTAACCATCCAGCAGTGCGGCCGATATTGACTATATATTGACTAATATACAGGGTGTTTCAGGAGGAATGTGCAATGCTTCTCAGGCCGATTCCTAACACCAAGTAGACAAAAAAGTTCCATGGGACCAACCCCCAAAAACGCTTTGTTAACGAGATAACAATGGCGGAAAATTGAGATTTTTCAAAATATATTAATTTTTCTAATTTTTTAGAGGCTTTAGTGAGGTTCAAAAATGATCAATTCCTATGTAAAATTAGCTGAGGAATTCAATAAAACCAGTTCCAAGTTTGTAACTACAACGGTTATTGAGATAATTGGAAAAATATGCTAGAAAACGCAATTTTTTCAACAATAAGGGTTATAACTGGATAAGGAATCCTAAAATTGTATTTTTTATTAATGGAAGTTGAAGAGAGTCGGATTCTCAACAAAAAGTTAAATGGCGGCGATTGTGTAAATCTTACCCAAATCTCAGAAATGGCGATCAAAAATCGCAAACTTGACAAGAGTGATAAATTTGTGTTTAGTAGCGATTTTGCGATTTTTGATCGCTATTTCTGAGATTTGGGTGAGATTTACACAATCGCCGCCATTCAACTTTTTGTTTAGAATCCGACTTTCTTCAACTTCCATTAATAATAAATACAATTTTATAATTCCTTATCCAGTTATAACCCTTATTGTTGAAAAATGGCGTTTTTTTACCATATTTTTCCAATTATCTCAATAACCGTTCAAGTTACAAACTTGAAACTGGTTCCATTGAACTCCTCAGCTAATTTTACATAAGAATTGATTATTTTAGACCCCAAATGAAGCCTCTAAAAAATTAGAAAAATTAATATGTTTTGAAAAATCTCAATTTTCCGCCATTGTTATCTCGGTAACAAAGCGTTTTTGAGGGTTTGTCCCATGGAACTTTTTTGTCTACTTGGTGTAAGGAATCAGCCTGAGAAGTATTGCACATTCCTCCTGAAACACCCTGTATTTAACAATTAGGATCAATGGAAACTGAAATAGAGAACTGCATCGTATTATTTTAGTTCTGACGTCTATAAACGTCACTTGGAGGTAAATAAAACAACTTCGCTCTTCAAAAACTCCTTCTCCTCTCTTCTCAAATTTCCTCGGTTTTTGTTCTGACCAGTGAGTGCAAAAGTAGTATGAGAAGAGCGTGAATAAGAGTGGCCGTTGTTATAAGAAAAGGATTGGTTGAAGCGGTCGGGGTCTTCAGCTGTGCTGAGATGGAACTTTTCCAATATAACACACAACTGTTGGGTTTCCATCTTCTTCTACGTACATTGTCTTCTTTTCTTGTTCTTATTTCTTCTTATACTTTGTAATCTCTTTTTCTTCTCCTCCCTTGTCACCTTCAAAACAAACGGGATCTTCTAGGTTTCAAAGACTCATGAGCTGAGGTATAGTCTGTTCAAGCAAAGAAGACATTCTGGTAAGATGAGGAAAATGACTCCATAACCACATAACCTTTCAAACACTTAAATCTTCAATTAAACTTGTATTGGTAAAATATGGTTGATTCGACCGAGTCTAACAGTTGGATATTTTTGAGTAGTTGTGAAAGTGATATTGTGGTAGTTATTAAGTTGAAATAAGAGATGTTGTCAAACCAATGATTTATAAAAAACTAGCCGGCAGGCTCGCTTCGCTCTCCTTCTTCGCCTGGACCCCCGACAGTCCCAGATAGCACAAAAAGCTGGAATCAAGCTGGTTTCCTGCTGGAATTTTCAATTTAACAAACTGGATGCAAGCTTGAAATTTACAGCCATTGAGCTGTAATACAGCTGAATTCAAGTTAAGAAGTTACCACGTTTCAAGCTGTTTACAAAGCTTGGAAGTTCAAGCTGGAATCAAGTTAAATGAACCAAGCTTGAGAACTCAAGCTGGAATTAAGTTAAATGATCCAAGCTTGATAGTTCAAGCTGGAATCAAGTTGAATCAACAAGAGCTGGATTTAAGCTTGGAACGTACAGTCTTTAAGCTGTAATGCAGCTGAATTCAAGTTAAGAAGTTACCACGTTTCAAGCTGTTTTCAAAGTTTGAAAGTTCAAGCTGGAATCAAGTCTAATCATCCAAGCTTGATATATCCAGTTGGAAAAAAGCTGTTATTATATTAAACACAAAATATTGACCAATTATGGAAAAGGAAAAGAATACAAAAGAGAATACAGTGAACAAAATGTTAATATATATTGGAAGAAAAATACAAATCCACTCACAAATCTGACAAACAAAAATGAATTGTTCTGTCAGTCCGCCTATTTCACATTGTTAAACATAACAGTTATTTGAAAGCTGCATGATGTATTCCTGTATGTATTTTTTGATGACAAAATTTAATTTCTTTTCTTTGAATCGATCATAAAGCACCGCCGCATCCCCCACGTCAACAATGATTACTTGTTACACTAATCGAACGGCCCTGAAAGAAAAAATAACAAATCATAATAAAGTACATGATTATACATTTCAAATATCACAGTAATTTTGGATAAGAAAGAGGAGAGGAATATAGCAAGCAAAGTAAATAGAAATCAAAATATAAATAGGCTAACTACAACCGAACAAGAAGAAATAATTCAGTATTCAACTTTGTCATCTATCAATATTTTAAATTTTTGAAGCAAAATTAAAATAAACTTACTATATAGGCCTATTATAGTAGCCATTATAGCTGATGGATTGATAGGCATAGGCTGAAGAAAATTTAGGGTTAACATCTAACTTGTATAATTTAATAAGTTATTTGAGATGTAAATCCCAATTTGGAATTCATTTACTTTTGGACAATACTAAAATTATATCCCATGTACAATGAAATCAAATGAACGTATTCCACTTACCTTTGCGTGTTTATAAATAATGTAAAGTTTTCGTAATAGAAAATCCATAAGTTGGTTGATCAAAATAAATGATGCAAAAATGAATTTGATAAACATATGCTTTAAATTGAAACTGAAAGCTGCTTAGCTTTTATGCTTAGCTTTAAACTGAAAGTTGACACAGCGCTACTCGTGGTAGTTAAATGAACTATGTTAGTCACGTGATATTGCAAAGGATTTTGTCTCCAGAAAGACAGCTTGAAACAAGCTGGACTGCAGCTGGATCATTAAAGGTTGATTTTAAGATTGAATATTACAGCTTTTTTACAAGTTTGAAACTTACAACTTGATCACTCACAGCCTGTTACAAGTTTGAATCAAGCTGATTTGATCAAACTGTAACTTTCAATTCAAAATCCACGAAATTTCAAGCTTGAAATAAGCTTATGTGCTATCTGGGGTATCAGCAGTGTCAGGGTGTCAAACAGACCCGCTTCGCTCGCCTGCAAAACCTCTGTCAGTGTCAGCTGAGACAAACAGGCTCGCTTCGCTCGTCTGCAATTTCCGTTCGAAAGGATTTGCTTTGATCATCATATCACTTAATAGGGTTTTTGAGAAATCGTTATGAATTAGTTGCTCCATTACCTCAGCTCAACATGGGTATATGATTTGAACGTATTTAGTTCAGTAGTTTCAGTAGATTCCAAACATTGGAAAACCTTGTAACAGGCGTAACCTCGGAGGGATATAGAATTCATTGAACACAACATTTCTAGACCTAATCTGGACCTGTTCACCAAATTTCAACTTTTTCTGCCAATTGGTTCTCAAAAAACACTCTAAAAAATATTAAAACTCTAGTATTGAGCGTAGCTTTGGGAAGTATATCGGACATAGTTTGAAACTTGATTCAATATCTTCCAAATTAATTCATCTATAATCTCGCTGAACCATTGAATTCACAGTTAGGATTGGTCGTATCAACGCGGAAGATATGCAACCCGCAATACATCTACAATTTTGGAAACCTGATTACTGGCGTAATCTTGAAAGAATTTCAAAAATATTCTAACACAACATTTTCTAGACCTTAGAGGAACCTGCCCACCAAATATCAACATTTTCTACTGATTGGTTCTCGAAAAAAAAATTGAGAAAATGCCGATAAACTATAGAAAACCTCGAATATTTGGTGTATCCTTATGAAGTTCTAAGAATCCTTTCTTAGTACGCGTCTAACGGTCCAACTGAACATGCCTGCCAAATTTGAGTGCATATTCGGTAGATTTTTAGTTCTGCTGATGAGTGAATAAATGAGTAGGTGAGTTGAGTTATTGATAGATAGATAAATTAATGTCTTTATTTTCCACTTGTACATTACATAAAGTGTTGTGGGCGAAGTTGAGGCACAAGAGCCCCCTCTTCCATTTAACCCACAAAGTGAGTGAGTGAGTGAGTGAGTGAATGAATGGCATTTCGCATTCATAGATATAGACTTAAAGCTCAATGGCCAACACACTGTGATTAACTATACACAATAAATATATAGTCTCTGTATTATGGGTTATGTCCAAGCAAAGAAGACATTCTGGCAAGATGGAAAAATGACTGCAGCTCAGTCAATAATGGTTGAAAAGGTATAAATCTGAACTCAAAATATAGAAAACATTCTGCTCTACAATTTGTGACAAATTAATCATTTTTAAGCCAATATTGACCGAGCTGGAGTCATTTTCCCATCTTGCCAGGATGTCTTCTTTGCTTGGACAGATAAGACTATTCCAAAGAATAATAGGCATTTGGAATTCTCAGTTTATAACGGAGGTTTATTTAAGATTTATCACCTATTCATCAATTTATATAATTTTTTATGTGATTTTCTGATAATATCTCAATGGAATTGTCCAGTCCACTGCTTAACGAAGTCACCCTTTAATAATAACAATAATTAATCCCTTTCCCTTAATTACTCTAGCGATGACTGTACAAAGTACCTACCTACTGGAAATGTTTACAATATGCTTTAGAAACAAGAAATTTACGATGTTAATAGAGGATTATGTGAGTCATTAATCGTTAGTCAAGCTGCATCTTGAGATTCACGGCGTGGCCCGAGCAGTTAATATAGAAGACTCCAAAATGTGTGGCGGTTTCATTTACATCTTGTGCGCTCCAACAGCTGATGTTGTTAATCAGAGTTGTCATCAAGCTGAACCTATACTCCGTCCACTGAGTGTTCGGACCTAAGCTCCTCCTCCGATGTTCTGACGTCATGATACGACCAGCTCACAAGCGGTCGTAATTGCCAGGAACGTAGAAATTTCTAATCGATATTGGAACTTCAATATTTTTGAGTGACCTTAGAAATATTGATGTTTTATGGTTGTTCGGCAAAATTTACATCCTTCTAACATGAGAACGATCATTATCAATATCACTTGATAGAATAATAGTCGATTGAATATAATATTTCATAATAATTTTTTTGTTAATATTATTTTGACTGCTCAGTTTAAGCCGGGAATTTCAAACTCACACTACTGCAAATTCAAGTAGGCCTATATAACCTAATCTAAAGTTTACATTTGCAATAAATTAATCTCATTACTGTATGTACTTCGAATTCAATAAAACCAATATTCTTGAAAAGAACTATATGTTATTTTGCTGGAGGTGAAACAAAGAACAAAACATATCCGCCAAAAAATCTTCCATGAGAGGTTTGAATTATGTAAATCAGCTGAAAGAGTGCAAACATAAATTTTGATAGATTCCCTGAAAAGTGAAAGGCTTGCGTTTCCCAGATTTTCACAGCATGACTGTGACCTAAAAAGTAACAGCTGCAGCATGATGACCTTACTTGCCATTGGCTAAAGCCGCCTGCGACGTCAAAATGGGGGAGGAGCTTAGGTCCGAACACTCGGTGGACAGAGTATAGGTGATATGATATTTTTGTAATCGAACGAGACTATTATATTGCCGCTTTTCCTTAACATTAGCTGTTAGTAGGTTACATCAGTACATCACATACAACTTGTACTGGCGGCTCGTGCCCTTAAAACAGGTGAAGAGTCCGTATCTTTTACTGTAATGCACTTCACTTGTTTCGTGGGTACGAGCCGCCAGTGTCTGCAAGACACAGACGATACCACCCAACTTCATGACGTCACACGTCAGCTGTAGGATACGTAATCAATTGTTTTGAAATAAAAAATTATGTTTTCAAATGAACTTTTTAAAAGAACTGTAACTCATGTCTCCGTTTGTGGAAAATGAGGTTATCTGGCGAAGTAGAACTACCCTTGGGTCTCGCCACTATTAGAAGTCATACGCTAAATAAATAAATAAATAAATAAATAAATAAATAAATAAATAAATAAATAAATAAATAAATAAATAAATAAATAAATTGATTATTGAATAGTCATGGGGGAAAACCATAGAAATCATAGGTATGTAATAATGTTCATGTATGACCAAACATCACCATAGAAATTTTTGAAAGTATATAAAACTAGCCGGCAAGCTCGCTTCGCTCGCCTTCTCCGCCTTGCCAGGGGGCTCCGCCCCCTGGACCCCCGACAGTATCGGCAGTATAAGTGAGTCAAACAGGCTCGCTTCGCTCGCCTGCAAGACCTCTGTCAGTGTCAGCTGAGACAAACAGGCTCGCTTCGCTCGCCCGCAAATTCTGTTAAGAAGGGATTCGAAATTCATTGAACACAGCATTTCTAGACCTAATCTGTACCTGTTTACAAAATTCCAACATTTTCTGCCAATTGGTTCTCGAAAAATCTAAGAAAAACTCCAAAAATAGTAAAAAGCTAATATTGAGCGCAACCTTAGGAAGTGTATTGGACATAGTTTGAAACTTGATTCAATATCTTCCCACTTAGTTCATCTATAATCTCGCTGAACCATTGAATTTACAGTTAGGATTGGTCGAATCAAGGCGGAAGATATGCAACCCGCAATACATATACAATTTTGAAAACCTGGTTACTGGCGTAATCTTGAACGGATTTCAAAAATATTTCAACACAACATTTCTAGACCTTATCTGAACCTGCCTACCAAATATCAACATTTTCTACCGATTGGTTCTCGAAAAAAGGAAGAAAACGCAGAAAAACTATAGAAAAACTCAAATATTTGGCGTATCCTAGAAAAGTTTTTCAAACCCGTTCTTAGCGCGCGTCTAAACGTCCAATAGAACATGCCTGCCAAATTTGAACGCATTCGGTTCAGTTGATTTTTAGTTCTGGTGATGAATGAATGAATGAATCAGTGCCATTTCGCTTTTATATATAGAGATTTTTAAAAAATGGTTTGTGTTGTGAATTTGGAAGTCTTCTGGTCCAGATTTCATTGGACAACTTTCAAACATTCTACTCTATGGTAGATTACTACTACAAAATTCTTCTACTACTATACTAAAGTATAGTTATATATGTTCAACCTCTGTTTCAAATGTCATTGCCATATTCTATTATATACAATCGAAATTGTTTTCCTTTTATCCCAAATTCTGTTGCCTATATTCGCAGTGGCGAAAGTCCGTCATTAAATTATAATGAAGACACAAAAATGTTGTCAATAATATCATTATAATAGTACATCTCATAAGACGAAGTAGTATACATTCAGCGTGTACTTCAATTGGCAATTCCAATTCCTATTCAGAATCGGAATTGACCTGCACTTTCACATGTTTAACGTAGGTACTGTGGTCTCAATATTTCATATTTTAATATTTCAAGTTACAATAAAGATTTAGCATCATATTGGGAATTAAGTCTGATTCTTTCTTCTGACTGTTTCAGGTGCGAGACAACCAGTTATCAATAATTCGACGGGTGATCCAGAGTTTATTCAACCAATAGGCAACCTGACAACACCAGTGGGTCGCGAAGCTGTGTTGTCCTGTGCAGTAGATAACCTTGGAAAACACAGGGTAGGTGTAGTCCGTCTAAGCAAAGAAGACATTCTGGCAAGATTTGAAAATGACTCCAGTTCGATCAATATTGGTTTGAAAGTTATAACTTTGGTCTCAAGTTGAAGAACAGAATGTTATCTACAATTTGAGACTGAATCTATAGTTTTTAATTCAATATTAAACGAACTGGAGTCATTTTCCCATCTTGCAAGAATGTCTTCTTTGCTTGGAGCAGGTTTGATTTGTGCTTGGACATACAACCAAATCATAATTATTTCATTGCAGTCTTCAAGAATCCCAATACGCTTATTTTAATGAATTTAAACTTTTTACTTCTTTACTTCTTGCATTGTAGCTCACTTACGATAATTTATTTGAGTCGTGGTCGCGTTTTGAACATTGTTGTCAGGGCCCTCGCAATGTTTCGTATTTTCATGTATTGGATGCGTGATAAGTAAAAGCCTACAGGAATTAATACAGAATAACTAAGTACAAATAACATTTGTAAATATTGAGCAAAACTGTCACATTGTACCGAGCTTTATCATTAAAATAATAGAATTTTAATTATTGATTACCGGTAATTTATTTTATTAGTTTGCTTGAAAGCACATGAGGAAGGGAAAAATACATTTTTCACAGGAAAATATTGGGTATTATCATGAATATTTCATTTCACTGGAAATGAAGATGTTTTAAGAAAGTATCAAAAACTCAATAACAAGCGAATTTAAGATTTCAGCCATTTCCACTGCTCTACCCAACTTTCTTGAATAATTCGAAACAGTTCCTCATCCAGCCAGCAGATGGCACTAGCAATAGGGTGACTTGCTTCGACTTCCATTGGACGCGCCTCCAAGCTCTGCCTACGACCAAAATGGCCGTAAACATAGATTAGAAGAGTTTCCAAATTCAACCAGCAGATGGCAGCAGTTGACGGGTGATGTTTCAGATTTGACTTGGACACGCCTTCATGCCCCGCCTGCTCTTTTATTATTGGTTGGCAGTGTTTCTGTCTTAGAAAATGGCTGCTAGCAAATAAGTTATGCATGGTGTATCATAGACAAGAAATCACACTGATTTACTATTGACGATATTGTGCTAATAATATAATATTCATTTATGTATTCAGGCTGGTGAGATTTCATCAAGTTAGTATTTGAAAAAGTCATACTCAGTTTTACTTTCATCGTGCAACTTAGACCAGTACAAGAATTCAATAGTTTTATGCTGTATACAGAGTGTTTCAATAGGAATGTGCAATACTTCTCAGGCTGATTCCTTACACCAAGTAGACAAAAAAGTTCCATGGGACCAACCCCAAAAACGTTTTGTTACCGAGATAACAATGGCGGAAAATTGAGATTTTACAAAAAATATTAATTATTCTAATTTTTTAGAGAGCTGTAGTGAGGTTTTAAAATGATCAATTCCTATGTAAAATGAGCTGCAGAACTCAATGAAACAAGTTTCAAATTTGTAACTTCGAGGGGGCAATAGAGATAATTGGGAAAATATACTAAAAACCATTTTTTAAACAATAAGGGTTACAACTGGATAAGATATCATAAAATTGTATTTTCAATTATTGGAAGTTGAAGAGAGTCGGATTCTGAAGAAAAAGTTAAATGGCGGCGATTGTGTAAATCTTACCCAAATCTCAGAAATGGCGATCAACAATCGCAAAATTGACAAAACATAGCACAAGTGATGAATTTGTGTTTAGTAGCGATTTTGCAATTTTTGATCGCCATTTCTGAGATTTGGGTAAGATTTACACAATCGCCGCTATTCAACTTTTTTTTAGAATCCGACACTCTTCAACTTCCATTAATAAAAAATACAATTTTATGATTCCTTATCCAGTTTTAACCCTTATTGTTGTAAAAATTTTGATTTCTAGCATATTTTATTGGTTTTATTGTATTCCTCAGCTAATTTTACATTGGAATTGATTATTTTAGAACCTCACTGAAGCCTCTAAAAGATTAGAAAAATTAATATGTTCAGAAAAATCTCAATTTTCCGTCATTGTTATCTCAGTAACAAAGCGTTTTTGGGGGTTGGTCCCAAGGAACTTTTTTGTCTACTTGGTGTAAGGAATCAGCCTGAGAAGTATCACACATTCCTCCTGAAACACTCTGTATATGAGAAATATACATAAGGCATGATGTAGTTGTCCCCCATAATTAATAATTGGAGTCTCCAATATATTGTTTTACTTGATAATAATAAGAAATAAGAGTTATAACGTGATAAATTGTCGTATAACTATGATTGTTATGTTCATTCATTAATTCGTATGCCGTATTCGGTGGGGAGTTCCAAAAGTAAGTTCCACCGGCACCATAACCTCAATTTTCGTCAATGGTATTTCTTGATGTGATACACTGAGGTTTGAATTTTCAAAATTTTATTTTAATGTTGATTTCTGGATAATAAATATTTCAATTTCTATCATATTGACTCAGCTTTCAGATGAAAAGATTTCTAGAATATGGAGTTGATTAATGAGGAACAATATTTTCACTTCGGGGATTGTTTGACACTTATGTATTTCATGGCGGCTCGTGCCCACGAAACAGGTGAAGTGCTGTACAGTAAAAGATATGAGCACTTCACCTGTTTTGGGGAACGAGCCGCCAGTGACTATAAATTAATGTAGGATTGAATAGATTCTTATTGTATAAGAATGATTAATCCTGTTGAGTTAATCCTTGTAAATTCAATTATATATCTTGTGTAGCCTTTCGCTTCTTCAGGTCTCTACCCTATATCTATGTTATAGTCTGTCCAAGCAAAGAAGACATTCTGGCAAGATGGGAAAATGACTCCAGCTCGATCAATATTAATTAAAAACTGATTAATTCGGTTTCAAATTGTAGTGAACACCCTGATCTACAATTTGAGACCAAGTTCATAAGTTTAGAATCAATATTGATCGAGCTGGAGTTATTTTCCCATCTTGCCAGAATGTCTTCTTTGCTTGGACAGACTGTGACATTAATATAGGTTTGAAACCTGGAGAAGCGAAAGGCTACACGAGATCATTGAATTTACAAGGATTAACTCAACAGTCTTGTAGATAATCACTTTTATCGCAATGCTTAATAATTAGAACTTGAGTGTACGGTACCGGTAGTTGAAAAGTTATATCAGGATTAACGGATCCGAATTAACTGTTTAACTGTTGCAAATACATTCCTGTAGCCTACTTCACTGTAATGTGATTGCATCTCATCTGAACTGACTTTGGAGTATGTCCAACTCTATCCTATTAAGTCATTGTTTCCTAATTCTCTCCTTTTTCTTTTTCTTATTTTTCTTCTTCTTCTTCTTCTTCTTCTTCTTCTTCTTCTTCTTCTTCTTCTTCTTCTTCTTCTTCTTCTTCTTCTTCTTCTTCTTCTTCTTCTTCTTCTTCTTCTTCTTCTTCTTCTTCTTCTTCTTCTTCTTCTTCTTCTTCTTCTTCTTCTTCTTCTTCTTCTTCTTCTTCTTCTTCTTCTTCTTCTTCTTCTTCTTCTTCTTCTTCTTCTTCTTCTTCTTCTTCTTCTTCTTCTTCTTCTTCTTCTTCTTCTTCTTCTTCTTCTTCTTCTTCTTCTTCTTCTTCTTCTTCTTCTTCTTCTTCTTCTTCTTCTTCTTCTTCTTCTTCTTCTTCTTCTTCTTCTTCTTCTTCTTCTTCTTCTTCTTCTTCTTCTTCTTCTTCTTCTTCTTCTTCTTCTTCTTCTTCTTCTTCTCCTTCTCCTTCTCCTCCTCCTCCTCCTCCTCCTCCTCCTCCTCCTCCTCCTCCTCCTCCTCCTCCTCCTCCTCCTCCTCCTCCTCCTCCTCCTCCTCCTCCTCCTCCTCCTCCTCCTCCTCCTCCTCCTCCTCCTCCTCCTCCTCCTCCTCCTCCTCCTCCTCCTCCTCCTCCTCCTCTTCCTCCTCCTCCTCCTCCTCCTCTTCTTCTTCTTCTTCTTCTTCTTCTTCTTCTTCTTCTTCTTCTTCTTCTTCTTCTTCTTCTTCTTCTTCTTCTTCTTCTTCTTCTTCTTCTTCTTCTTCTTCTTCTTCTTCTTCTTCTTCTTCTTCTTCTTCTTCTTCTTCTTCTTCTTCTTCTTCTTCTTCTTCTTCTTCTTCTTCTTCTTCTTCTTCTTCTTCTTCTTCTTCTTCTTCTTCTTCTTCTTCTTCTTCTTCTTCTTCTTCTTCTTCTTCTTCTTCTTCTTCTTCTTCTTCTTCTTCTTCTTCTTCTTCTTCTTCTTCTTCTTCTTCTTCTTCTTCTTCTTCTTCTTCTTCTTCTTCTTCTTCTTCTTCTTCTTCTTCTTCTTTACAATAAATTATTTGGGTTATTGCTACGCTATGAAAGTGTTAAAAAAAAAACGCTTTCAAGGCCAGGCGTATGCTGGGAGCTGGGACGCATTCATGCACACGCAAGCAAGCCAGCCAATCACAGCTCTTGTTGAGGACAAGACAAGAGCTGTGATTGGCTGGCTTGCGTGCGTGTGCCTGAATGCGTCCCAGCATACGCCTGGCCTCAACATCTGAGTCTGACCACACACACACACACTAAACACGACTATGTGCTTTGAACTTTAAAAAAATTAAAAACTTGAGAAACTGAGTTCAACAAAAGCGGATGTTATAAACTATTTTTTAAAATGCTTGAAACTTATATCAACAATCACAATACAAAGACAGGAAGGACAGGGGAAATGTAAGGACATGGAATGTATGGGAAAACCAGATATCATGTATCATCTAAGTACTGAATCTATATGTGTTAGAGTCTTTGGGGACACTCTTTATACATAGGACAATTTATCCTGCCAGCTAGTGACAGGTGAAATGTTGCTACGTCTCTGGCCAAACTTCTCGAAACTCAAACAAAAGAAGTCTAAGCCTGAGACGGCTTGAAAGTTTAAGTTGAGTGACGTCACAGTCACAGAGGATAAATGTTGCAAAGTAGGCTACAAACAGTCTCTACAAGCAAAGAAAACATTCTGGCAAGATGGAAAAATGACTTCAGCTCCGTCAATACTGGTTCAAAAATGATAAATTTGGTTTCAAATTGTTGGAAACACTCTGTTCTACAAGTTGAGACCTAATTTTTAATTAACTGTAGTCATTTTCCCATCTTGCCAGAATGTCTTCTTTGCTTGGACAGACTGAAACTTTCAACTTCAACATGTAGAACTCATACGACAGTTTTGTTTTCGACTGAATTAATTTGACATTCGTCATCAACAAATAGTAGAATACGTCAAGTAAAAAAAACTTGGACCCTATATAGTCCGCGCAATCTAAGTTGACTGTTTCTCTCTTCACCCGAGAAATAGCTGCGTTGCCAGATTGTGTGAAATTGGAACATCTTCAAATTCGCGATTAAACCCCATATCTAGACGTAGAATTTTATCCTTGATATATAATCCTTAATATATATTTTATCCTTAATATGTCAGTAGTATTAAAAAAGTTCCTGGGTAGAAGGATTCGAAAGAAAATTCGATTTTTTTGAAAAAAATCAAAAATCGCGAAAATATTACTTTCTTTTGTATATCACTTCTCTCACAATCATAGGCTATAGAAATATGAAAATAATGATATATCATGCACAAAGTGGATATCTTGGTATACATGGGTTTTGGTTTAGTTGGTTCAAGCAGAGAAGACATTCTGGCAAGATAGGAAAATTATATTCGGTCAATATTCGTTCAAAAATATTATCAATTTGATCTCAAATTGTAGATTACAATCTATCCTACAGTTTGAGACCAAATTAATAATTTTTGGATCCATATTGACTGGGCTGGAGTCCTTTTCCCATCTTGACAGAATGTCTTCTTCGCTTGGACAGACTACAAAGTGGATTTCTCTGTAGGCATATAATACGAGTACATGGCTTTTGGTAGAATAATGAGCGCATACTGAAAAATGTTTGCGGTTCATTATTTTTTCAAAGTTCCATATCATGTGTTTGGAAATTCTCTCGAACAAGGGGAACAATATGATCCAGGAAAACGTGATTATAACAATGTCGCTGATGAAAATGATGATAAAAATGCGTAGAGGTATCATGGTTTTGATTCTCATCACTCCCATGTTTTTCATTAATGAACGTGAATAATAATTTACAGGAAAAGCGGGGATTTCAGTGAAATGAGGAGAATTTCCCGGAAAAGTCTAATTATTACTAACCAGGAGGAAAATTTTCCATTCCGTTATTTCTCATCACAAAATTCTGTTATTGTCATCATTAAAATAGACGCTACTTTAGAGAGACTTTTTAGATAGCCTATTCTTTATTCTTTCCTCTTTCTTTACAATTGCGACTTGGTTTCCAAGTATTTTAAGCAAAGGATGAATGAGTGATGATGAATGATGATGATGAAGGTTTAAGATGTAGGTTATATGTCTATCCACAATGTCCACTTTCACTATACTCACAAATTTCAACTCTGAAGAATAAAAAAACCATGATTTAACAATTTGAAATTTGAAAGGTTGGTAAATGATTCAAAACAGCAACAAAAATGTATGATTGATTCGAAATTATCAATCGTAGTAAACATTCTGATCTACAATTTGGGACCAAATTTATCATTTTTGAACTAATATTGACCGAGCTGGAGTCATTTTCTCATCTTGCCAGAGGGTCTTCTTTGCTTGGACATACTGTACTATACCAGTTACACTTTGATGTTTGATATAGCGGGCATCAACAATAATGGCTGTTGTCGAATATTAATTCCCAGCTCCGTCAGGACAGTCGGCGAGTGGTCTTCGAGAACATAGAGAGTCAAAAGCGTTTTCGTGTCGCTCTTGCCGACCGTTCTAAGACTGTCGTAGCAGAGCTGAGATTTCAGAGAGGCATTCGCAAACCATAAGTTAGTCTGGAATTATTTAATGACTTTATACACTGGTTTAATTGAAGATTAAAAATTTAATTTTTGAGATAAGTTTTGCAATTAAGTTGCGTGTTTGAGAAACTATACCCGAGTTTTTTTCCGAGAGATTGATCTTGACTTTTTGAGTGATTGTGAAGGTGATAATATTGTGATGGTTATCAATATTAAATGAAATGACAAGATGTTGCCAAACCACTGATTTATTGAAAATTCAAGATACCGGTTTCTGTTATTATATACGCCATTATCAATCTCTCCAGGGCCCTCGCGTGGGGTGTGTGAAGTGTGCGACCGCACAGGGTGCCACAGCCAAGGGGGTTCCGCGGCGGCTGATGCAAAACGGGAATTTTAAAAATTTCAATTGGGCTATTAGAATAATTTTTCCACTATTTGTTAAAAAAATATTTTACCAACAACTTGAATCCACAAGAAATTATTTCCTCTGAATTAATTCATTCATCATAATTTGATCAATTGAAAAACCACGATCAATGCATGAAGCAAGCCAAGAAATGCCCTTAAATTTATTTTCTTTGGTTGGCTAATAACCACCTTACATTCTCCCACCAATCACAAGCCAGTTCCCGATAAAAACTTTACCATTATAATAATCCTATAATACTAATAATTTCACCAAATTCTTGTAGTTTTCCAAACTTTTCTGGCAAGTGGTCGGTATCAGATCATGAATAGTTTGAGTTCTATTCCATTATATTCATCGTATGAAAAATATAATTAATGAGCACGGTATAAGATGGGAGTGCAAAATCCCATCTCATCTCATTTCATACAGCATAAAACTATTGAAATTACACGATAAAAGTACAACTGAGTCTAAATTCTGTAAATGAATTCTTCAAATTTTAACTTCATAGAATCTTGCCAGTTGCCAGTCTGAATACATAAATAAATATTATATTAGCTCAAGATCGTCAATAGTCATCAGCTTAATTTTTTGTGTTTAATACTCCATACATCATTTTCTTTCTAGCAGCCATTTTCTAAGACAGAACTCACGAAACACTGTCAGCCAATGAAAAAAGAGCAGGCGGGGCATGAAGGCGTGTCCAAGTCAAATCCGAATCATCACCCGTCAACTGCTTCCATCTACTGGTTGAATTTGAAAACTTTTCTACCTGATGTCTTCGGCCATTTTGATCTTAAGCGGAGCTTGGAGGCGTGTCCAATGGAAATCGAAGCAAGTCACCCTATTGCTATTGCCATCTGCTGGTTGAATAAGGAACTATTTTGAATGTTATTCAAGAAAGTTGGGTAGAGCAGTGAAAATGGCTGAAATCTTCAATTTGCTTATTATCAAGTTTCCGATTTTTTGTTAAACATCTTTATTTCCAGTGAAATAGAATATTTATGATGATTCCCAATATTTTTTTGTGAAAAATTTATTATTCCCTTCCACATGTGCTTTCAAGCAAACTAATAAAATTAATTAATCAATGATCAAAATTTTAATATTTCAATGATAAAGTACGGTACAATGTGACAGTTTTGCTCAATGTAGATAGCCTTTAGTAATTTTGTATCAATTCCTATAGGCTTTTGCTTATCACATATCCAATACATGAAAATACAAAACAATATGTTGGGATACAATAAGCAAGTCCCTATAATCCTTTTTGCCATACCAAATGCAACATTGGGATTGCTTATGAGAAAAATGTGAACCTACCAATTTCAATTTATAAGAAAAATTTAGAGCGCCTATCATTAAATAATCCTTCATACTCAATTTCAGATTTCTTCCGACTATTTTAAATTCAAATAGTAAATAGTTTTAGACAAATAATATTTATGAATGTACTAGATAGTTTTTTCGCAGTTTTGCATCTAATTCAAGACTATTTTGTATTTATTCTATTAAGTTACTTCTTCTTTATTGTACTATGTAACTTTCACTGTATAAATGAAAACACAAATCTTTGTATACAGGCTATATTGACTGACGTTTCCAATAACATTGTATGCATGCATTGAAGGAATAAAGGCATTCTTATTCTTATCTAAGGCAGCTTGAATCATTTATTTGACTTTGAATATTTTATAATAATGTTGGATTGCATTCGTCTGTTAATGAGGGAGGGGGGCGCCTGCCAAAATCTCGCATAGGCCGCCAAAAAAACCACGCGAGGGCCCTGATTATGAGTGTAACATGCTCTGCAAGTTATTTTTTTCTGAGGGTGAAGACTACATGAGCTCATTGTACATGGTACAAAAACAAACTTTTTCCAATTTCAGAGAAGTTTTTTTCATCGATTTTTCTATTGAAAATGAGGATGTGATCCCCTACCAGAACTGAAAAAAATCGGCAAATTTTACAATTATCAATGTAGATTATTAGTGGAAAGATATTTACAATTTTTTATCTATATGATGGAACGTAGTCAAAGTATTGATCGATCTATGTGAAACCAAAGAGGATTCTAGGATTTCTATGGAAGAGAGTTCTATTATTCTATGGTGAAACATGGGAAATTTTTCTCAATATTCCAAAGTTTTTCAATTCATTTTCTTTCGTTCTTTCCTCTTCCTATTTCTTTATCCCCCTTTTTCTCAATTCAAACATTGATGATTCTCTGTCAGTCCTTCCAAATCCTATTCTACATTTTTCCTCCAAAGTCTCTTCCCAAGCGTCATAGCAGCACAGAGTTCTCCTTGCTCCACACATATCGTGTCTCCAAATCCCTTCTCATAAATATGTAAATACATGGAAATGGTTGAGAGAATTCGTGAATCTCTTTTGACTTTCTCATACTCCATTTATTTTTCCTTCCATTGCGTTCCACACCTCATTGAATCCTCGTTTTACCTTCCACGACACATAACACTCCTGGTTTAAGACGGGGTCGAAGACAGGAAAAATTTCCTCAACAACTAAAAACCGTACGAAGTTAGCGGAAGATGAAACAATTCTCAGCTCTGTCAGGACAGTCTGAAACGGTCTGTGAGAGTCAAGTACTGTCCGAATACCCATCCAAGAGCGTTTGTGACTTTGATTTTAAACGTGGAGGCAAAACCTATTCCCATCACTCTCAAACTTTCCTTTCCATTGATAAGCCTATCACAGCTCCAACACACTCATCACGTGAATCAAAATAATGATTTGTGATTGGTTGAATCATTCCTGGCTTTCGTCCAATCACAATCATCATATAGATGAGCGTTCCTCTCCATTATGTCCACTATAAACCATCACTTTCCTTGATTTAGGGTGCCACTGAAAGGGTCATCTTATTTGGAGGAAACGTTTGTGAGGAGATTGGTCGGGGTTTTTGCTATCGTTTTGGACTGAAATGAGATGTGTTTTATTTATAGTTGGTCTATTTCATTCATTGACTACTTGTTTAGGTAGAATTCCTAAGTGACGGCTTGAGCTGCGCAGCTATAGCTGCACGTCTATAGCTTTAAAATTATATATAATAATTGAAATCGAAGTACCCTTGTTTTGAAAATATTTTTATTTTCAGTGCATTTCTTTGAGTGACCTGTAATGATTTTATGGCACAATTTGCAATAGACATAATTTTTACTAGAGATTTTGAGAATATTGGTGAAAAAAGGGTACATCGATTTCAATTATTTCACGTTTTAATAAATACAGTAACACTAAGAGAAAATAAGTATAATTATGATGACTATTTATATGTTATGGTAGTTAGAAGTCCATATCCTATTCACGATCACTTGAGACGAAATAAACAAACTTTTCTCGTGTGTGTGTGTGCGTTTAAGTACTGACTAAATACTGACAAGTAAGTACACTAAGTACACTGACAAGTAAGTAAACTAAGTACTGTAATGCACGGTTTTTCCAAGCACACTCAAATTTGAGGGACCCTCAAGTTTACTACACTTTACTACATTTCCTATACTTATCATAGAAAATGTCAGCTGTTCATCAAAATTCGAGGGTCCCTCAATTTTGAATGTTCTTGGAAAAACCCGGTATAAGTACTGACTATGGAAATACATAGTACGTGAAAAAGGCTACTATTTGTGTTCAAATAAGATTATTTTCTGAAATTTGAGCTCAAATGCGACTATTTCCCATCAATGACTGTCAAGATAGACGCATTTGAACATAATTAGTAGCCTTATTCACGGTGTATGAGAATGAGCTCAAAGTACCTACTCAAGGTAATGGAATTCTTCAATTTTTAACAAAATTAACAAATGATAAATTCATTTCAACCGCCTTGATTAGCTGAGAACACAGTTTGATGAGCTATAATATAGGCATATAGTTTGTTAGCATCCGTTAACTTTTATGAAAGTTACTTGGGTCCTTATTTCATCATCCTTGAAGAGTCTTTGCAACTGGTCAGTAATAATTATATTGAAATATAATCACAGGAAAAATATTCTACTAGAAAACTTGAATACAAGATTTGATGGACGTATTTTGGAGGTAACTAGTGGAAATATGTTTTTGTTTTGTTGTTCAAGGGAAAAGGTTGAAAGCCCTAAGACAATAAATTTCAGGGGTGAACCCGGAGGGGGGGGGGGGAGATTGAGAGGGATATATCCCCCCCGAAATTGGGACCTATCCTACACTGAATAGAATTCTCTTTGAAGGAGTAGCGAAAATATTCAATAACAACTTCTAAAAATATAGTTTTTTAGTGCTTTAATAATAATATTTGATCAACAATTCTATCAACAATATTTGATCAACAATATTCGATCAAAAGTTTGCTCAACAATTTTTGATTAACAATTTATCAACAAATCGATCAACAATTTTTTATCAATAATTCAATCAATAATATTTGATAAAAAATTTGATCAACAATCTGATCAACAATATTTGATCAACAATTTGATCAACAATATTTGATCAACACTATCTGATCAACAATTTTTCAATATTATATTGACTGAAAGAGACCAAAAGCTCTTGTTATAATCAATTCATCTACAATAATAATTGGTAAATAAAATCTCCATTATTTTTTTGTACCTTTCAAAAAGAAAACATATTTACATGGTAAATTTATTTATTCAACTTAGTTTACTTGGTCAGAAGATATGATAAAGTCTGTTTAGAGAAGGCTATTATAAATACTTACTATAGATAGGTCACTATAGATATTTCAAGGCTGCACAACAAACAGCCCCTCCCCCTTCCCGGTGGAGGGGTTTCCCTGGGTTCCCCTCTTATTTTTTCATATCCCCCACCGAAATTAATTCCTGGGTTCGCCCCTGAGAAATATACAAGGTGCCAAGGCCTTCTTGGTCTTAAATTGTAAAGAACAAAATCATCCCTAGAGGGATTTCGAAGCAGATTTCCAACGCATCAGACGGAAGATTACCACTTTAATTATACAACTGTAAGCAGACGTAGAGACCGATATTGAAGATTTTTATGAAATCTTGACATTTTCCGTTTTTTTCTGTTGGTGGTTGTTGATGAATTCCAGGACGAGTATAAGACCATAAACTAGTTAGTAAAAACTAAATATGTATAAACTAGGTAGAATTGTAATTTCTCTCTAAAAATAAAACTTTTTTGAAGAGTCATATAGTAGCTCGCCCCTTGAAGTTGAAATTAGTTTTATTATCTTCGAAGAGGCCTTTCTACTGATTATTAATTCTTTGCCAGGTTACCAGGTGTCTTCTAAAGCACAATTAACTAATTAATCAATTAATTTACTGTATTTTCCTGAACCTAAGATCGTTTTCTCTGTTTATAGGTAGGCTGGCTGCGCGCGGAGGACCAAACCGTGCTGAGTCTGCACACGCGCCTTGTCACACACAATCCGCGCATCTCACTCACGCACGACCACCACCATCGCGTCTGGCAGCTGCACATCCGACAGGTGAAGCCGTCCGATCGCGGCTGCTACATGTGTCAGATCAACACCAAAGTTATGATGAAGCTGGTTGGCTGCATTGATGTCCATGGTGAGTAACCCAGTCAATATAGTATTAATTACGCCATTTCAATTCATATGGTCTAATCACTAAAATATGCTACTAAACCAACAACTAGTACATACTAAACTAACTATAAGTATAACTAATAAAATATGATTAAACTGATAGAAGTTGAACTTATTATTTTATTAAGAGAGCAGATATTCCTCAATACTATAGAGTGCTCTATTTGTGAGGAATCTTTTTAATTCTAATTTGTATCTTTTGGGATTTGCCTCTTCTTGGATACTTTTTGTTAGCTTGTTATAAAACTTAAAACAAAGTGTTTTTGGGGGTTGGTCCCGTGGAACGTTTTTGTCTACTTTGTGTAAGGAATCAGAATGTGAAGTATTGCACATTCCTCCTGAAACACCCTGTATTATAAGGAAGCTATGATATTAAACATGTTTGTACTTTGTCACCAGTGTCACCAGACATCGTTTACGAGGCGACAAGCGGTGACGTGGCTGTTCTGGAGGGTGACAACGCGACACTGGTGTGTCAAGCGACGGGACACCCAGCGCCTAGGCTCATGTGGAAACGCGAGGATGGAGCGCCTATTCTGCTTAGACGCTCACTCAGGGAGATAACACAAGGTACTTACTGAATTCTTCTCCACATATCATTATCAAGTACAGTTTTTTTTCCTCCTGAAATATCAAAGATCGTGATTGGAATCTTATATTTGAGATAAAAATTCTTATGACATTTCATGGGGGGGACACCCTCACAGCTATACTTCTGCCAAGAGCAGAAGAGCCTTCTGCAAAAGATGGCGTAGGAGGTGAGAGTCTAACTACGCATGCGCAGAACTGAAATTTCCAGTGTGAAATCATTTTAGCCAACCTACGGATTTTGCACTGATCATAACGATATTAATTTCACGAGAATAAAATGTTTTCTTATTTATGTATTTATTCAATTATTGACACATGATGGCACAAATCATAACATAATTATGAACTAGGACAGAAAAAATCTGAGCCTGTACTATTTCTTCCTAAATTTGGAGAGGAGGAGGAGGGGGTGGAGAGGAGGAGGGGAGGAGGAGGAGGAGGAAGGAGGAGGAGGAGGAGGAGAAGGAGGAGAAGGGGAGGAGGAAGGAGAGGAGGAGGGGAGGAGGAGGAGGAGGAGAGGAGGAGGAGGAGGAGGAGAGGAGGAGAAGGAGGAGTAGGAGAAGGAGGGGAGGAGAAGAGGAGGAGTAGGAGAGGAGGGAGGAGGAGGAGGAGAGAGGATTAGGAGGAGGAGGAGGAGGAGAGGAGGAGGAGGAGGAGAGGAGGAGAGGGGGAGGAGGAGAGGAGGAGGAGGGAGGAGGAGGAGGAGGAGGAGGAGGAGGAGAGGAGAGGAGAGGAGGAGGAGGAGGAGGAGGAGGAGGAGGAGGAGGAGGAGAGGGAGGAGGAGGAGAGGAGGAGGAGGGAGGGAGGAGGAGGAGGAGGGAGGAGGAGGAGGAGGTGGAGGAGGAGGAGGAAGAGGAGGAAGAGGAGGAAGAGGAGGAAGTGGAAGACGAAGGGTGACAACAGAAACGATGACAACGATGATGGAGAAGAAAAATTATAAAATAAGACAGAGAAGAGTATGAAGAAGAACGGACAAGAAGAAGTGAAAGAAAAATAAGAGGGTAAAATAAAGGATATTGGTGTATGGTATAGCCCAAGGCGAATTCAGCATAGATTTATAGCGGGCAAAAAATATGAATGAGAAGGATCTATGTTGGAGATGTATGAAGAAAGAAAATGTCAATAAAGTGAATCACATCCAGGTCCTGGACAGGAGATGAGGTAAGCTTTCTTGCAGACAGAGGGATCAAAAAGATTTCTATTTTCAATCGATTTGTTGACCCCAAGGGCTGTAGACAAGAGGGAGAGGGAAACACAAAGGGAAAGAGAGAGAGAGAGAGAGAGATGTTTGAAGAGGTGATAGAATACCTTAAGGGTACCTTAACGGGTGGAAGGTCAAAATTGAAAAGGCTTTATTCAGTCCACCTCGATTGGCAGTCAATCAATCTCTCTTCTCCAATATCCTTATCTTTTTTCTCACCTCTCCACCTCTCATCTCTCTCTACCCCCCTCTTTCACTTCCTTTTTGCTCTTCTTTCTGTGCCATTTTCTACCAAAAAAGCGTTGGGTATCTCCAAAACTAAATTTCATAGCTGGGTTTTTAAGAAAATTGAAATTATTGTATTTGAGTCAGCAGGCTGTTGAAACAAGGCAGGATAATCTCTCTGAAGATTCAATTGAGAATAATAATTAAGACGTTCAGATTAATGTGAAAAAATAGTATCTTATAGATTCGGGTTCAGCTTTGTATACTACACACCCTATTATTGATACATTGGATACTTCTTCCTCCTCCTCCTCCTCCTCCTCCTCCTCCTCCTCCTCCTCCTCCTCCCCCTCCTCCTCCTCCTCCTCCTCCTCCTCCTTCTCCTTAGTCCTAACTTCGCCGTTTCATGGCTAGTAACGGAGTAGTCTTATTTTAGTATTCATATTAGAAAGTTGTATTTGCTATACGTGAATAAAGTTATTCTATCTATCTATCTATCCTTCTCCTTCTCCTACTCCTCCACCTCCTCACCCTCCTCCTCCTACTCTTTCTCTTCTTCCCCTCCTACTCCTCCTTCTCCTTGACATCCTCCTACTCCTCCTCCACCTTCTCCCCTTGTAATCTAAAATGGCCGCGATGATTCGAGCTGATATAGTGAATTTGTCGTCTGAACCAATTTACATAGACATATAACCTACATCTTAAACCTCCATCATTCATCATCACTCATTCATCCTTTGCTTAAAATACTTGGAAACCAAGTCGCAATTGTAAAGAAAGAATAAAGAATACATGGGATTTCCTATTCCACTCGAACCATCGCGGCCATTTTGGATTCGAATGTTAGGGTCTTCTAGTGAGTTTTGGCTGATCGTTGTTTCAACAGCTGATCCTTTCCAAAATTTGGAACATTGTAAATCGAGAGTTTCATTGGTGAATCTACAATCCCAATCACTTGTTTTTCATCAGAAAAACAAGCTGTAGATCTTTATAAGCCAGGGCCAAGGTGTATAGAATAATAGAAGTGGGGCAGAGTGGAGCAGCTGGCTGGGAAAGCTATGATACTGACGTCACGGAGTGATTCAAATCTATATTTTATTAAAATTTAACATGAGAAAAAGTCCGTTAACGTGTCTTGGGAATGCTCTGCAGCTGGGCTAATTCAATTATAAGTAGCAATGCTGGTATAAGATACATTTATAATATAATTGCATTTTATAGCATTGCTATTTATAATTGCATTAGCCCAGCTGCAGAGTATTCCTGAGATACGTTAAAGGACATTTTCTCATGTTAAATTAGAGTGAAATATAGATTTAAATCACTCAAAATGTAGGTCTTGAATTTCTCTACAAGCTCATATAAGAAATTTATCCATTGAAAAATTCTATATTTAGTAAATTGGAAAAAGCGTACGATTTTTCGTCAAGGATGAAAATGATTTAAAAAAAGTAATTGATTTTTCCACAATAGGTCAGTTAAGATTTATAATTTTAGGGAAATCAATGCTAAATTTTTGACTAGAGGAACTCCGTGACGTCAGTATCATAGTCAGCTGCTTCACTTAGGGCTCTATAAAAAGAGCCCTAAGGGCCCTTTTTATAGAGCCCTAGCTTCACTCTGCCCCACCTCTAATATTCTATACACCTTGGTAACAACATACCTTTAAGCTGTGTTTTTCTAAACAACGCCGCGCACAGGGACGTAGCATACAAAGAATTGTGCTACTATACTTTCAAATGTAGGCTGGCTTTTCTGGGAACCGTGCCACTAGATAGCAGCACTACCACGATTCATAAGAACACGCGGGTTTCATTGTAAACTTGGCGTCGGCGTAGTTTAAAAAGCACCCTTAAATTTTTGCCTCAACTTTACCGTCGAAGCATTACTGACAATCAAGCTAAGAGTGATCTTCCACCTAATTTTTGCCAGAAGGACGTTAACTCAATGATTTATTATTATAAAAAACTGTCGTTAGAGTTTAGAAGAGATTTGCAGTAGACCGGAAAGAGAGTTTTAAAGCTCCTTTACATAACGTTGTGTCTTGTACTGTAATCAAGAACCGATTTTTAAGCAACTAATGTGATGATCGTTCTTGTAAAGAAGATTCTTGTGATGTTGGATGGGTGTTCGAGAAACTTCTGTAAAGTCCCTTAGTCTCAATAGCTGTGTAATGTCTTTTTAAAGAGGATAGACTTTGTTGGACCATGAATACTTGATGAGGGAAAGTAGCTCGCACAGACAGTATTCTCTCTCTCTCTCTCTCTCTCTCTCTCTCTCTCTCTCTCTCTGTCTCTTTTACGGTTGAGTGTTAATGGAAGGGATATTCTTGCATATCCTTCTCCAAGAATGGACATCTATGTCCAAACTCCGCCATTTTATGCAGATACAGCACAAATTTATATTACCGTTAGCTTATTGAATCCTACATCTGTCTCATTTTGCAAGTTTTCATAGTTTATAATTAGCCAACTTATGCAAACCATAATGTAATTAGTGTAACTTTCATTTATTTTCATTCATAGGATTCGAATTATTGTATTATGTAATCTACATGAATAAAGTGATTGAATCTGAATCTGAATCTGAATCTCTCTGTCTCTTTCACGGTTGAGTGTTAATGGGAGGGATATTCTTGCATATCCTTCTCCAAGAATGGACATCTTTGTCCAAACTCCGCCATTTCATGTAGATACATCACAATCATAACTGTAAGAATATTGGATCCTATATATCTGTAATTTAGTAAGTTCCTTGTATATGTATTTCTTATTTGAACTAATAGTGAGTAACTGTTTAATTTTTAGAGCCTAGGAATTAACATACACACCATCCACAGTAATACATTGTATGAATGGTATGTGTTCAGCCGCCATCTTGAAATTCTTAAATATGGACAACATAACCTCAAAAAACAGAATGACGTCATACCATTCATACGATGTATTACTGTGGATGGTGTGTATGTTATATAGATTTACCAACTACCCTCCACCCTCCAGGCTCTACCCACCGGCAGTGCGGCCTCAGCCTAATAGTGTAATTGGATTTATGTTTAATTATCCTAGAATCTAGGATTTAAGATCGTGAATCTGTACTCTACTAGAATAAAGTTAATCTAATCTAATCTCTCTACTAAGGCCAAGTGTTAATGGAAAGGACATCTTTGTTGTCCTTTCCCAAGAATGGACATCTTTATGTCCAAACTTCGCCTTTTCATCTAGACAATTATTCAATCGTAATTTAAAAGATTGCCAATTGAATATATTTTAATAAAATTTTTATAATTTCGCGTTCATGTGTATCTGTGTTTGTTGAATAATGTTACTATATTTTCAGCCCGTAACGTTTATATAAAAGTAATAGCTACTGTATATTAATTTCTGTATAATAGAAGTACACTTACTCCTCTATGTTATTAAGTACTATATTTAAGTAATCTAAAAATGAAGCGTGAATGTATTGTTATTGTCTATATGAATACATAAATCTAATCTAATCTAATCTGATCTCAATCTGAATCTGAATCTCACTCTCTCTTCAAGGCCAAGTGGAAAGGATATTTTTCTTATCCTTCCCCAAGAATGGACATCTTTACGTCCAAACTTCGCCTTTTCATCATGATAATTAAATCGTAATAGAAAATATTGAAAATCACATATTTTTCAAAACAAAATTTGTATAATTTTCTTGTTCATGTGTATAGTCTGTCCAAGCAAATAAGACTCTCTGGCAAGATGGGAGAATGACTCCAACTTGGTCAATACTTGTTCAAGAATGATAAATGTAGTCTCAATAGTGGATGAAATTGTTTCATAAAATTTAAAAATCAAATTGATAATTTTTGAATTAAAATTGACCGAGCTTTAGTCATTTTCACATCTTACCAGAGGGTCCTCTTTAATTGGACACACTAAACCCGTTTTTGTTGAATAATTATTATTTTCTCAGCTCGTGACATTTAAAGGAAAAAGTTAGTGATAGTCACTTTATACAGAGATATTCCTTTTAAATTATTCGACTGCAATTTAGAATCTGAGCTAGAATGTTTTGTTATTGTCTATATGAAATGAATTTCTATCTTACATTTAAAATTACTCCTCACCTCAAGAAGAAGGAGAAGGAGAAGAAGAAGGAAGAAGAAGAAGGAAGAAGAAGAAGAAGAGGAAGAGAGAAGAGAGGAAGAGGAAGAAGAAGAGGAAGAGGAAGAAGAAGAAGAAGAAGAAGAAGAAGAAGAAGAAGAAGAAGAAGAAGAGAAGAAGAAGAAGAAGAAGAAGAAGAAGAAGAAGAAGAAGAAGAAGAAGAAGAAGAAGAGAAGAGAGAGAGATTGAAGAGAGAGAAGAAGAAATACTTTAGCATTTTGCTTGGATGCTGGAAACAGAATTTATTGAATACATGAGGCGAATAGACTAATGCTAAACGAATTTCTTCTTCTTCTCTTTTTCTTTCTTCTTCTCTTTTCTTTTTCTTCTTCTTCTTTCTTCTTCTTCTCTCTTTTCTTTCTTCTTCTTCTTCTTCTTCTTCTTCTTCTTCTTCTTCTTCTTCTTCTTCTTCTTCTTCTTCTTCTTCTTCTTCTTCTTTGCATGCTTCACTCCTCCTCATCCACTGATCTTTCCTAGTTATCATTTCCTTCTTCATCTTTATTATTCAGCCTACTATCTTCGTCTTTCTCTCTCTGATATCCTGTTTTTCCTCTGTTTCCAACTCAAAATTTTTGTTAGAACATATTGAAGAAACCTTTTTTGAACTCATCTTAATCAAAATCGAATTAGAAATATAGCTGACGGACGCCAGAAGGTAAGGCGGTTTCGTCAGCTTCTTCTGTGCTCCAATAGCCGGTGTTTATTGACGTTTTTCAGTTTATCAGTAGATAATTTGGCCATTAGAGTTGTCATTTAGCTATGTCTGAATGTTTTTTTTCGAAATAAAAAGAGACAATAGATGATTCACATCAGCTGTTAGTGGGTTACATCATGTAGAAGGCACGGACGAAACTGCCCAACCTTTCATTATATCGGGCGCTATTGGGAAATTCGCAGATTCGTCCAATGCGCTCTCTATGTGAGTTTTATAAACTAATCTTAGACCTTCATTTCATGTTTAAATTGCAGAGTTACCAAAAATTGTGATAATTTTAACAAACATACCAGTGTTTATTTGTGATTGGATAAATATTAGTAAATGGAAAAAATATCACAATAAAACAATAATAAAAATAGATTTTTACAGAAGAATTCTTCTCTGTGAAAACAGAAAGAGAAACAACAACAAGTACACTTTTTGTACACCCAGAGCGCTGCCCGCGTTTCTGCTGCTGCCCCATAGTGAGAGCCTGTGCCTATGCTCGTTTTTCTTTTCTTTCTTGTTTATGATGGATTTATTTTATAGTCTGTCCAAGCAAATTCTAGCAAGAAAATTATTCCAGCTCGGTCAATATTGATTCAAATATTATAAATTTTGTACAATTTTAGATCAAAATCTTTCATACAATTCGAGAACAAATTTTTAATGCAATATTGATCGAGCTGGAGGCATTTTCCCATCTTGCCAGAATGTCTTCATTGCTTGGACAGACTATACCAAACATGTCAGAAAATGTCAAAAATTGCCAACAAGAACATTTCCGCCACCAGAAAACTCAATTTCACTTCCCAATATATTTTTATAGTTAGGGTTGTGTGATATAGGCTTGTATAGGTTGTGTGATATGCATCACCCGTTACAATATAATGTTTTCACTTGTTTATTGAACAAATATAATTTATAACTTTTTTTGCCAAAATCGCACTTCAGATTGTCTTTATTTGAAAAACAACTTTTTTCAGTGGACTATCAAAATGGTAGCAAGCTTGCCTTATGGAAAGTGGACCGTAAGCAGATGGGCACATACCTCTGCATTGCCAGCAATGATATTCCTCCAGCTGTGAGCAAAAGAATCACTCTACACGTCAATTGTAAGTTATTGACATTTTTACTACATATACATCACTTCAAATCCAAATAGGGCAATGATAATATTCGACAATGAGAATGGTATATGTTTGGAGCTTGCAATTATGTTTGAGCTTACAAATATGTTTGGAATCTTCTAGTAATTGTAATAATTAAGTTATTTGTCTGAAAGTTAAAAGTTTTGTCTGCTTCTTCTCCGCTCTCATTGACGTTGTCAATTAGAATTGTCATTTAGCTATGCCTAGATGATGTTTTTGAAATCAGAGACAAAAGATAATAGATGCTTCACATCAGCTGTTGGTAGATTACATTATCAATATGATAACATTGAGAAATGCAAATGACAGTTACAAATTATGCATGTTTTTTAAGAACCATTTTCATTGAGAATGGGTGGTAGTGGACGGCAAACTGCTCAACGGCAAAATCAAGCCCCATAAAAACAATATAATTTTCATCAATCTCTTGGAGCAGATAGAGCCTCCATTTATGGACAGAATTTCACGTTCTTCAAGTCATTGGAAAATCGGCGTTCTAAGATAGTACCAAGAGATCTCTCTACTGTCGAACATAAAAAAGTGACTATCACTTCATAGCACGGGGATGCAGGGCCCTCGCATGGGGTGTCACGATCGCACAGGGCGCCACGGCCAATGGGGCGCTGTGGCGGCCGATGCAAAAAGGGTATTTTAAAAAATTCAGTTGGGCCATTAGAATAATTTTTCCATTATTTGATAAAAACTTATTTTACCAACAACTTAAATCCACAAGAAATTATTTCCTCTACATGAACTCATTCATCATAATGAATCGATCAATTGAAAAACCACGATCAATGTATGAAGCAAGCTAAGAAACGCCTCCCTTAAATTTAATTCTATTGTTGGCTCTCAACCAACCACCTTACACTCTGTCGACCAATCACAAGCTAGTTTCCGATATAAACTTCTCCCTAATATTTTTATCGATTTGTTGTAGTTTTTCAAACTTTTTCTGGCAATAGGTCGGTATTAGATCATGAATAGTTTGAGTTCTATTCCATTAGATTCATCATAATTATAAAAATAGAATTAATGAGTATAAGATGGGAGTGCGAAATAATAGCTGAATTTTCATCTCATTCTATCCAGCATAGAACTATTGAAGTCTAGTAACTTCTATGTTACTCGATAAAAGTAAAACTGGGTCTAAATTCTATAAATAAATTTTTTAAATACCAACTTGATAGAATCTGACCAGCCTGAATTCATAAATAAATATTATATTAGCACAAAACCGTCAATAGTGAATGAGCGTGATTTCTTGTGTATGATACACCATCCATCATTTTCTTGCTAGCAGCCATTTTCTAAGACAGAACTCACGAAATACTGTCAACCAATAAGAAAAGAGCAGACGGGGCATGAAGGCGTGTCCAAGTCAAAAGTGAAACACCACCCGGCACATGCTGCCATCTACTGGTTGAATTTGGAAACTTTTTAATGTTTTCGACCATTTTGATCGTAAACTCCCTCCACTCTGTCGACCAATCACAAGCCAGTACAACTCCACGCCCACAACGCCCTCTCATTGGCTGTCTGGTTGATGCTATTACGTCATGGCCTAGCATAGGCGGAGCTTGAAGGCGTGTCCAATGGAAGTCAAAGCGAGTCACCCTATTGCTACTGCCAGCTGCTGGCTGAATTCGGAACTATTTCAAATTTCATTCAAGAGAGTTGGGTAGAGCAGTGAAAATGGCTCAAATATTCAATTTGTTTGTTTGATTGATTTTCTGATTTTTGTTAAAACATCTTTATTTCCAGTGAAATGAAATATTTATGATGATACCCTATATTTTTCTGTGAAAAATTTATCATTCCCTCCCTTTCAAGCAAACTAATAAAATAACCAATAATTAAAATTTTATTATTTCAATGATAAAGTACGGTGCAATGTAGATAGCCTTTAGTTATTTTTTATTAATTCCTGTAGGCTTTTGCTCATCACGTGTCAAATACTGTAAATAAAAATATTAACCAATACTTTGGAAAACATTGAAATAAGCAAGTCCCTTAGCCAATCCTTTTTGCCACATCACATGCAACATAGGGATTGCTTATGAGAATAATGTGAACATGCAAGGCAGCTAGAATCATGCTTGTCTTTGAATATAATATATTCATAATATTATAATATTATTATAATATTTTAGATTGCATTCGTTTGGTAATGGAGGGGGAAGGGCGTCAGCCAAAATCACTCACAGGGCACCAAAAACCACGTGAGGGCCCTGCGGGGATGAGAAATCTTCCTCAACCCAACCATCCTTTCTTTATGGTATCATAGTCAATTTTTTTTACAGTCTCAACAATTTTTACATTCTCACAATTTTTTTACAGTCCTTCAATCTTTTTAGTCAATTTTCACAGTCTTTTTTTCAATGAAGGTTCTTTTGGTTTTCAGTTGCTCCAGCTATTACCGTTCCCAATCAGCTGTTGGGAGCACCCTTGGGCACCGATGTCCTTCTCGAGTGTCATGTGGAAGCATTCCCGGCCACAATAACATTCTGGCTGAGGAACAGGTCCGATATGCTACTCAATGGAGGGTGAGTACAAAATTAATACAATTGTGTAGAAACTGGTGGTATTTTTTTCAAATAGTATCCATCCGAGAGTTGTGGTAGATTGAGAACCTTGAACCAATTTACATTTTGATCTCATCAATCTCATTCATCATCTCATTCCAACTGACAATAAGGAAACTTTCAATCGTTTAAAAGATTTTTCGTTTGCCATAGATTTATAATGGTACAACAACCGAAACCGATATCTCGATTTTCCAATGAATCTGTGGTTTGATAATATTTAGTATTTTCATTTAATATGGATAACTACCAAAATATCACCTTTACAACTACTCAAAAAGTATTATTGATAATAATAAGGGCCTCAAGTACATACAAAGAATAAATAAATTGAAATTGAAATTAATGTGACAACTCTTACTAACTAGTAGTTCTGTGAACAGTAGACCTCACAAGTCACCAATGGATGGACTCATAAAGGGAGTACTTAGTTATGTTGAGTTTCATTAATTGCATGCAATTAATAATAGACTAGACAGCTGTTCAAGCATCAATAATTCTATAGTCTGAATAAAGAACTTTAAAACTTAGGGCTGTTTAAAATAATTGAAAAATAAATAAAAATCAAACACTCTTTTTTTTGAAAAATGTTTTTTATAATTTTAAAGTTTTCAAAAAAAAAGGGTGTTTGATTTTTATTTATTTTTCAATTCTATAGTCTGATTTCTCCTATGTTCAGAAGTATTATGTATATACAGAAGAACGTCGATAATCCGGACGTCGATAATCCGGATTGGTCTTCAGCAAGAAATAAAAAATATTTGAACCGTCTAAGTTATTTACTAGAAAGTTGGCGATGAGAGAATACATACTGTAGTGTTTAGGGAAGCGAAGAAAGTAATTATCTATTATTACCCAATAGAGAATGTACTATTTTAAAACATTTTTTTCTCAAATAGGGTCTGCTGGCCCATTTGTAAGGTAATTTCGATAATCCGGATAGGGTCCGGTCCCAATTATTCCGGATTATCGGCGTTCTACTGTAGTAATATTTTGGTATGGAGGTAATTCTTTTTCCTCTCATATCATCCTTAAAATTCAATATTTCAAGAAACCTCACATATACATCGACGCGCGATTTCAAGAAGAACATTCCTGT
Source organism: Sogatella furcifera (assembly GCA_017141385.1). Taxonomy (NCBI): domain Eukaryota; kingdom Metazoa; phylum Arthropoda; class Insecta; order Hemiptera; family Delphacidae; genus Sogatella; species Sogatella furcifera. Next base: position 15,251,752 of record CM029553.1, read on the forward strand.
CAAATTTCATCCGAATCTATTGCGGCGTTTTGTCGTAAATGCGGAACAAACATAAAGGGAAATGCAAAATCGTCATCTTGAATTTAGACCTCACTTACTGTCTTTCAAATTTTTTTCTTCTTCTTCTTCTTCTTCTTCTTCTTCTCCTTCTCCCCCTCCTCCTTCTCCTCCTCCTCCTCCTCCTCCTCCTCTTCCTCTTCCTCTTCCTCTTCCTCTTCCTCTTCCTCTTCCTCTTCCTCTTCCTCTTCCTCTTCCTCTTCCTCTTTCTCATCCTCTTTCTCTTCCTCTTCCTCTTCCTCCTCTTCCTCCTCCTCCTCTCCTCCTCTCCCTCTTCCTCCTCCTCATCTCCCTCTTCCTCTTCTTCCTTACTAACCGATCGGTAAATTGCAATCAGTAACTGAATCTTTCCCACCTCAATTCCATCGTGAAATGGAAAGTGCTTGAAAACGATACGATTGTTAGAGTGTCCAACCACAGGTATCTTTTCCTTTCTCTTTTTAACATTTTTTTTGTGAAGTGCACTCATCATCAACTACTTTCTCCTCAATCACTGTTCAATTCAACATTCCTTTCTCATATCAACTTATTCCTCACATCTGAAATGTGGATGAAATCTTACAAAAACTATTATAATAATTATTTCAAATATTATTTACCCAACTAATCCAGGCCTATAGGGTTTTATTAGGGTTCTATGGTTGCTGTTGACTGAACGTAAGGGTAAGAACATGTCAAATAAAGGTGAGGCTCAAGGTTAGGCTGCGGGTGCTGAAAAGTATATACCGTACATAATTGGATAGTTTCAAATCTATATCATATCATATGATTTGTATATCATAGTATGATTTAAAGCTCAAGCCTTAGCCCAACCTTGAAGGGGGTCTTAGAGGAGATGTGTACATGTACAAGTCGCTTTTTGCAAGTCACTTGTAAAGTCGCTTTTTACTTGCCAGCTTCTACTTACTTTCAAGGCGCTTGTGGGCATTTAGACGAATTATTAAGATGTCACTTTTGAATGTCAGCTTGTCGCATCAGCTGTTGCAGTCATCTATTTATTTTCAAGAGAAATCTCAAACAATTAGAGTACTTAGAGATAGCTGTATTAAATAGTTTTCAAAACTTTTCTCTAGGAGCGCTGTAGTGAAAAGGTTCCAAATTTGTCAGTAGGATCGCTATAAACTGTCACGTGACCTCCTACAAGCTGGTAAGTTCACAAGTCACTTTTTACATTCTGAACACGTTCAGAATGTAGCTGTCCCGGGGCTTGTTAGGTTGTTACTTACCTGAGGCTTACTATACTGTCCTATAACCTGGCTTGTTGGTATTTAAACGACACGTTTAGCTAGCCGCCAGTAAGAAGCGGCTTGCTACACGTCTCGTCTACGACCCCCTTAAGCCTCATCTGTTTGACATATTCTTACCCTGAGTGAGGTTTATGATTCTAATCAAATTCTCTAGCGTCTTTCTGTCTGTCTCTGTAACACGATTACGCGTTGATATAATCGCATGAGATTTGTCAGAAATAGCGATTTTTTTACTGCTCGTCGATGTATATGCAAGGTTTTTCAAATTTACTCAATTTAATATGACGGAAAAAAGAAATATCGCAGTAAACTAGAAACGGAACCGAAATTTGACCGCCATTTCGAATTACGAAATATCCTCATATTTCACATCTTAGTACCGTATCACTTTGATTCGGAATCTACACATTATAATCCATTATGATCGACCAAGAAATTAACGACATTCCACAAAAGGTTACCCCCGTTAGCACCCAGTTTTACATATACAGAGTTAACAGAGTGTTTCAGGAGTAGTGTCGAGCATTTCAGGGTTTTGTTCCTTGGTAGAAAACATACCTAAATATCATTTTCAAAATGTCTGAAAGTCCTCAATTACTCACACAGTCGCCATTTTTGTTTTCTCATTTTCATCTAATCTTCAAATTTTATAGTTTTGTAGCGGCTTTTAGAGGGTACTATAGTGGTCAATTATTATATAAAATCAGCAGAAAATCGAATAAAAACAGTTAGAAGTTCGTAACTTTGATTTTTATTGAGATAATTCGCAGAATAAACACTAAAAAAGTACATTTTACAACTTTAAAGGGATAGAAATAGGATATCTAATAGTAGACTAGTATTTTAGATTATTTCATATTCTGAAACACTCTGTATATATGCTACTTATATTTAATTTGTATTGAAATTCTGTATGCAGCATCAAAGTAATGTGCAACATGACTACCTTAACATTTGAAACATAAACTTGTTGAGCAAAGCTCCAATGGATTAGGAAAGTCACTATTTGAAATCCTACTCCTCGGCAACCGCTCGACCGATTTCATTCAAACTTACCATGGTGATAGTAGACATGGACGATCAGGTTATAGGCTATGAAACATTTTGAAAAATTGTGTGTCCCTGAAGAATAATTACCTTTGAAGTTCGTATCGCCTACAGTGACTATATAAGACAGTTTGGCTGTCTCATGTCTCGTTTTCAAATTGAAGATTGTAGCCATTTTCACTGCCCTTCCCAACTTTCTTGAGAAAACATTCGAAATAAGTTAGTTCCGAATCGAGCCAGCAGATGGCAATAGCAATAGGGTGATTCGCTTCAACACGCCTTCAAGCTCCGCCTATGTTAGGCCATGATGACGTATTAGCATCAGCCAATGAGAGGGCGTTGTGGGCGTGGAGTTGTACTGGCTTGTGATTGGTCGACAGAGTGGAGGGAGTTGTCAGCCACCAATAGAATTGAATTTAAGAGGGGCGTTTCTCAGCTTACATTGAGTAGTGTGAGGTGGTCAGTCACCAATAGAATTAAATCTAAAGGTATGATTCCCAAGCGGCAACTAGAACCGCGCAGCTTGAGCTACCTGGTTCTAAATTCTCTGCTAGACTCCCCACTAGCTGCGCTGCACTAGCCATCACAACTCTATTCACATAACTATATATTATAGATGTATATATATTATATACTATATACTATATATTATAGATACTATGCTATTAGGGCTACTTATGTATACTGAATCAATAAATAGTGAAATTCATTCGGAAATTACTTGAAAAGTGGGAAAGAGTGTGTTGAGCCAGGCATTGGAAATCGTACCTTGAGAGAGACGTTTCTCAGCTCACATTGATTGGGTTTTTTTCATTCATAGTGATGAATAAGTAAATTGAGAGATGATGCAGAGAAAATAATCACTTGTGATTAATTCAAGTTGTTGATAGAAAAATTTTCTTTCAAATTGTAGAAAAAATATTCCAATAACCCAATTGGAATTTTTTTAAATTCCTTTTTTGCTTCAGTCGCCGCGGCGCCCAGAGCGGTCGCACACTCCGCACACCCCACGCGAGAGCCCTGTTTGCAATGTCTGTTTTGTATTATATAATACATATAATCTATTATTATATAATCTTATCTATAATATATTACTATATATCTATATCTAGTACTATATAATCTATTCTTGTATTCTAATATGATAAATGTTTCACATTATTCTACCTGTTTTCAGACAAAAGTACTGGATGAACGAGAAAAAGGTCGAATACAAAGTCATAATGAGAATGATCATCCACGGATTCGAAGAAACGGATATTGGGACTTATAATTGTGTGGCAACAAACTCACTTGGACGTTCTGAGGGTACTTTACGCTTGTATGGTGAGATAAATATTGATAATTTATGATATAATTTATTTATTTATTTATTTATTTATTCATGTTACAAATGACACTGACATTGAGGAAGTATGAAAATAAGAAAGTGATACGAAAATTAAAGCTTTTAAAATATATTTTCTTCTTGAGTTCTTCTACTATCATTATACTCTTCTGAATTCAAAATTCAAAATTTAAGAAGTCTTATCCATTTATTTGTTTGGTTGTTCATCTAAGTTTATCCACGAAACAGGTGAAGTGCCCGTATCTTTCACTGTACAGCACTTCACCTGTTTCGTGGACACGAGCCCAGCGATGTTTACCTGTAAATATATAAAACAGGCTTACGTCATGACCACATGTGGTGGTTAGTCAATTCGCTTTGTTTAAGCTGACTCGACTGTTAAAAGTAACTTACTGTTAAAATACTTAACTGTTGAAGTACTAAAGTACTTAACTGTTAGAGTAGCCTAGAATATAGGGAAAATATGCTAAAAATCACAATTATCAACAATTAAGGGTTATAACTGGATAAGAAGTCATAAATTCGAACTTTTCATTGATGGAGGTTAGAGAGAATTAAATTCTGAAGAAAACGTTAGATGGCGGTTATCCTGTAAATCTCACTCAAATCTCAAAAATCTCAAATTCGCGACTGAACACTGATTTTGGTGAGATTTACTGAATCACCACCATTCAACTTTTTCTTTGGAATTGGAATCTTTTCAACCACCATCTAACAAAAATACAAATTAATGATTACTATCCAGCAGTTGGTGTAGGCCTACTGAAATATCTGATAATAAATTATTCCATCTGCGAATTTAATGATTACAAATCTAGCTGTAACCCTTAATTGTTGAAAAGTTGTATTTTTATTTCTTTTACTATCTCCATAAGCGTTCATGTTACAAACTTCTTATTGACTATTTTGTATCTTCTACCTAATTTTACATAGGAATTTATAATTTTGAACCTCAAATAATGCCTCTGAAAAACAAAAAAATTAATATTTCTTGAAAATTGTCAATTTTTCGCTAAAAATCACAATTTTCAACAATTAAGGGTTATAACTGGAACGGTTAATCTTGGTAACAAAGCATTTCTGGGGGTATGTGAAAGTATCTTCTCTAGTAGGTGTGAGGAACTAGCCTGAGAAGTATTACTCCTTAAACAATCTGTATATAGATTGTTTTCAATATTCTGTCTATTTTCGGAACTTAGTCTAATCGTGGAACGCTTTTATACTGTATACTTGTACCCGGTTTTTCCAAGCACACTCAAACTTGAGGACCCTCAACTTTTGACGAATCGTCAATAAAAATTTGAGGGTCCCTCGAGTTCGAGTGTATATTCTGGCCAAGCAAAGAAGAGCCTCTGGCAAGATGAGAAAATGACTCCAGCTCGGTCAATATTGGTCTCAATTTGGTCTCAATTTTAGGAAACATTTTAATCTACAATTTGAGACCAAATCAATAATTTTTGAACAAATATTGACCGAGCTAGAGTCATTTTCTCATCTTGCCAGAGGCTCTTCTTTGCTTGGCCAGACTATACCTACTTGGAAAAACCTGACATCAGTCTATGCTTTAATCTAATAAATTTTAATTGTGAAACTGTCCACCAGGTTTGGCAGAGAACACCAATCGCCTTGATCGACAACCGCCGGAAGAATCATCAGCATCGTCATCATCAAGCATCATCAGTGATGTCACAATTTCAATCATTCTAGTCCTAGCAGCAGTAACTCTTGTGATCAGATGACATCATCAATAATTTATTATTATTGAACATGAGTTGAGAAATGTGATGACATGATTTGGAAATAAAACGATTGTAGTCGAATAAATTATTTTATCTACGGGTGTATTGAAAAATTCCTATTTCAGTTTTACAATTGAAATCGAAATGACTACCATTTCAAAATGGAATCTTAGAACCGTGTCGTAATGAACGTTTTTCGATACAGGAGGAACTTTACGATACAGTCCAAATTCCACTTTATGATACATTCCTTATTTTGTTTCGAAATCAGGTGATAAAAAGTAAACCGTGTTCAACTAACCTCAAAATCAAAACTGCGATTGGGATTGAGTAGCCTACCAGTATTTTTTCATCAATATTTCAATTTACCAATTTACGTATTTGAATATTTAACTAATTTGAATAGTCCAAAGTTTAAATAGTTTTATATACTTATAACTTTGTTAGTGAATATGTTAATAACTTTCACTTTTACAACAACACTCACGATTTTGTTGCTTGTCAAATGCGTTTTGTGGTTCTGACTGATATGTTATTTTTAACATATTTAACAAGTAATAAGTTGATTATCATAACAGTTCAAGTAGGATAAAGACAAAAGAAGTTAAAAAAACGATGGTATGTTGATTTTTATAATAGTGTACACTTACAGATAGCTTGATACTGGTGGTCTATACTGATAACTACACTGGTGGTCGTAGATAAAATAGTGTATGCAACGGTTGTATTAGGCCTTTATAGAATTTGTGAGATATTTAGAGCACTCGCTTTGCTTGTGGCTCTAACTTACATCTCACCTCATGCTATAAAGGCTCCCATTATACAACCGTTGCATAAACTACTATTTTGATAAATTAGTAATCTCGCAATATGCCTAACCTGTTGATCAGTGATCTGGTATAGTCTGTTTAAGCAAATAAGACCCTCTGGCAAGATGAGAAAATGACTCCAAGTCGGTCAATATTGGTTTAAAAATTATTGATTTGATGTCAATCGTAGGAAACATTTTGATCTACAGTTTGACACCAAATCAATATTTTTCTAACCAATATTGACCGAGCTTGAGTCATTTTCTCATCTTGCCAGAGGGTCTTCTTTGCTTCGACAGACTATAGCTTGAGAGGGGTAGGGAAGCTGTAGCAACGCGGGCAGCGCGCCTAAGTATGAAAAGTATACAAGATGCCTACAAGTAACCTTTATATTATTTCTCATGGTATATTATTATACACTAATTTATTCAATCACAAATAAAAATTTCAATTTTTCCAATAATTACTACATTTTTTGGTAGCTTTGTCATGTTTAATTGTTTAGCCTATGTAATGAAGGACAAGGATTAGTTCATATTAAACATATTAGCCCAGCTTCGCTCGCCTTCTCCAACTCCTCCCCCTGGACCCCTGTCAGTATCGGCAGTGTAAGTGAGTAAAACAGTCTCACTTTGCTCGCCTGCAAATTCCGTTCAGAAGGGATTTGCAGTTTATTGAACACAGCATTTCCTACCCCGATCTGGACCTGTTCGCCAAATTACAACATTTTCTGCCAATTTGTTCTCGAAAAATCTAAGAAAAACTCCGAAAAATAGCGAGCGTAGCTTTGGGAAGTATATCGGACATAGTTTGAAACTTGATTCAATATCTTCCAAACTAGTTCATCTATAATCTCGCTGAACCATTGAATTTAAAGTAAGGATTGGTCGTATCAAGGCGGAAGACATGCAACACGCGATAGCCTACATTTACAATTTTGTAAAAGTGATTACTGGCTTACTCTTGAACGGATTTCAAAAATATTTTAAAACAACATTTTTAGACCTTACTGAACCTGCCCACCAAATATCAACATTTCCCACTGATTGATTCTCGAAAAAAATTAGAAAAGCTGAAAAACTATAGAAAAACTCAAATATTTGGCGTATCCTTATGAAGTTTCAAAAATCCTTTCTTAGCGCGCGTCTAAACGTTCATCTGAACATGCCTATTGAATTTGAAAGCTTTCGCATTCGATTGATTTTTAGTTCTGGTGATAAATGAATGAATGAATGAATCAGTCAGTCAGTGCTATTTCGCTTTTATAGATATAGATTAGAGAGCGCTGGAGTCGAGTCTACAGCGAAGTTCTGCTGCTCTGCAGTATAGTCTGATCAAGCAAAGAAGAGCCTCTTGCATGATGGGAAAATGACTCCAGCTTGGTCAATATTGATTTTAAAATTATCAATTTGATCTCAAATCCTAGGGAACGATTTGATCTACTATTAAGACCACATTTACCATTCTTCAACAAATATTGGCCAAGCTGGAGTCATTTTTCCATCTTGCCAGAGGCTCTTCTCTGCTTGGTCGGACTATATCAGTGTATCGCAAGGTGACAAAAACTTTGAAAATCATACACAATCATGTTTTCTCCTTATGCAAAACATGTTTGTCTCCCCCAAAACACGTTCCTGTTTGTAAGCACATGGAACTCGATCAACGTAATGCCATGTGTTGGCAATTAACAGAATATTGTTAGAACCTATTTATGTGTTAATAAATGATATGCCTGCAGAAATTGTCAACGAGAGGGGAGAGTGATATAGATAGATAGAGAGAGAGAGAGAGAGAGAGAGAGAGAAGAGAGAGAGAGAGAGAAGAGAGAAGAAAGAGAAGAGAAGAGAAGGACAGTGGTAGAGAAAAAGGAGAGAATATATTAGAGGAAGAGAGAGAGGAAGAAGAAGAAGAAGAAAAAAAGAAGAAGAAGAAGAAGAAGAAGAAGAAGAAGAAGAAGAAGAAGAAGAGGAGAAGAAGAAGAAGAAGAAGAAGAAAGAGGAAAAGAAGAAGAAGAAGAAGAAGAAGAAGAAGAAGAAGAAGAAGAAGAAGAAGAAGAAGAAGAAGAACAACAACAACAACAACAACAACAACAAGAAGAAGATTAGATCAGATAGCGTAAATTCTAATTCCTTTCATATTATCCTTAAAATTCAATATTTCAAGAGACCTTACATATACATCGACACACAATTTCAAGAGGAACATTCCTGTCAAATTTCATCAGAATCTATAACCGCGTTTTGTCGTAAATGCGGAACAAACATTAAGAGAAATGCAAAATCGTCGTCTTGAATTCAGACCTCACTTACGTTCGGTCAATAATGACTGTTTTTCAACTTTGTTCTTTTCTTCTTCTTCTTCTTCTTCTTCTTCTTCTTCTTCTCCTACTCCTCCTCCTCCGCCTCTTCCTCTTCTACCTTACTAACCGATCGGTAAATTGCAATCGGTAACTGAATCTTTCCACCTCAATTCCATCGTGAAATGGAAAGTACTTGAAAGCGATACGATTCTCATAGTAGCCAACCAGGTATCTTTTCCTTTCTCTTTTCAAAATTTTTTTGTGAAGTGCACTCATCATCAACTACTTTTTTCTTAATCACTGATCAATTCAAGAAGAAGAAGAAGAGGAGAAGGAGAAGAACAAGAAGATTAGATCAGATAGCGTAAATTCTAGATAGCAATAATTCAAAATAAAATTGATTACACAATTGGATTTAATAAAGAAATATATGCAGAGTGAACTTGTTTAATTACAAAGGTTCTTACTATACTTAAATAATATGATTGTGGTGATGTAGGTAATATTCAATTCAAGTCAATTCAATGTACCTACATGAAATGGCGGAGTTTTGACACATATATGTCCATTCTTGGAGAAGGATATTCCTTTCATCAACACTCAACCGTAACCCTTACCGAGGAGGACGAGTAAGGGGAAGAAAAAAGGAGAAGGAGAAGGAGGAGGTGGAGGAGGAGGAGGAGGAGGAGGAGGAGGAGGAGGAGGAGGAGGAGGAGGAGGAGAGGAGGAGGAGGAGGAGAAGGAATAAGATGAGGATGAGGAAGAGGAGCAAAAGAAATAATACAGTGGAGCAGTGAGTGTTTGAGCAATTAAGCCCCTCTTCAGACTCCTGGAGGGTGTTTTCTTTCAACAAGCCTCCGTTCCGTCCTCACCCCTTTTAAAAAGAAACACAGTTGCAGCATCATCAATTTTAGTTTTATTATCAAAATAGTCTGTCATATGTAATGAAATTTAATTAATTTAAGGGGTGGTCAGCTAATTATGAATATTTCGATGGAGTTATATTAATTAAGTTATATAATTTATTTTTGAATGAGATCAATTCAACAAGATTGATTGTTGGAAGAGATAAATGATCCAAACTCTCAGGCTGAGGCCGCACTGCCGGTGGGTAGAGCCTGGAGGGTGGAGGGTAGTTGGTAAATCTATAGAACATACACGCCATCCACAGTTATACATCGTATGAATGGTATGTGTTCAGCCGCCATCTTGAAACTATTAAATATGGACAAAATAACCTCAAAAAACAGTATAACGTCATACCATTCATACGATGTATTACTGTGGTTGGTGTGTATGTTCTATAGATTAACCAACTACCCTCCACCCTCCAGGCTCTACCCACCTGCAGTGCGGCCTCAGCCTAAAGGAGGTGGATTTAAAATAGATAAAAGATAAAACTGTAGAGTTATAATAATAAACAAAACAAATAAAATGGGGTTAAATATCGCTTGGCATACGAGAGGTTAAATTTTGGATCTTACTCTTTATCTCATGAGAAGGTTTTAATAGTAAAATAATGAAATGTAAAATGAATAATATAAAAATTCATTAATCATTTTAAAAAGATTAGTTTGAAAAAAGACAAAAATATGATTCCTAATATATATCCAATTGACAAGATTTATCCTCAAAAATAAAAGTAAAATAATTAATTTGGCACTCACTCTACCACAAATGGGAGACCCTCTCAGTAGGGAGAAGTCAGGCTGGTTGATCTGCTGTAGATGTTCCCAGGTCCCGTCCTTGCCACCGACTTCCTAGAGCCTCTCATTTTTTCCCATAATTTTACTTGTCATGAATTTTCACCGTCGTCAACAATTTATCTTTTCCCACCATAATGGGACTCTCTTTCATTGTGAAAATTCATGGCAAATAATAAAAATTATGTAGTTCTATAGTATTTGCAAATTGTTGCTGAGAAATAAAACATTTCATATGAGAAATCAACCTCCTAAAAGATTTCAGAACAAAAACTTTTTCATCGAAAATCCAATTTAAATAAGTCGCTATTAGTTGACCATGGAATGACGGATGCTGCGTGTGGGGCTACCCTCTTTTTATAGAGCCTTGATAATAAATTAATAACTATAGAGAAGTTTGAACAATCAGTACTACAAACGAAATTTCTTCTCCCACCGATTTGAGTTTTCAATAGGGGCGAAGGTCTGAAAATGTTGGAGATGTTAGGGGAAAAGGGACTTACATAAGGGGACAAGGTCCTCCTCCGACAAGGCATCCCCTCAGTAATTAGTGGATGTGTCAGATCTGAACCATGCTCAGTGTTCACAAGAAATGCTTGTAATGACCGCAGTGTCGTTCAAGCACGGAACTCATCTAATACCAATTTTCTTATTGGTTTTGACAGTCGACGGGAGGTTTTAGTAGTAGACGTTTTTAGAGAAATGTCAGATTTTGGGTACCGAACGACAAAAAGCTTACTGACAAGTTAAGACCTGCAAAAACAAGGGTGCAGTATCTGTAATACTGTACCTTACTATAACGGGTGTTTCAAAAAGAACGAACATCAAAGTTTGGGGAGAAAATGTTTGACCTTCGAAAAATTTCCAATTGAAAATTCAATGTATTAGTTCTATTGTACTATTTTTAACGTATTTTACATCACACTTATGTACCAGTAATTTCCCAGTATTCTTTGATTCTGTAATATCAATACATGTTTGAGTAGGTATTATTTTTTTCAATTGATGAAAGTTGGCTAATTATTGAAGGTTATCATCAGTCAAATTCTCAGTGAAATCACAATACCACACAACAAAAATAATGTATAATAAATAACTTTTAATAGTTATTACACAACGGTGTATTATTCATGTCGAATATATTTTTCTCCTTTAAACTTTGAAGTGCGGCCTTTTTGAGACACCCGTTATATGTCCAAGCAAGGAAGACATATTCTGGCAAGAGGGGAAAATGACTCTAGCTAGGTTGATAGTGGTTGAAGAATTATAAATTTTGTTTCAATTGTAGAGCAGAATATTTACTACACATTTGAGACCAAATTGATAATTCTTAAACCAATATTGATCGAGCTGGAGTTATTGTCCCATCTTTCCAGAATGTCTTCTTTGCTTGGACAGACTATACCTACTATAGCTACTACAATTATCATCTTTCTATAAGTGTGTTTTCATTGTAAGTTTTCATCATTTTGAAGCTCTGAGAGAATCAATATAAAAAATTAAATTATAAATGTTGAAGCATTATTTAACATTTTGTCCCTTGAAAATCGTTGTAAAAACCCAACGATTCAGATTCAGATTCAAGAAACTGATAGAGAACAAACTGAGAATCTCACTGTTAGGTTTTTGATGCTTATGAAGTATTTTATCTGCAGCTCTTCATTTATGTTACCTAGATTCCTAGATTACCTAGATACCCTAATTCACTAGATTGATGTATTGATAAATTTGATCTGTAGCAACGATACAATATCCAATACATAGGAATATAGCATTTGAAAAAACTACATTTTACCAGAGACAATGTATATTATAATAATAATTTAATAAATTAAATTATAATAATACATTGTCTCTGATTTTACTCAGGAATGCGGCTTTTTAATAGGCTGCCAACAGCCATTCGAAATTTAGACTCAGTCATTACATTCAAACAAGCAGTCAAAAAAATGTTGCTAGAGAAAACCCCACATAAAATCTCAGAATTCTATTATAACTTTCAGTAATAAAAATTTCCATCATCAATAATCCAGAGTGTTCCATAAATGTCGATTTTTAGATTTTACCACTGGCGGCTCGTGCCCATGAAACAGGTGAAGTTTCCGTATCTTTTACTGTTCAGCACTTCATCTGTTTCGTGGGCACGAGCCGCCAGTGGATTTTACTAAATCTTATATGTTATGTAGATTACTTATGTGTAATTTAAAGAAATTGTATGTAACTCAGTTTTAGAAATATGACAAGTTACCAGTCAAATGAGTCCAACTCAATGTATGATGTTGTGTGATTATGAATAAATAAATAAAATAAATGAGTTTGAACATAACCTTTTCTAATATTTTCATCCAAATTAGGAGCGAAGACGATTTGGACACTCATGTCTGTGTTTTCACCTATCAGTATAATTATTGTCATGTATCTAATAAATAAATAAAAATAAACTGGATCTGTAGTACAATGTAGTAAAACTGGTATCTCAATTTTTAATAGATCTCTGGTTTAACAATATCTAACACTTTTATTCAATAGGCTATGTATAATAATATACCAAAATCTCACCTTCACAATAGGTACTCATAAAGTGGAAATATGTTGATGAGACCCTGTGGAAAGAATTTTAGAAGTCGTCATCACTGAAAAAAAGTTGCTCTGGAAGTAGGCTATGATAAAAAATAAGTGAGAGTATTGCCGTTTTAAAATATGTATTTTCATTATTGCAGCACATATCAAAAACACAGTAAGCTAAAAAATTTTAAGTTTTCAACACGTTTATTTATGTAGTCAGGGATAAAAAATTTTCTCCATCGTCTAATTTGAACTACTAAAAGGGTAAAATGCTGTGATTGCTTAATATTAAACGCAATAAATAACAAGTTTTTGAAAAACGACGCACTTCAAAGTCTAAGGTAGAATATTTTTAGCATGGGGAGTATTCCCTATAACTATATACACACGATACATACAAATGTATTACAACCTCGGTAGGCCTTCTTCATATTGTATATAATTTTTGTAAGAGATTAATTAATGTGAATGAATGAACAAGAGATTTGAAACTAGAATTATTGGAAATCTCGAGAAAGATAGATCAACATAAATTCCAGAAGGCAGAAGCAAAGATCATATATATTTTAAACATTACTTTGTGTCAATGAGCCTTCCTGTACCATTGCGTATCAATTTTGAATTTTTCTACTGTGTATCAAATTTTAAATCACTACTGTGTATCATTAATCCGTATCAGAAATCCGCCTTGAAAAGATATCTCTACACTGCAGTCAACTGTCTATGTTCATTCATTCAATTTTCGATTTTATATCCCTTTAATAATAATAATAATATTCGTGTGACCTGGTTGGCTCAGGTCTGGTGTCAGAGTTTTCAGCCTGTTAATCATGGCATTTGAATTATTGACCAGAAAAAGAATCTATCAATGCCACTACTGAGGATGAAAACCTATAATTAATCATCAATAAGGTGAAATATAAAATACAAATTACTGTATGATTGAGAAATGTGTTTCCAAATAGTAGCCTAGTAGCTTTTGCCAGAAAATCTTTTGATAAGCTGTTTTGATTGATGGAATGGAATGGAACATTATTTATATAGGCTATTATTTGCATTGAAATAATAATATTGTGTTTTTTACTGTTATAGTCAGAAAAGAACGATTTGTATTGTTTAATTTTTTTTTTCATCTGGTTCGACAGAATCCTAATAAAAGAAGAGCTCTAGAAACAATGATGACACTCAAATTTGTTAAAACTTACTGAAGCATCTAGTTTCTTATAATTATTAGTACCGTACCAATCTTACTTTTCCTGAGGGATTTTACAAAATTGTAAATCTCAACTATAAATTGCTTTTAATAGCATGCTGATTCTTTAATAAGATTACTAGATCTAATAAGAAACATTTCATAGAATTCAAATTATAAGGGAATTGTATTTTCTCATGAGAAACCTCTAAATCATGTGCACAAAGTTCTTTGAAGCATTGCCAAGGCGTAGCACAGATAATAATCGACTTTTAAGAACAAATAATCGATTTTCAAGAGAAAATAATCGATTTTCAAGAGAAAATAATCGATTTTCAAGAGAAAATAATCGATTTTCAAGAGAAAATAATCGATTTTCAAGAGAAAATAATCGATTTTCAGGTGAAAATAATCGATTTTCAAGAACAATTATCGATTCTCAAGAACTTATTCTAGTCACAAAGCTAGTTATTCGAAGCTGCTGGCCTTTTTTTTTTCATTCAACCCGCACAAAATTTAGCAGTTTTAATAAGTTGAGAGATCAGCAAGGGTTTGTCCCATCTCTTCAGAGATGAATTTGTAACGCTCCTTCTCCACAATCAAGTCATCTGAAAGCAAATTTCCATACAAAACTTTATCATTATAATATATATTCAATCATCATCTACAAGTTTCATCATCTACATAATCAATATATGTTGTAGAGGCCTACTGTATATATAGTCTGACCAAGCAAAAAAAGGACATTCTGGAAAGATACGCCAGCTCAGTCAATATTGATTCAAAAATTATAAATTTGGTCTCAAATTGTAGATCAGAATGTTTCCTACAATTTGAAACAAATTTCAAATTGTAGGAAACATTCAGATCTACAATTTGTGACCAAATTTATAATATTTTAAACCTAGATTTGTAACCGAATTTCAAATTGTAGCAAACATTTTGATCCCAAATTTGAAAAATTTATGAATTTATTGACCGAGCTGGAGCCATTTTCCCATTTTGCCAGAATGTCTTCTTTGCTTGGACAGACTAAGTTATATAATTATGGGGCCATCATCATTGATGCTATTTTAATGAATTGATTTAATAAAATAGAGAAAAATGTACCTGGTTTTCATTAGAATAACATTGCTACATATCATTATTACATCATCTGGGTTTATCATATGTGCGAAGGTGCACTTCAAAGTGCTATGTATGAGCGAGGTGTAAGAAGTTCAGGTATCCGGATGTATATAACTTATATGTGCCCTCTCACATAAAGGAAACTTCAGAGAAGGTTTTCAGATTTTTATTGGAAAAAGAGCTACTGTCCATTTGTAGATACCCAGTCTCCTCCGAGTATAAAAATTATTACAAACCTCAAATGGAGGTTTAAGTATAGATAGATGATAACATTTTATGTTTGAATAATAATTATTTTATAAATCCTTATACCCCTTTATCAGGTGGTCAGTGGATAAAAATAAATAAAGAAATATATATGCTGGAGTAAGTAGATATAAAAAATCTATTACAATCATGTAATCAACTCTAATAAATATATTATTACGGTATGTTATTTATTAAGCTACATAAAGTAATAAATATAATCCTCTTTTTGGTTGTAGTCTTGATGTTGAACTTAATTGTTGATACTTTAGTGTAAGGCCGCTATTACACGATAATAGTTCTATGATCACAGTTGATCATATGGAAAGAGATGAAAATACGAAATCATATTTTTGTCTCTTTCCATATGATCAACTATGATCATAGAAATATTATCGTGTAATACCTGCCTTAAGTCGACGATCCAAGCAAAGAAGACATTCTGGCAAGATGGGAAAATAACTACCGTACCTATTCAATCAAAATTAGTTCAATTGTAGAACAGAATATTTTCAACAATTGGAGACACAAATTCGTAATTTTTGAACCAATATTGAACGAGCTGGATTAATTTTCCCATCTTGCCAGAATGTCTTCTTTGCTTGGAAAGACTATACCACACAGAAGGCAGGCTACATCCTTACCACAGAGAGATCAACCTTTTCTGTGATACAGTAGTAGCCTGATATAATTATATGGTAACAACAAAATAAACGCAGAAACTCAATAATATAAACCTGATCAACAAAAGTAAGTATAATGACCAAGTTCAAATGGGAGAAACAGCAAAGAGATACCGTATGTATAAAGAGATATGATAAAATTTGGTTTGACTAACCAAAATTAGAAAGCGTAGATATGATCAAATTCAAAAATATATACGATAAGTTCAGAAAAATTGATCAATTAAATGAAAATCAAAATACTTTTTTTAAAAACTTTAAAATTATTCCACATACATGTTTCGGGACTCAGCCCATTATCAATGTGAATTTCATATTAAAAAAGGGTATTACCATATATTAAAAAGGGTATTTCGATTTTCATTTAATTCATCAATTATTTTAAATAGCCCTAAGTTTAAAGTTTAATGTTCAGAAAGATGTACGCTATGAGTCAAATTTGATCTAACTGATGGTTATAAAACAAAATAAACGGAGAGAATTTAAGGAGTAAAATGATATGCCTTTCTTTCTTTAATGCATTTTGATCTTGATTGTGATAGATATAATATTTATTTTGTTATTATCCCAACATTTTCTAGATTATTCTAGTAGGAGGCCAGCTGGCCTCCTTGAGAAACTTCATCTCTGTTCTCTCTCAATTAAAATCTAAAAAAAATTCCGATATAATAATAGTTGAATAAAACTTTGTAAGGGTAATAATAAGTCAAAAAATGAGGCTGCGGGTTAGGCTGGGGCTGTTGGTGCGGCTCACCCCCAGGTAGATCAAACGCGTTGTTTCTTATTAGCCTTCTTATAACATGAAGAGGTTTTAGCTGCGGGTCATAAATGGGCTTTTCCAAGGGGCTTTTTAGCATGAGGCTCAGCAAATGGGACTCTCTGTGATTGGCTAGATCGTCCGAGGCCATGTGACCTATCACTCTCGCACACAGACGACATATTATTGACATCTCCATACAGATGATACATTGTCATCTGATATCAATCATCACAGTATTCCAATATCTACTCCGAAGTGGTGGGGAAAAAAGCATTACGTAGACCTTCTTGTCTAACGATAGCCTACTCACCTCAATCTAAACCCGCAGCCAAATTATTAACAGCCTAAGCCCAACCACAGCCTCACCTTTTTGACATATTCTTACCCTAACCCAAACTTCATTGAAAGCCTTGAGACTATTAATACGGTAGTAGGCCTCATCATGAGGAAATTTGATCTTGTTAAACAGGTTTTCTCACCAATTTTCAAAACCAAAATATAATTTGAACATATCCTAGTTGTTCAAGGCACACTTTCATTAAAAATAATAAGACACAGATATTGTCAATACCGCTATCTTTCATGTTTTCTATTTCAGTCTTTTTAAAAATAGTAGGCCTACAGTATCATATGGTTTCGGGGCTATACCTGCCCCATTTCCAAGGTTTATATATAGCTAACCTTGCCCCATATAGCTATACTAACCTTGCCCCATCCAAAGCTAGACTACTGGTGCTTGAAGAGGCTACAAGGAACTTCAAAAGTAAGTTGCTATCATACTAGGCCTACTGCTATTACACGAGGTTTACTATTGTGAAAAATAAAGAATGAAAAATTCTTTTAAATGAGTGATATTGACGACATCAACGTGTCTTATTATTTTTCAACATGGAGAAATCTCATAATATATCTTATCAGATATACAATTGATTTCCTGACATAGTTGAGAATATAATTTGAACATAATTGTTATATTACTAATAATTTGCTCCTCGATCAGATCATTTAGTGAAATAATTTTTCTTGATTATTCAGGCTTCAATCTTCATGAAGATAAAATGATAATGACATTGTTTTCCCAGTCTGTATCATACCTTCATAAACAATTAAATCAAAATAGGTATAACTTACTAATAATATAACTGATAAATTTTCCTTTGAAAACTCTCATCGCCCAGGTAGGGGTACCGCTGGTCAAATTGAAGCAAAAATTATAGCACTATATAATGCAAAAGTGTGGAAAATACTAGCAAATGGACAAAGCTTGGGAGAAATCATTCAATTTTCCAAGCAAAATAAAACAGCTATAGATCTACACAAAAATCAATTTGAACTGAACTTTTCTATACAAAAAATTTATACAGAACATAGGAGCAGATTTCATACAGCACGAAACCAACACTAAGGTGTGAACTAATTTGAACTAAACTCTTTGATATAGAAATTGATGAAAATAGAAGCAGGTTCCATAACGCCCGAAACTAACACAAAAGGTGCAAAAAAGAACAAAATAAGCAACACCAACAATAAGATCGATTTTAATAAACTCTCAAATTTACATTTCTCTTCTACAAATATTTTTCAATTTAAAATTACAGATTGATAACTTGTTTATTTATCCATCATTATAAAAACAATTTTTGTTAATTGGCAACAGTTCAAAAAAATTATCATTGATAATTATTATGTGTCTAGAAAAGTAGGGCCTATCTATGAATACAAGTCTATTTATAGCTTAAATAATAATTATTATGGGTGAATAAATTTTTAAGCTAGGTCTATATAGGTCTAGGAGGTGTAGCGAATTTATTTCAAGAAAAGCATTCAAATTTTAAGGTTTTTACTTGTATTTTATACAATAATTATTGTGTGTTGAAATTCTGCAGTTGCGTGAGTTTGATAAGATGGTTTGATAAATATTATTCCAATTAATCAATTTTTCCTAGGCATGCGAGCAGAATTTGGTTGAAAATTGAATTATTTACAAGCTTTTACAATTCCGCTCTCTTATTTGGAATGACAGCGGGAGATTTTTTATTCGAGTATATTCCTGTTTTCATTGGAGAAAATTTATGTTATTGTTGATGTTGTAAAGTTTTTCAGTTTTTTGTGTGTGTGTTTGTGTGGATAGTAGATATTTTGGTGTGATATTGGAAATTTGGAAAATCCCTTGATTGAAGATCGCTAACGATATCAAGCGAATTTTCAATAAATTAATATAAATATACATAAATTTGAGACAAAGCATTGTGATGGCATGGTATATATAGATATATTTTTGCAGGTGTTTGTGTTGAATTAGCAGACGAGCTCTGAGAAAGTTTGGTCCAGGTCGTCGCAAATGTATTTGTACTTTTCCTTCTCGTGCACCAGCTCATCTGTTTTGCACAAAAAAAGAAACAAAACATACAAAAATCAATAAAATAAACAAACAGAAGCACACACAAAGAATTGAAAGCAAAATAATAACAGTGCAGGTGTGGACAAGCATATATATATTGTACAAAAAAGGGATTCTACACTACTAAAAATTAAGCATTTGAAAAAAATTCATTTATCAATTGGGTATTTATTTTAAATAAGAATCACACAGTACCCTTCTTAATAATTATCATTGTTTTTATTTTACTTTACCACTGTTTTTCATTTTAAATAAGTATCACAGTACCACATTATATAGAACAATAATTGTTCTATATAATGCATAAATAAGAATAATTAAAAAGGGTACTGTGATACTTATTTAAAATGAAAAACAGTGATAAAGTAGCCCTATAAATCCACGTTTACACCGGAATGTTAATAACATTTGTTAATAACTTTTATATAATATAAGTCTATATGATAATAGGTTATTCCTAAAAGTAATTAACAAATGTTATTAACACTCCGGTGTAAACGTGGCAATAGATAGAGGAAATATCAATTGGTGTACTATGAAGCCTGTGTCCCAGATAGCTAACTATAGAAGAAGCCGAAAATCGCGGTCGATGAATGTCTGTAATCAATGTTCATCTCAGCCAGGACCTTTTTCAAGCGTTCTACAAGAGCTAAACTATTGAGCTAAGATTGCTCTCAAATCAATATAGGCTACATTACTACGTCAGGCTATTAATATAGAGACTGTATAATCGATTTAAAGCCTGTTTTGAAGACCGCTTGTCGACTGTCCGTCCTGAGAGAGGTGAGATTTGTCATCCGCCGATAACCGATAGTTTCTTTGTCACCTGGTATGTCCAAGCTAAGAAGACATTCTGGCAAGATGGGAAAACTGACTCCAGCTCAGTCAATATTGATTCAAAAAAATATTGATCTGGTCTCCAATTGTAGGCTACAAGATATTCCATCTACAATTTGAGACTGAATTTTATAAATTATAAACCAATATTTATTGAGCTGGAGTCATTTTCTCGTCTTGCCAGAATGTCTTCTCTACCAAAACCATGGTCGGTAGGTCTGGGTTCTTCTACTTTATATACACTTTTACTATCAAAGTTTACTCCCAATCTTTGAAGTATTTTATATTCTAGTAGAGTTTTTATTATCATCCATATCCTATGATAAAGCACTATTATTCATCAATAGGCTAAGCCTACTTTATAAATCTATCTAAAAGGATGAAGCTAGTACCAGGCTACAATGAAGTATCTATAAAGTACAAACAGAGTATTGATTGCGCTGAAGATGAGGCTAAGCGCTTCGAGACACGTCCAACAATGATAATTGAATTTTATTTAAATTTAATTTATTAAATAAAATTGAATTTTGTTCAACTTTCAACTCGAAAACACGTTTATTTTTTACTATATTTAATTATTATTATTAAGTAACTTATTCTATATGTAATAAGAATGTATTGTAAAGTAAATTAGTAAAACACCAAAAAACTGTTGGTTGGCGAGTGATTGTTATCAAAGCTCAGCTCTGTCGGAGCAGTCAGCGTGCGGTCTACGAGAGCATATCACGCCAAGAGAGATCTCAGCCTAACAGTTCCGCTCTCATCGACCGCTCAACACTGTCCTAAGAGAGCTATTATGAATAAAATTCATTAGCCAACTACCAGTTTCGTCGGCGTGTACCATATGATTATGGTCTGTCCAAGCAAAGAAGACCCTCTGGCAAGATGGGAAAATGACTACAGATCGGTCAAAATTGATTAAAAAATTATAAGTTTGTGTAGATCAAAATGTCTCCCACAATTTGAAACCAAATGATTTATGATTTTTGAACCAATATTGACCGAGCTGGAGTAATTTCTTCATCTTGACAGAATGTTTTCTTTGCTTGGACAGACTTATAGGCTATAAGATTATAGAAATATATTAACAACAATATATACTGTAATTATATAATATTATATTCAAGATTCAAAATATGTCAAATATATTCCACTTGACTACTTACCAAGACCTGGAAAGAGTTTATAAAAATTTTAAACGATGAAAAAGGGGATAAGATGTAGAAGGAATGAAGGCAAAGAGAATTAAAGGATTTATAATAATAAATAGATGACGAGAATACAGCATAGTATTTGTCATATCATGGGTTTTGTGGTTATTTATCATAGTCTCATAAGCACTTTCAACTTATCCAATTAATTTCCACTCCTAAGGAACTTTTTAAATGTAAAATTCATTTTGAAACACTTTTTATTTATGCATTATTATGAAATAATATAAATAGGGAGAACACATCACATAGCTCAAATTACTTTCAAGGATAAAATAATAACAAATTTTAGATACTCTGAGATGGGCTGTAGTCTGTCCAAGAAGAGAAGACATTCTGTCAAGATGGAAAAATGACTCCAGATCGGTCAATATTTGCTTAAAAATTTATGAATTTGATCTAAATTTGTAGATTAGAATTTTCCCTACATTTGGATACAATTTATAATTTTTAAACCAATATCGACCGAGCTGGAGTAATTTTCTCATTTTACCAGAATGTCTTCTTTGCTTGGACGATCTATACGTCTATACCAACAGAGCGAAATAAAACCAATAATATTATTTTCAGTGAATATTATTATTATTATACAGGCCTACTCTCCCTTCATACTCATACCTTACTGCTGGAAATACTAGATAATGAAAAATTGAGCTGTTCTTCAGAAAATTTTTCAAAGATCTATTCTAAAATATAGGTACAATGATAATTATTTGATCTCCAGGAACACTGTCATTTAGGCAAAATGATAACAAAAAATGATGATACAAAATACAAAAAATATAATTATATGATTGTGAAAATAATTGAGAACAAAAAAATAATATATCTACACGTGAAACATTATTAATTTTGCAGCAAACATAAAGTTTTGAAGCAATTATCAAGTTGCGTTTTTGTGAATAAAGCCTACCCACCGGTATACTTACCTTTATTGAAGGTACGGTATTCATAGATATTCAACTGAGTTGTGGTCGATATTGTAGAGACGTTCCATGATGATAGATTTTGTCAATTTTCTACTCTATTTATTAGAGTAGAATTAATCAAGTAGAAAATTGACAAAATCAATCAATCTATTAGGCTGAGGCCGCACTGCCGGTGGATAGAGCCTGGAGGGTGGAGGGTAGTTGGTAAATCTATAGAACATGCACACCATCCACAGTAATACATCGTATGAATGGTATGACGTCATTCAGTTTTTTGAGGTTATGTTGTCCATATTTAAGAATTTCAAGATGGCAGCTGAACAAATACTATTCATACGATGTATTACTGTGGATGGTGTGTATGTTGTATAGATTTACCAACTACCCTCCACCCTCCAGGCTCTACCCACCGGCAGTGCGGCCTCAGCCTTAGAGTAGAATTAATAGATTAGAAAATTGACAAAATTTGTGTGTTTATACTCTATTTATTAGAGTAGAATTAATAGAGTAGAAAATTGACAAAATCTGTGTGTTTATTCCATCATATTCATAGATTTCAATTAGTCATTATTTCCAATGAGTTTAATAATGTTATGAATTTTGTAGCCTACCATTCAAGGGGTTTGAAGACCCCTTGACTGATTTTTACTGACCTACATAATATAAGTGTAATTCGAAGTATTATTTATCGTCTAGTGCATTTAATAGTCTTCAATTTAAATTAATATTAATATTGACTGATTGATAGTATTATATTAATTGCAAAAAATGAGGTTACATCTGCCTTGGCAGTCACTCTGCATTTCTGGCGTATTTATTCCAATAAAGATATTTATAAATTCAACTGAGTTGTGGTCGATTGTAGAAACGTTCCTGGATGAAATAAAAACTTAGATTTTGTATATTTTCTACTCTATTTATTTGTACACTACCATGGTTTCATGACCACACAGGTCACATTTTCAAGCTGACTCCAATAAATAGAGTAGAAAATCGACAAAATCTGAGTGTTTATTTCATCAAAAATATTTATTTATTGATTTTATTTAACCTGAATCCATTATTCTTCAATATTTGAAAGAATTTCAAACTATATGTTCAAAGAATTTCAAACATAGTGCTCCAGGAGAAAGATACCAAACTTCTCAGACTAATTCCTTAAACCAAAGAATAAAACTGTAAAATATTCAAGTTTTTCTCTTTTTATTTAAATCTTCCGCTATTGTTATCTCGGTAACAGACATTTCTGGCAATTCTGAGGGTATGTCCCATCAAGGGTTTCCACCCTTTTTTGTTCAATCAACCTTTTAGTATAAGGAATCAGCTTTAGAAGTTTGGAAAATGTCAATTTCAAGAACGGTATTGTTCCCAACTGGAGAGTGAATCAGCTGACAAGACTAGCCTACTATAGTCTGTCCAAGCAAAGAATAAGACATTCTGACAAGATGGGGAAATGACTCCAGCTCAGTCAATTTTGTTTCAAAAATTGGCCTCAAATTGTAGTTCGGAATATTTCCTACAATTGGGGACTAAATTCATAATTTTCGAATAAATATTGACTGAGCTGGAGTAATTTTCCCATCCTGCCAGAATGTCTTATTCGCTTTGACATAGGTACCGTACTATTATTATATAGCAGAACAGCTGATGCTAAAATAGTAGCAAGTGTAATACATGGAGTAGCAGCTATTGAAGCTACAAGCTTCTTCAAATAATGCTTGCTTGCTTATATGTCACACTTGCTAAGTAAGTTACCTACTTTGCAGCAATTATCTCACTTGCAACTAGTGAAGAACCTTGGTGTATCTTATAAACCTAGACCCAACCTAACCTAAACCTAACCTAAACCTCCTATAATAAACCTAATTTCTGGCGATAATTACAACATTTGTAGATTTCAATACAAATTCATTTTCCTATTGTTAAGATGATCAAGTAATTATCCATTTCAATGGAGGAAACTTTATAATTCTAGGACGTTCTTATTTAATCTTAAGCAAATAATACATATAGCGCCAAGTGAAGCATTCAGCTCAATAAAGCGATAAAACATCAATTAAAACTACAACACATAGGCCTACTTTTACAAAAGCCGAATAATAATTTATCTATATAAAGCTACCAAATGACTTGAAAGACATCTCATCATAGAATACCGTATTGATAAATCAAGGTCATGCAATATTTTCATAAACCAGCAAGCAGCGATATTATGCAATCTTGAGTATGAACAGCATTCTGCCAGATAATCAATCATTTATGAGAGAAATTTAAGAAAAAATTTGATAGTTCCAATAGATTCAGAGCCAACAAAGAACATGAGATCACATCCACGAATAATGAATACAAATTGCTCGAGGAAATTCTATCTGTGTAAATTATAAAAATAGTGTTGCAAATTACAGACAGCTTAATCAATTGATAGTTTTTGTTAGGAACTCTGAGATGAAATTTGAACAAACTTAATAATATAGTGTTTCAAATTATAGATTTTCTGAAATTAAGTTTGTTGGAATTTCTTCCAGTTCCTGAAAAAAGACTATCAAGTGAATAAGCTGTCTATATATGTAGATTAGACTGTTATCTATCTAACTATTTCTCCAACACTATCACTCTATATTTTCAGCGTAACATCAACATCTGTTTATTGAGGGAATATCATTCGTCGATAGCCAATCTGTTGTTGGAAATTCTAGAGTCTGTCCAAACAGAGAAGACATTCTGGCAAGATGGGAAAATGACTATCCAGCTCGGTCAATTAATGGTTCAATAATTATAATTGTAGGAAACATTCTGATCCACAATTTGAGACCAAATTTATAATATATTTTTGATAATAATTTTAATTTGTATTTTATATTTTTAATTTATAATAATTTTTGAACCGAAACTGCTGGAGTCGATTTTCCATCTTGCCAGAATGTCTTCTTCGCTTGGTTAGACTGTACCACTAAAGGGGTGCTTTCCGATACTACGCCGGCGCCCAGCGTACGATTCTTATGAACCGAAATTATAGATGTTTGTGGTAGTGCTGCTATCTAGTGTCACGCTCCAGAACTTAGCCAATTGCCGCACAAAATAATATAATAGCTTAATTTGTCGTAGAGTGGCGCAGAGAAGCGGGAAATTTTGAAATAACCAAAATAAATCAACGAAAATTTTACAAAACATTTTTAATGCTAAAAATATGTTCGTCAAGAGTGGAATTTTTAGAAAATCACATTAAAAAAATTCATCTGTTAAGAGTTGTCCATTGCGCCTAACACATTCATTCAATCGATTTTGAAGACTAAAAAGTAAGACAAAAGTAGTGAAATTCACCCTTTTTAAGTCATTTTCAAGTGATTATCACTATTTATTGATTAATTACACATTTGTAGCCCTTACAACATAGTGAACATTTATAATATAATTATGTGAATAGTGTTGTGATGGCTAGAGCAGCAGCTACAGCCGGGCAGCTCGAAGCAGCGAATTTAGAGCCGGGCAGCTTATGAATGATACTATTTAGTCTTCAAAATCGATTGAATGAATGTGTTTGGCGCAATGGACAATTCTTAACAGATGAGTTTTTTTAATGTGATTTTTAAAAATTCCACTCTTGGCGAACACATTTTTAGCATTAAAAATGTTTTGTAAAATTTTCGTTGGTATATTGTGGTTATTTCAAAGTGTCCCGTCTCTCTGCGCCACTCTGTAGGTATTAGGCCTGTAGGCTCTGTAGGCCATTATGCCAATACCTACTAATACATCTTTGTATTGGTTATGCACGTAGTTTCGGAAAGCACATCTTTAGGTAAAGCCTCGTTTCCATAACTACAAAAATCGCACAGGCACATAATTATGTTACTAAGATGCATAGAAATATGTTCCTAAGATGCATAGAAATATGTTCCTAAGATGCATAGAAATATGTTCCTAAGATGCATAAAAATATGTTCCCAAGATGAGATAGAAACACGCAATTGTATGAAGTACGGTAATGCACATTGGTCAGCTGATTTATGGATTTCATTGCTCCATACAACCACGTGTTTCTATTGCATCTAGTGCCCAACAAGTGCCCGCGACTTGTAGTAATGGTAACCTACCTCAAGTGGCTTGCTCGGTCGCCCAATTCAGTGGACTAGAGATAAGGTTTTAATCCAACCAACAAGTGTATACAATTAAATTTTCAGCAACATAAGGCCGGTATTAGACGATAATAGTTCTATGATCATAGTTGATCAAATGAAAAGAGATGAAAATATGATTTCGTATTTTCATTTCTTTCCATATGATCAACTATCATCATATAAGTATTATCGTGTAATACCGGCCTAACAGCAAAATTGCATTTTATTTCTAGTGACTCATGTTTTGTTGCTTTTTTCCAATAAATTCCAGGCTACCAAATGCTCTCACAATATGTGTCCTTTTTCAACTTGATTTATTCGCAAAGTTGGATAAATTTCACTTAAAATATGTTCAAGAGATTAGTATAATTTTATCGTGAGTAGAATTTGAAGAGAATAACTTGCCTTGAATTGACAGAACGTTTAGAGAAAAAGAAATGCCTCAGACTCCAGATAAAAACTGTATAATATTTAAATAATAATAATTAAAATTTTTTAATAATAAATAAATAAATAAATAAAATAATTAAAATTAGTTTTTAAATACTAATATTTAAAAACTGTCGATATTTCCAAAATTAAATCTCAACAAAAAATAAAATCATGATCGAGTATAGTGTGTCCAAGCAAAGAAGACATTCTGGCAACATGGGAAAATGACACCAGCTCGGTCAATACTGGTTCAAAAATTATAAATTTCATTTAAAAATGTAGGAAACGTTCTGATCTACAATTTGATAACAAATCCATGATGTTTGAACAAATATTGATCAAGCTGGAGTCATTTTCCTTTCTTGCCAGAATATCTTCTTAGCTTGGACATACTATATAATAATGATGTTCGTTTGTAGATTCCAATGAACGAGTTCTTTATATTCGTAGATATAGTTATAGAAAGCAAGCCAATAGAGAAATTATTTACTTGATTGAACTAATATTGTACAGTATTTCCGGTATTGTTGGATTATTTTGAATAATTGAAGTTTTAGTCATGATTATCTTAATTTCTATCAATTGAAACAATGCTATTCTCTTCATATTTGCATTGGGAAGTGATAGTCTTAATTGAAAAATAAGCGTAAAAGAAAAGAAAATACGCAATACAACAATAAAATTTAAAAATCATCTTTTATTAACCAACATCAATCTAAGATGATATATAATGAGAGTGATGCAAGACAATGACTGCGCTTACTATTAGTAGAAAAGACCAAAATTCAATAATTATTACAGGCAATCATTATAAATAAGCGAGGAAATATCTGGATAAAAAATAGACAATTGAAAAATATGAGAATGAATGTGATTTGCCTAATTTAATCAAAAGAAGTAAAAATATGTAGACTATAATGAATAGTGGGGGCTTGAAAAAATACATAATTATTATATCTGATAAAAATGATAATTATATGTATAAATAAATAATTCGAGTTAAGTGATTCCAATAGTAATGAATCATCATAAATAATTTGGAACGAAATTGGTGCGTGTTTTAAAAAACGTTTGCCAACTAATGTTACATAAATAGATTCATAAATATAAATAATATAAAACATAATAACAACAAAATTACTAAACTCATTTCAACATAATATTATAAGATAATAAATCATTATTAGCAACTTGAAGCACTCAATTAATTATTGCTCTGCTTGAAGAATTGCAACTTCACCAGATATTGCGATATTAGAGTCAACTAATAATAATTTACGAAGCTTCAGAATAAACGCTAGAAATTTGTGTTGTGAGAATTGGAATAAATTGTTTAGAGTAAACCCTAGTGAAAAAGCACACACACACTGTTCAACTAATAAAATTACTAACAAAAAATTATTCTATTGATAATATATAGCTTATTAGCACGGCTGGTTTACACTAATATGAGCGATACATCCAGGTCTACTGAACATAAATTATAAAAATAAAATGAAGAGAAATAATAAAAATAAAATATGAATGAAAAAAAAGGAGAAGAGAGCGATTTGAAACTTGAACACGGAGATGAATGATTTATAATTAAAATAAATAATCTAAAAATACATTGTTCAAAGGATTAAAATAGATCCTTTTATAATTTCCATCAATATTCATGGCAATATACTGAAGTGATTAAAGGAAAATAGTACCAGACTATTCCTCAAAATAGATTTCTTTAAAATGCGGTACACAAAAATAATTCTTGTAAAATATATAATAATATATTTCAAATGGTCGTAAATAATCTCAATATGGTGGTGGTTATTATTATATTGTGATGATTGTAGACGAGATGAATCATAATTCATTCTCTATAATAGATCAGCAGAAGAAATTAAAGTTATCATACGTAATATAGAACTTTGATTGATAGTTCAAATATTGATGATTTTCTGTCTAAATAATATGATAGAAATTTAATATCCGTATAATTCAACAAATGCCAGATCCAGACCATCTCCAATAACGCGATATTTCTCCTTTTCAATAACCAGTTCATCTGAAAAATGACAGCAACAAAAAATAATGTAGCATTATAGCTGATGATGGAATCAAAATGATAGAAGCAGTATAAAGTTATTTCAAGGCGAATATCCATTGGTTTTTCACAATTTCTACAATCTAATTGTAGAAATTAATTAGATCTATCTATCAAGAAACTTAAATTCTTTCTTTGCAAGTTTTTGGTAAGCTCAACCTACTTAATACGTTTTACAAAAAAATGAGCGAATCTTTCAAGTAATATAATAATATAAGATTTCTTAATAATCTACTTCTAATTTTTGAAAAATGATGTCTTTTGTCTCCTTTAGGCTGAGGCCGCACTGCCGGTGGGTGGAGCCTGGAGGGTGGAGGGTAGTTGGCAAATCTATAGAACATACACACCATCCACAGTAATACATTGTATGAATGAATGGTATGACGTCATTCTGTTTTTTGAGGTTATGTTGTCCATATTTAAGAATTTCAAGATGGCGGCTGAACACATACCATTCATATGATGTATTACTGTGGATGGTGTGTATGTTCTATAGATTTACCAACTACCCTCCACCCTCCAGGCTCTACCCACCGGCAGTGCGGCCTCAGCATTAATGCTGAGAGGTTTTGGTGAGTTTTAGACAAAAAAATGACTAACAGTTTTTTTAAAGATTAAACTCACTGAATAATTTTTCATTTTAGGGTTACGCCCACATGGCTTTTGGGCCTGTGCGTGGGTAATGGGAAGGATGATGATGAGAGATGAAGTTGCTACTTTAGGAGTTGAAAAATAACTTTCTCAATAATTTCTCATTAGTTTTGTTACGATTGTTCTCAACTAGCTACATGAGAATATTGACAATTTTTAAATTATTCTAATACTGCAAAAAATAATAAAATTGAGAATTTCAAGGGAAATGTGCAATTTTCTTGGTATTGTCTGTCCAAGCAGAAAATACAATCTGGAATGATCAGAAAATAACTATATATCCAATAGAGTAAAATGTATTGAAATAGTCCGATGGAAACTCTGCTGTTCCAGTTTCCATTTGACTATTTTCATGCGTTTTACTCTAGTAGGTAACCTAGACAAACCGAATAGAATAATTTATATTTTAAATAAATTACAACCAGATTCATTTTTTGACTTCATAATTATTACTCTGTTCTCTGAGACTTAGAAATCTGAGATTACACACTGGAATTGAGACTCAATTTGAGAAGATTCACCAATGAACATTCGCCAAAGAATAACTGATGAATAAAATGAAATAATAATTGTGAATGAAGTTGATAAGGGTAGGAAGAAGATAGAGGAGAAACGGAATACGGAATAGGACAGTGTTAAAAGGCAAGCCAAGCAGAAAATGCATGCAAACAATAACTGGTGATAAACTATGTCACAAAAAATGGGATAATTGATAATTATTAATGGTGAAATATCTATGGAGAACCAAAACTTTACGCTAACTTTCCAATCGACGGTTGAGTTGATTGTCTTTCATTCAATCTGATTGAATTCAATGAGATACGAAGTGTGTTAGGAAAGTAATGAGGCTGATTCGATACTAACCGAAATCTTTATTATTTTCTAACTACAATTTTGTATAAATGTAATCTACATGGTTCTCCATGTTCCTTCCATCTATGGAAAATTGGGTTATATGGCGGAAAGGAGACAGAACAACCCCAATATGACGGAACAACCCTTGGGTCTCCCCACTATTGAAAGCCATACGCTTAGGCAGGTATTACACGATAATATTTCTATGATCATAGTTGATCATATGGGAAGAGACAAAAATATGATTTCGTATTTTCATCTCTTTCCATTATGATCAACTATGATAATAGAACTATTGTCGTTTAATACCGGCCTTAATAAGATTATAATTATGTTATCACTTTCAATGTGCTGTACACTTGATGCAATAGCCTGTCCAAGCAAAGAAGACATTCAGGTAGGTAAGATGGAGAGATTACTCCAGCTAGGTCCAAAATTAGTAAAAAAGTTTCCTGAAATTTGACATTCTCATCTACAATTTGAGACCCAATTCATTATTTTTGTACAAATATTGACCGAGCTGCAGTCATTCTCCTATCTTGTCAGAATGTCTTCTCTGCTTAGACAGAT
This sequence comes from Sogatella furcifera, assembly GCA_017141385.1. Taxonomy (NCBI): domain Eukaryota; kingdom Metazoa; phylum Arthropoda; class Insecta; order Hemiptera; family Delphacidae; genus Sogatella; species Sogatella furcifera. The sequence continues at coordinate 15,282,659 of CM029553.1, forward strand.
TACACCAAAAGCGGAAAAGACAACTCTATCTATGTATATAGACAGTCCAAGCAGAGAAGACTTTCTGACAAGATGAGAAAATAACCACAGCTCGGTCAAAATTGGTTCAAAAATAATACATTTGGTCTCAAATTGTGGGAATAATTGTGATCTATAATTTGAGACTAAATTTGTGATTTTTAAACAAATATTGATCGAGCTTCAGTTATTTCCCCATCTTGCCAGAATGTCTTCTTTGCTTGGACATACTATAGCTGCCAAAAGCAACAGGTCCGAAGGAAATAACATTGATAAAATTTGTTGTTTGAATATTGATAAAGTGGATAACATTGTTATTTGTATATAATAGAGACTCTGGTTAGTTTGTAATTGTAATCAGTCACGTTACTTTTTCAACACACCTCGTACCATACAATGATTGAAACAATCAAATAGAATTGTTTTGAAAATGTGAATAAGTGAGAACACAAATGTCAATTTCACAAAAAATTAGAAATCATATTTGGAAGACCTTTATTACCATAAATGAAATTTTAGGAACACTCTTGAATTTGTCAAATCAAACTGGCAGTTATTTGAACGGTGGACATACTGCCTCTAATTATTACTGAAATATATATTATTCGTTTGAAAAAACTTCCGAGTCAATAAAAATATAAGGCTCAGAATAAGACAATAATTATTATTGATGATTCATAGTAACCAAAATTATAGCATAGCTATGTTTTATGTTCATGTTCAGTTTTAAAAATAATGATCAAGTATATTATGAAAATAATGATATTACTTGAAGGTATGAAATGTGTAGACCTACTTTATGTAATAGAATACATACTTATGTCACATTACAAATTTACTGTTTTTATGCACAGAATTCGATAACATTATTTATGAAAGGATGAGGATGGGTTCCCGAAAATGTTGTGAATAAATTCAGTTCCAAATTAATTTTGTATAGGTGTCTGTGTTGTTTTCGTCTAAAACTTTTGTAGTAATGTTTATTATTTTATTGTGTTGACATTATTTTATTATTTTATTTCGAATATAATGTACATTGATTATATAATACTTCTTTTCTTTCAGGGCTACTGTATTTTTTGAAATTGATTATAATATAATGCAGGTTGGCCCAGAAGTCACTTTATATTTTGAGAATTAAATAAGTTTTTTTCTATTAATCTATTACTTTATCTCTACCTATTCAGAATTAAAAATATAATTTCTGGAAAATTTTTGCATGGATTTTGAATTAGTGCAATTTGTGAAACCAGCAGACTTTCTGCGAGTAAATTATGCTGTCAGGTTTCAGAGAACTGCAAGAAATGATGATGATTTTATTCACAGCAAGTTGATCATGGGAGATAAAGCTCACTTCCATTTAAATGAGCAAAATACCAGATTCTGAGGCTCCGAAAACTCACAAGTTCATGCGAGTCCATTGCACACGGTTAAAGTTACAACATGGCGTAACATCAGAAAGGGTTACTGGACCCTTCTTCTTTGGAGATGAAAATGAATATGCTGTTACTGTAACTGCTAAGAAATATCGAGACATGCTAGCAAATTTTGTTCATTTTTGCGAACTTTGAAATAGAAAATAATTAATTGAATGCATTCATTTAATGAAAGTTTACTTAATTTTCAAAATTTGACTTCTGGCCCCCTCTGTATAATGTTTCATACATATTGAGTACGTAATAGACATAAGGAAGGAAATAAAGGGATTCACTGGCGGCTCGTGCCCACGAAACAGGTGAAGTGCTCGTATCTTTTACTGTACAGCACTTCACCTGTTTAATGGGCACGAGCCGCCAGTGAAAAGGATGCCATTAATTTGGGAATATTAATAACCTATCCATTTCAATTCTCTCACAGCAATACTAAAAATGTATCCAACGCGCCCAAAAAGTGTACACTTGTTTTCAATCTTAGTGTTCATATTTCTTATAGAAGATTATTTTTTACTATAGTTTTTTTTGAAACATATATATATAGGTTTTTTCAAGAAGTTTTGTTCTGAATATAGTGTGACAAAGAACTAATACCATAATTTAGAAAAAAATTAGACGTGATGAGTATAAAAATATTTATTTGAATTTCATCACAAATTAAAATATCCTAATAATCTCAAATTCAAAACTACCTAATAAGGATTTAATTCTATATTAAACAACAATAACATGAGTATCATTCTATAGCAACTAAGAAATTGGCGGCTGGTAAACATCTATTATTGATTATCAACTCTGTCAGGTTTGAGTGACAGCGGTCTGCGGCAGCAAAACAGCTCAGTCAAGGTCGCTCGACTCAATAAGCTCTTGCAGACCGCGCGCTGACTTTCCTGATAGAGCTGAGCAGTTATGAAAGTCATTCACCAACCGTCAGTTTAACTAAAGTCTACTCTAACAGGTAAACCAGTGTTTCGATTGATCCAAATCTATATTTATAATCTAAAAAATAGTATTCACAAGAATTTTTGTTAACAGGTAATAAAATTAATTAAAAAATTTAATTTTTGTGAACTGATAATAATTGTGATCAGTTCTTGCATTGAAAACATTTATTCAAAATATAGTTATAATTGAAAAGAGACCTAATCACAAGTTAACTTGTATAAACCAAGCGTAATGTAGGTAGTATGGAATTGATGGTCAGGTTAAACGTGGGTCAGCTAATTCATTTGGCATAGATTTTGTCTCAAATTTATTAATTTACAAAATTCACTTTGATTATTGAGTAGGTAAGAAAATTATTTATTCTATGCTACATTCAGCATATGGAACCTGGGATATATCCTAATTGGATCATAAAAATTCTGTTAAAACCCGATCTAGCCTAAAATTGAACGTATAATTAAACGTAGAGGAGTTACACTCTTGAAGTTTACAAACCCCAGAAAGAGGATACATTTTTGAAAATATTTAGAGAAATAATACGATTCACAACCTATCCCTTCCAATGGATCAACCAAATTTAAACATAAAAAAGATATTACTTTGTTACATTATAGAGAATTTTCCAATATAAGTATTTAATTTTATTACATAACAAGGAAACATTCCGTCAGAAATTATTTACACACAACGCAGTTTTTCAAAGTAAAACTTTTTTTGAGCGAGTTTTGACTTGAAGACTATCCACCACGAATAGAATGAACAGTTTAGTTCAATATTAGTGACATGAACAGTACTTAAGTGATGACCATTCATAGCAGATTCTGCGGTTCGGCAAATGGCCGACTACTACTGTCTACTCTTAAGCCTAATAGGCTGTAAGCCTACATCGATTCCCGCTCCATTTGGCAATTTTTCCCAGTACTAATATTATCATGTGACCTTACTGGCTAAGGTCTGGTGTCACCGAGTTTTCAGGTCGCACCTGATCAAAATTTCAGGACCTCTGACATGACCTAACGACTGATTTTTAGGCACCCAGGACCGAAATTCCAGTAACATTCTTCAACTCATTATTCATTCACTAATAATATACTTGTTTGTTATATATAATATAGATATATATACAAAGTGAACATCAAAAATTCTCCATTATTCTCTACAATATCACTTCATTTGATCCAACTCCCTCTCACGACCTATTTTCATTTTGTAATAATAATGGAATTAGCACAATTATATTCATTTTTTATAACGGAATTATCACACTTTTCCTGTGGTCTTAAGACAATAAAGATTAATCACTCATATAAATTTGATGTCAAATACATGACAACTGATTGATTGATTCAATTAATAGATTTTAACCTAACCTAACTTGTGCAAATTCAATACTTTGCGAGTGGAATGTATGAAAGTGAAGCTTGCAATTATAGTAGTTTTCAAGTTAGATGACCTACTGTGAGCGGAAGCATAGCGCAAAATTTGAACTTGATTTTATAGTTCACGCAAAGAAGACATTCTGGCAAGATGGGAAAACTACTCCAGCTTAGTCAATATCGATTCAAAAATTATTAATTTGTTCTCAAATCGTATAAAACATTCTGCTCTACACTTTGAGACCAGATTTATAATTTTTGAACCAATATTGTCCGAGTTGAAGTCATTTTCTAATCTTGCCAGAATGTCTTCTTTGCTTTGACAGACTATAGCTGATTCCAAAAAGTTAGGCGGTTTCGACTGCTCCTTGTGCGCTCCAACAGCTGATGTTGTCAATTGAAGTTGTCATCTAGCTATGTCTAGATGATGTTTTTGGAATAGATGTTCCAGAAGAGATAATACAGAGTGGCAAAGAGAAACGGGGAATTTTGAAATAACCATAATAAACCAATAATATTTTACAAAACATTTTTTATGCTGAAAATGTGCTCCTTAAGAGTGGAATTTTTAGAAAATCACATTTTAAAAATCATATAAGTTGAGTGTTGTCCATTAACACATTGATTCAATCGATTTTGAACACTGATCCCAAGCGGCTTGAGCTGCCTGGCTCTAAATTCGCTGCTCGAGCTGCCCGGTGCTAGCTGTGGTGCTCTAGCCATCACAACTCTATTTGCATAACTATATTATTAATGTTCACTATGTTAAAAGGGCTACAAATGTGTAATAAATAGTGAAAATCACCCTTTTATGTAATTCTCAAGTGATTTTCATTATTTATTGATTTATAACACATTTGTAGCACTTATAACATAGTGAACATTTATAATATAGCCTAGTTATGCGAATAGAGTTCAGTTGTAATGGCTAGAGCAGCGCAGCTAGAGCCGGGGAGCTCGAGCAGCGAATTGAGAGCCAAGTTCAAGCCGTTTGGGATTGATACCTTTATGCCCGGTTTTTCCAAGCACACTCAAATTTGAGGGACCCTCAAGTTTACTACATTTCCTATACTTATAATAGAAAATGTCAGCTGTTCATCAAAATTTGAGGGTCCCTCAACTTTGAGTGTAAAACCCGGCATAAGTGTTTAGACTTATAATGAACTATTATTATCGAAGAATGGATTATTGTAATAGTTCAAAGAAGTTATTGAGATGTACTTAAATAATACAGAAAGAAATGTCAGCTGTTCATCAAAATTTGAGGGTCCCTCAACTTTGAGTGTGCTTGGAAAAACCGGGCATTAGTCTTCAAAATCAATTGAATAAATATGTTAGGCGCAATAGACAACACTTAACAAATGTGATTTCCTAAAGATTCCACTCCTGACGAACATATTTTCAGCATTAAAATGTTATGTAAAATTTTTTTGGTTTATTATGGCTATTTCAAAATTTTCCGTTACTCTGCGCCATCCTGTGTCTGCTTAAAATCAGCTGTTAGTAGGTTACATCACGTTCAAGAGACAGACGAAACCGCCTAACGTTTTGGAGACAGATATACAATGTAAAGTGATTGTAACCTGTATGACGTAAGTGTTTTCTAAGCATAGTGGTTAGGTATAAGAGAGGGCCGCCTGTGCCCCAACTTCGCCCTACTATTATTGTGCAAACTACATACCAATCACCAATATCAGAATAAAATACTCGTTTATAAAAACATAAGTAAACAGATACTTTACAGTGTAAGAGACATTTGAATATACAGGGTGTTTCAGGAGGAATGTGCAATACTTATCAGGCTGATTCCTTACACCAAGTAGTACTTAGACAAAATAGTTCCATGGGACCAACCCCCAAAAACGCTTTGTTACCGAGATAACAATGGCGGAAAATTGAGATTTTTCAAAATATATTAATTTTTCTAATTTTTTAGAGGCTTTAGTGAGGTTCTAAAATAATCAATTCCTATGTAAAATTAGCTGAGGAATTCAATGAAACCAGTTCCAAGATTGTAACTTTAACGGTTATTGAGATAATTGGAAAAATATGCTAGAGAACGCCATTTTTCAACAATAAGGGTTATAACTGGATAAGGAATCATAAAATTGTATTTTTTATTAATGGAAGTTGAAAAGAGTTGGATTCTAAAGAAAAAGTAAAATGGTGGCGATTGTGTAAATCTTACCCAAATCTCAGAAATGGCGATCAAAATACACAAAATTGGCAAAACATAGCATAAGTGAGGAATTTGTGTTTAGTAGCGATTTCCCGATTTTCGATTGGTTTGATTTTTTAGAACCTCACTAAAGCCTCTAAAAAATTATAAAAATTAATATTTTTTTGAAAATCTCAATTTTCAGTCATTGTTATCTCAGTAACAAAGCGTTTTTGGGGGTTGGTCCCGTAGAACTTTTTTGTCTACTTGGTGTAAGGAATCAGCCTGAGAAGTATTGCACATTCCTCCTGAAACACTCTGTATAATATGCTGGTTCAATAGTGGTTGAAATAACGACCCAAAACAGTGTGAATTATAATAAAAATTGCATTGATAACTTTCTGGGTTACAGAGAGCGTAAAGTATTTCTTTTATATCTGTCCAAGCAAAGAAGACATTCTGGCATGATGGAAAAATTACTCCAGCTCGGTCAATATTGGCTCAAAAATTATAAATTTGGTTTCAGAATGTTTCCTACAATTCGAGACCAAATTTATAATTTTTGAAGCAATTTTGGTCTTAAATTGTAGATCAGAATGTTTCCTACAATTTGAGACCAAATCTATTTTTTCAGGCAATTTGGTCTCAAATTGTAGATCAGAATGTTTCCTACAGAAAACTTGTAGGAAACATTTTGATTTACAATTTGAGACGAAATTTATAACTTTTGAACTATTACAGACCGAGCTGGAACCATTTCCCCATCTTGCCAGAATGTCTTCTTTGCTTGGACAGTCCATACCAACACTCTTAATAAAATTATCTTTCTATGTTACAAAAAGCGTACAGTGTACTAAACTTTCAGAAAGCATTTTTGTTTTGTGAGGGGAGGGGAAGGGGTAGTTGTGTTGGAAAATGTTTGATCAGGTGGGGTATGTCCCTTTATAAATAAATAATAAATGAAATAAAAATAAATTAAAAAAATAATTTTGGGTGTTTACATGTTCTGAATATCGTGTAGGGTGGCCTCCATTTCTTCCTGTAGGAGTTTGTTCTTCTCTTTCTCCAGTGACATTTCATCTGTGAAAAAGGAGAGAAACGCGCATGCGCATGCAGTTAATAAGAAAACAAAACACACTTGAAACAAAACAAAAATGTTAAAAAATAAACAACAAAAAATAAGGTAAATTACAAAATGTATTATCTACATAACAAATGAGTTTATGATCAGACTGACTGATCTTTCTGTATCTTCTTTTATTTATCTTCAAGGAATGAACAGTAATTTTCGAGGTTGATTTTTTCCAAAATTGAAAACAAATGAAGAAAATTTGGAGACATACTCAAAGAGTGGAACAGTTTTCAAGGTATAGTCTGTCCAAGCAGAGAAGACCCTCTGGCAAGATGGGAAAAATACTCCACCTTGGTCAATATTTGTTCAAAAATTACAAATTTGGTCTCAAATTGTAGATCACAATGTTTCCTACAATTTGAGACCAAATTAAAAATGTTTGAACCACTACCAACCAAGCTCGAGTCATTTTCCCATCTTGCCAGAATTTCTTCTTTGCTTGGAAAGGCTATAACTAGGTACCACAAAATCACTTTCCCGACTACTCAAAAATCTAACTTTGAGTGTTTAGTGTAGGTTCGTCTTTCCATTATTCCAGTTGATACATGTCCAACTGTATCTTCTTTAGTGTATCTTCAAGGAATTGAACAGTAGTACGTGGTTTGAAATCGTAAGGACTGTTTGATAAACAAGAACAGGTCCATTTGATCTAACAAATTTTGTATTTTAAAAAAAAGTTATAAAGTGAAGGGATTGATTCCTGGGACCCTCTTATATGTAACTTTATAAATAAATTTTTGATTGAAATAAAATTGAAAAATAAAAGATAAATTAATAATACTGCACACTGATCCTAATGATTGGAACAATTTTGAAGGGATATGGTTAACAAACACACACGCACACAAAAATTTAAGAAATACGACAGCTAAAACACATTTACATAAAACTAAACAAAGGGCAAGCTTCAAAGCAATGTTAAGCTAGAAACTAGAGGCCAACAAAGATGAAAATCTATAAAACTCATGAAAAAACATGAAACATATGCCTTCAGTACAGTGTTCCATACAGTAGATTTCGACTAATTGTTCTACAATAGACTTCGATTTTTCAACCATAACGAACCTCCAAATTATTCACAAATGTTCCAGGATTTAAACTAGTATTTTGTCCTGAATATACTTAGGAAAAAAGTAGTAAAGTTCCTAAAATTCTGACGGTTGCAGGACGGGATCATTCAAATGCCAACTATTAGGCATTCAGGGATTATAGTAGTTCATTATAACTGGTCTTGGGACAAGGGTCAACCAATTATTCAAAACCATATCAAGTTAAAAAAAATTAGATTGGGAGGGGTATTGTAAAGAGGAGAATAGACATGCTTCACTTCTCAGTGCTCTGAAAGTCAAGTTACCAGACCAATAAAGCAAACCAATGTCTTAAATGGCTCTAATGGTCCAATAGATGAGTGACTAAGCAACAGAGAAGCCCAGCGAATAGGAGAAGGATAGGAAAATGACTGTAAAAGATATGGTAGAAACAATTGAGGAAAACAGTAGAAGAAATGTTGAAGAATATCCTAAAATAAAACATATTTTGATAAATTTGAATTATTTTAATAATGGAAAACTCAATAGTTGAAATGATTATGTCAACCATCAGTAAAGCTGATATTAAACGATAATAGTTCTATGATAATAAAAAGGAAAAAATATTATTCCGTATTTTTATCTTATTTTATTTGATTTACGAGAATGACATTGGAATATTAACGTTACAAGAATACACGATAGGCTATGATAATAAAAAGGAAAAAATATTATCCCGTATTTTTATCTCACTTTATTTGATTCACAAGAATGACATTGGAATATCAACGTTTCAAGAATACACGATAGGTTTTTCATCATTATTATAGCACATAGTAAGAGACAATAAGTTACTGTATTCTATTTTAGAATTTACGCTTCTGTCAGAAATGTTCAACTTCTCAATAATTCAGGTAAGTAGAACAAATTTTGTCAGATCAACAAATCAGTTTATTTCTGAAATCAGTAATCAGAATTTTTTCATTGGCAAAATTACATAGAACAAAAATCACAATAAAATTGGATTTGGTGTCAAATGGGTTTGCAAAAAGTATTTGAAAAACCTTACTCAAGATTCAATGCTCAGGGCATCATCATCATCGGTGAAAAACTGTTTTTCAAATTTATAAAAATATGTTCTATTTTAGGATGTTCTTCAAACTGTTTTCCACTGATGTTTATGATACCCTAAGCATTGAAACTAGAGTATGGTTTCTCAACTAATTTGTGGATCTGACAACATTTTTGTTTTTACTTACTCTAATTATTCTATTCCAACTTGAATTGGTACGGTTATGATAGATTTATTCTCAATTTGTGATAACATTGTCTAATACCAGCTCAACTGATAAAATTATACAGATTCAATTCAAGATTATTATGATAATAAATTTCCGATTTGAGACACAGGTTTCAGTCAACCAATGAGTTTTCACCCATAATATATTTTTGTGCAAAGCTTTAGAAAACTGAAAACTGTATCCAAAATACAGAATAATTTTTTCATCATATTATGTATATGTATAGGATAATATAATACTCCGTTCACCGAGTGTTTGGAGTGAATGCAATATTTTAGGTGTTATAATTCTTTGTACCCTGGCAATAGTTGGATTGTGTTTTTTAACATATTCAACCCAGTTTTCCCCAAAATATACTTAGAAAAAAACTGAAACCTAACCTTTTCAGATAATATACTTTTTTTTTAATTTCAAAAAACTTTGTCCCAGTCTTACCTCATAGTCTGTTCAAGCAAAGAAGACCTTCTGGCAAGATGAGAACATGACTCCAGCTCAGTTAATTTTGGTTCAAAAATTATAAATTTGGTTCTAAATTGTAGAAAACATTCTGATCTACAATTTGAGAAATGATTTATAATTTTTGTACCAATATTGACCGAGCTGGAGTTACGGTATATTCCCATCCTTCCAGAATTTCTTCTTTGCTTGAAAAACTATAATACGAGGACGCTATTTATAAATGCTGCATTCTACTTGAAAAAAGTTGATAATGTAATCTAATCATCAATCTACAGTCTGTCCAAGCAAAGAAGACCCTCTGGCAAGATGGGAGAATGACTCAACCTCGGTCAATATTGGTTCAGAAATTAACAATTTGATCCCAAATTGTAGGAAACGATTTGATCTACTATTGAGACCATATTTATAATTCTTGAACAAGAGCATATTTTTAAAATTCTTTAACAAATATTGACTAAGCTGAAGTCATTTTCCCATCTCGCTAGAGGGTCTTCTTTGCTTGGACAGACTATATCTATGTTATGAGTTTCACCTACAGTACGATTGTTGAACTGCAGCACCGTGCGACAGTCCACAGTTCAGAAATGACCTATCGGTTTTCAGTTTTTTGACTGTGACAGTCAGAACTGACAGTGAATGTAAAAGTCTACAATAGAACGCAATCCAAGCAGGGTAGAAAGAAATATAACAAATAGAAGATTGCTATCAACTGGGTGAACAGAGTGAGTATTTGAAACTTTTGTCAAATTGATAAATTAATTGATGTAAAATGGTAAATATTAATGAAACGCCGGACTCACCCTCGAGTCTGTCAACCTCCTTCTGCAATTTCTGCACAGATCTTTCAGCGAATTCAGCGCGAGCCTCAGCCTGAGCACGAGAGAGAGATAGAAAAACACAAACACAAAAATTGATTAGTCAATTTGTATTTGAAAAAAATTGCAATTGAAATAGTTAAGAATCATTCAAGTAAATGTTTCAAAAGTTTGACTTTAGATAATCTCTTTGCATTCGAAAACTAATTAAGAATTATTCAAGTAAATGATCAAAAAGTTCTACTTTTGATAATCTATTTGCATTTGAAAACTTATTGAGAATTATTCAAGTTTATGTTCAGAAAATTTGACTTTCGATAATCTATTTGCATTTGAAAACTAATCAAGAATTATTCAAGTAAATGATCAAAAAGTTCTACTTTTGATAATCTATATGTATTTAAATACCAATTGAAAATCTTTCAAGTTGATGTTCAGAAAGTTTGACTTTTGATAATCTATTTGTATTTGAAAACTACCTAATTAATTCAAGTTGATGTTCAAAAATATTTGAAAATGACTTTAAAAAAAATTTTTCAAATGGAATTTTGTATCACTAGAAAATTTGATTCTATGATAGTCTCTTAGTAAACTTTTCCATACATAACCTACATTTAAACTAATTTTTGAAATAATTTGAATTTAGGCAGGGCGTGATCCTGTTGACCCTTTCCATTAAGAATACTTTGTACATCAAAGATCCAAATTTACAATTAATAGTTACTCATAGTATTTTACTAGAAAGGAATCGATGGATTATTTTGAAAAACGATAATATTATACAGTAGTAGTCTATTACAATAGTGGGATATTGATATTGTATGTCAAAGTTGAATATTTTTGAAAGTGATTATTGCCTTCTATCTAATAGAAAAGTGAAGGTACGATTCCCAAGCGGCAGCTCTAGCCGGGCGACACGAGATGCCCGGCTCTAAATTCGCTGCTAGATCTGCACTGCTTCAGCCATCACAACTCTATTCACATATATAATATAGGTGCTATAGAACTATAGCATAATATAGAACTATAGATAATATAGAACTATAATATAGATGCTTACTCTGTTATTAGGGCTACTAACGTATACTTAATCAATAAATAGTGAAATGCAATTAAAAAGGGCGAAGTACTCTATTTATTGATCAAGTAGCCCCAATAACAGAGTTAACATCTATAATATAGTTGTATGAATGGCTAGAGCAGCACAGCTAGAGCTGGGCAGTTCTAGCATCAAATTTAGAGTCGGGAAACTCGAGCCGGGCGGCTGGTATTTTCCGTTTGTGAATCGTAAACAAATCGATAAAGGATTAATGGACGATTAATATTTCTTGAGAATGATGATTTGTAATTCATATTACTATCTTGTTGAATTCAAAATTATAATTTTCAAAAAATTGAATGAAATTGAATTTGAAAAATTTTCAAATAATAAATGATCGAAATTCAGTACGTGCCATAATAATATTTCAACTTCTGATAGAAGAATTCTTGAATAGTTGAAAATAAATATGAGTACAGTATAAATGAACTGTATATATGAGTATGTATGAGCTGTTATTGGTGACAAACAAAAATTACACCAATGCAATGAATTCAGGTAATTATTAATATTTATTAATTAATATTATTATTTATTTTAATATTAATAATTAATAATTAATTATGTAAGAGATTAGATGATCACGATTAGATGATTGAGATGAGGTTTGTATTCAAATAATGGATAAGAAAAAAGTAAAAATCTCGAGATAAAGTGACAAACCTCAATAATAATCTATGTAAATTTATGCTATATACAGATAAAAAATCGAACAGTATAAAACATGCAAGAATTGTTAGAAAAAACATGGGACAGCATTCATATTATTCTATTTACATGTAGCTAAATGGACCATCCAAGTAAAGAATACATTCTGGCAAGAAAGGAAAATGACTCGATCAATATCACGATCAATATTGGTTAAAAAATTATCAATTTGGTCTCAAATTGTAGAGTAGAATGTTTTCTAAAATTTGAGATCAAATTTTCAATTTTTGAACCAACATTGACCGAGAGGTAGTAATTTTCCCATCTTGCCAGAAAGCAAAGTAGACATTCTGGCAAGATGGGAAAATTACTCCAGCTCGGTCAATATTGGTTCAAAAATTTTGATCTACATTTATAATTTTTGGACCAACATTATTGAGCTTCAGTCATTTTCCCATCCTGCCGGAATGTCTCCTTTGCTTGGACAGACTTTATCAAAAATTCAATCTATTATAAAAGATAAAATAGATTTTTTGTGATACATTAATTGAATTTAAAATATTAAGTAGGACGGGAAAAGATTCCGTTGCTTGAAAATGCATCTATCTTTTGCTATAGTTGGCGCCAAACATTAAGGCGGTTTCGTCTGTCACTTGTGCTTTGCAACAGCTGATTTTATCTGTAAATAGAATGCGTAACTGTATCGGACGAGCTGACTAGATAATAGATTGATAAATATACTCCAATCAACTAGTCCAATAATTACTGATTTGTTACCAGTCATTAATTGGAACATTCAAGAAACAGACGAAACTGCATTAATTTTTAGACCATCTATACACAGGTGATTCTAAATTAGATTGGTGAAAGCTTGATATGCTCTGATGTGTGCTCTATGCTCTATGATGTGCTCTGCAATAAAACAGGACTGAACACAGTTCTGTATCTTTTCAAGATACAGATCTTGAAAAGTTCTGTATCTTTTCCAAGAAAATTTACAGTATCACAGAGTAAAGTAAAGTAAAGTAAAGTATCACAGAGATTGTAGTCACAGTGTGGCCATTTTTTGATTGGATCTTTATGTAAACAGAATTGAAAATTCAAAATTTTTCATTATATTATTATGAAATAACCTGCTATTTGTTGGACAGCTTGTTTTTAAATTGTAATAGGAACAGTTAAGGTACGATTCCCAAGCGGCAGCACGAGCCACGCGACTCTAAATTCGCTGCTAAAGCTGCACAGCTCAAGCAGCGCTCAACTCTATTACACAACTCTAATCACAACTATATTATATTACAACTACATTAGTTTTACGGGTTTAAATAATTATATTCTACCAGATATCGGCAAGTAATGGGGAATCTTTTCGATTAGTTAATCAGTCACATTCGTAGAGTGAAGCTTCACTTTACTTTGGTCAAAGTAAATCACTGTCCAAACTTCGTCAGATCAGGAGCGACCTGAAAACTCTGACACCAGACCTGAGCCAGCTTGGTTACACGAATATTATTATTATTCGCCAAGTCATTAAAATAAAGAAGTCATTCTATTCTATTTATTCACTTTCTAGCTTTATAGTACGAGGAGGTAGATTCCTAGTGGATGAATAGTTTTATATTCAGAAAAACTTCAATCTGATTGAAAAAAAAACGTTGTCAAAGGCAAAGTTTGAATGACAAGCAAATATTTCAATGCAACATAATATGATTTGCGTATGATTTAAATGAAAATCTGATAAAAGTTGGCAGAATGTCGTGAATTTGAAAAGACCGATAAAACGTTTGACACTGAACGGCCACACTGTGTGGATACAGGCTCTGCAAGTTCATGCAGAGCTTTCAAAGTTGAAAAGTAACTTTTGGAACACCCTCTACTCAACAGTTCTCCTCCACCATTTTATCAAAGACCAAAATTTATTTTTACCTGCTTGAATTGTTCTCCTAAAGATTTTACTTGTTCTTCGAATGTTTCTTCTCTCTGGGTCGCCTTTTTGTTTCACGAGAGATTATAGAAAGGAAGAAAACGCTTGGTTAATAAAAAACAGCACACAAACAAACATACAAAATACAACTAATATTAAAACAAACAGGATATTAATAAAAAACTATTACAGGAGATAAACTTTCAAGAAAAATAAAAAAACATGAGTAATGGGTAGGTTAGATACGATATGAATAAAATTTGCAATTTATTGTATAGTATTGTATTGCAAATAATCGGTGTCAACAAAAATTTGAAGACGTAGTCTGTCCAACCAAAGAAGACATTCTGACAAGGTGTGCAAATAGCTCCAGCTCGGTGAATATTAGTACAAGAATTAAAATTCTGATCTCAATTGTAGAAAACATTCTAATCTACAATTTGAGACTGAATTTTCAATTTTTGAAGCAATATTTACCTATCTGAAGTAATTTCCCCATCTTACCCGAGGGTCTTCTTTGCTTGGATAGACTATATCAAGAAAACAACTTGAAGCTGTTGTTGTAGTTTGTCCAAGCAGAGAAGACATTCTGGCAAGATGGGGAAATCACTCCAGCTCGCTAAATTTTGGTTCCATAATTAAAATGCTGATCTCAAATTGTAAAAAAAACTTCTGATCTACAATTTGAGACCAAATTTTTTATTTTTGAACCAATATTTACCAAGCTGGAGTAATTTTCCAATCTTACCAGAGGATCTTCTTTGCTTGGACAGACTGTATCAAGAAAAAATCTGTCCAACCAAAGAAGATATTCTGTCAAGATATGTAAATGAATCCAGCTCGCTAAATATTGGTTCAAAAATAATAAATTCGGTCTCAAATTGTA
This sequence comes from Sogatella furcifera, assembly GCA_017141385.1. Lineage (NCBI taxonomy): Eukaryota > Metazoa > Arthropoda > Insecta > Hemiptera > Delphacidae > Sogatella > Sogatella furcifera. The sequence goes on from CM029553.1 coordinate 15,297,881, forward strand.
GAAAACATTTTGATCTACAATTTGAGACCAAATTTTTTATTTTTGAACCAATATTTACCGAGCTGGAGTCATTTTCCCATCTTGTCAGAATGTCTTAATTGCTCTTGGACAAAGTGTACGAATTTATGATCAATGTTGAAGCGTTGGATTCGAACACTGAGAAAACTCTATTAAATTAGTTATTGTAAAATAAAAAATCACAATATTTATAAGCACAGATCAATCCATTGAGCATGATGCTGGAATGCGGAAAATTAGAACAGGGAAACATAAATAGAGCACAGCTTTCATAACATGCTATTAATTCGGCAAACAGTTTCCAAAAACATGAAAAATTCTGGAAACTCTTCGAAAGTACCTCCTTCAGCCTGGTAGTGAGGGTCTTAATCTGGTTCTTGTATTCTTCCTCACGTTGGTTGGCCTAGAGAGTAGATTTCAGTTCCAATTACAATTCACAAAATGTTCAACCAAGTAGAAAATAAAATTAAACAGGATTAAGAGGTCATCATTTGCTATCTGTAGTCAACCTTCTCATTCTCGAGTGAGAAAGCTCCCAAGCTTCCAAGAGTTACGATAGAATAAATGAGTAAATCTTTGGTAATTTTTCCACACTCTTCGGCTGAGGCCGCACTGCCGGTGGATAGAGCCTGGAGGGTGGAGGGTAGTATGTGAATCTATAGAACATACACACCATCCACAGTAATACATTGTACGAATGGTATGACGTCATTCGGTTTTTTGAGGTTATGTTGTCCATATTTAAGAATTTCAAGATGGCGGCTGAACACATACCATTCATACGATGTATTACTGTGGATGGTGTGTATGTTCTATAGATTTACCAACTACCCTCCACACTCCAGGCTCTACCCACCGGCAGTGTGACCTCAGCCTTTGAATTACATAAAAGTAGAATTCTCTTTCCTCCATCAATAGTTCAATATCGACGAATTCCGATACAAAAAATAAAAATTGAATTTGAGTTATCGAAATATCAATTGAGTTTGAGATATTATGCGGATACCAATTATAAAGGTATCCATCAATATTGAGATATCTCAGTTATTAACAAATTTCGAGCTACAGAATAAAGACAATATCGATTTGTGAATTTGATAGGAGGGCCTTGTTTCATGAAAATCTACTAGCTTTTTTCCTAAAAAAATACGAGTACTAATGAAACTCAATTTATAAGTTTACAAGAAACACTCATGGATCGCCGACATATTGTAAAAAAGCTCAAATTTAAAAAAATAAAAATTAAAGTACCCTTTTTCTCGAATATTTTTACTTTACACTACATGTTTCGGCGATATAGCCATTTTCAAGTGTGAATAACAGTGAACCAAATAAAATAATAGTACTTTGATTTTAATTATTCAAAGTTTCAACGAATACAGTAGCCCTAAGAGAAAATAAGTATTGTAAAAAAGCTCTATTCTTAATGATTGAATAATTTTAGAGCATTTGAACATATATTAGATATATTAATTTATTTGATCATTTGACAGGAAATACATACTTTTGATTAAAAACACTTATGTCCAAAACGTATTTTACCAAATTGTAAAATGAATTTGATGAGTCAAATTAATTTGAAAAAACAATTATCTGAGGGCAAATAGTTTCTTATTCATCCTGATTTTCGGCTTTACCAAATCACTCAACCTTACTGAGTATAATTGGTTTATTTTCAAAGGTTTGAATTTGTAAATCAGAAGTTTCATTAATCTTGTATTGTTTCAGGAAAACAAGCTAGCAAATTTGTATAAAACAACGTACTGTGTCGAAAATATTGATCGGATTAGAGATATTTCATATTTATTTATAAAATTCTTCAAATTTTATTTCAATAAAAATTAGTTCACCTTTTCTTCTGAGACCTCGAGTGACTTCAAGTTGTTACCGACGACTCGCAGTTCTTCTTCAAGTTCAACAATCTTTCTGCAAAATTAAAAAATAGACGAAAATTCAGCAAAAATCTGAGTTGAAAAAAGTATTATCAAAATAAATATTGTAGGTATAGTCTGACCAAACAATGAAGACATTCTTGCTAGTTGGGAAAACAACTCCAGCTGGTTCAATATTGGTTCAAAAATTGAAAATTTGGCCTCAAATTGTTGATCAGAATGTTTCCTACAATTTAATAACAAATTTATAACTTTTGAACCAATATTGACCAAGCTGGAGTTGATTTCCCACCTTGCCAAAATGTCTTCTCTGCTTGGACAGACTATATCCCATGAAAAATATGGAATACGATAGAATACTTTAATTGGCGAATGAGAAAACAGTTTACAAACGGCTGAAGCTTTGTCATTTTCATTATGTAGTCAGCATTGTCATTAATATATAGCCTATTTTTTGTCATTTTCACACATGAGGAAAGGAACCAGTAGGCTATCAATGAACTAAACAATAAAAAAATATGGATTCCCACTTTTGAATTAATCTACTGTCAGTAAATTTACCAAAATAAGACCGTTAATGATCGAGTCCATAATAATACTAATACAAAAAGCTTCTAGTGGATTCTTAGTATTTAAAAATACTCATAATTAAATACTAAATAGTAATTGAATTTTCGAAAAAATATGATTCTGCAACTTGGCAATAATTGCAGATAATAAACGAGATCTCAAATTTTCAACTACAAAATGATCTACTATTGTCTATTATTATTATTATTATTTAATAGGTACAAGTATATTATGGTCGAGCAAAGAAGACATTCTGGCAAGATTAGAGAATGACTCCAGCTCGGACAATATAGATTCACAAACTATGAATTCAATCTCAAATCGTAGATCAAAATGTTTCCTACAATTTGAGATCAATTTCATAATTATTGAATCAATATTGACCAAGCTTGTTTGCAATTTTATTTTATCATTTTGTTTGTCATGAAAAAGTCATTTTTACTACTATAAGTCATTTTAAGTTACTATTGGATGTAAAGAAAGAATACATTCTGGCAATATGGAAAAATGACTTAAGCCTGGTCAAAACTGATTCAATAATTATAAAATTGGTTTTAAATTGTAGGAAAAATTTCGATCTACAATTTGAAATTGAGTTTATAGTTTTTTGAACCAATATTGACCGAGCTGGAGTCATTTTCCCATCTTTCCAGAATGTCTTCTTTACTTGGACAGACTATGGCTTATGACGAATAATGCAGCCTTAATAACAACACTGAGAACTGAACTTTAAAACTTAGGGCTATTTAAAATAATTGAAAAATAAATGAAAATCAAACACCTTTTTAGAAAACTTTAAAATTATTAAAACACAGACATGTTTCGGCACATTAGGCCATTATCAATTCATAATTATTTTATTCACATTGATAATGGCCTAATGTGCCGAAACATGTCTGTGTTTTAATAATTTTAATGGTTTTTAAAAGGGTGTTTGATTTTAATTCATTTTTCAACAATACTGAGGTATAGAGCTCATATAAAAATCAACAAATATAAGATATAAACGACACACTATCATTACATGCAACTCAAAAATAGACGAACAATTATTCAACAAAAAGTAGAAGAAAATTTTAGTAAATAAACCTTTCATTCGACTCACGGTATTGAAGTATAAAGATTGACAAAACAAGCAAAACATGTAGTAGGCTATATAAAGGGCAAAACACATTAGATCCAAATGCATCAACTAATATAATTATCACAGTCATGCTCGAATTCTAATCTTGACACTTTGTCGGAGCTCAAATTCAATTATAAGTAAATAAGTATTCAAACTCATCAATTCAAGTTCGATTTCAAGTAAGTTATGATACAGCCTTCGCCAAAAACAATAAAGTTCACACACAATCTACTTTTCCTTGAACTTGAAATTCAACTATTTCATATTAACTATTTAACTATTTTAATATTAACTATTTGAAATTTGAATGAAGGGAAATCACTTTCAGGGTTGGTTGGTTGAGTTAATTTTAATAAATTCGAATTTGCAGGAGTTCTAAGTTATTTGCATGATTCAAAAACTACTTCAGACTATTTTGGTATTAATATATCAGTACTGTACAATATTTCTCAATACTATACACATTTCCATTTTGATACACTTTTGTAATGAATGTTTCTAAAAAAAATTTCATATGAAAGTATTCTATAAACAATTGAGATTCAATTATAGAAGTGTTTATACACTTCTGTAATGAATATGTATTAAATTATTTTCTCTAAAAGTAGTCTAATATCGAGTAAGATATAAATATATAATCTTATATACGTCTTTAAATTAATTTTTTCGAAATTTTCATTCAAGTTCTCAACATCAATGTGAAATTTTTGAAATGAGGTTGTCATTTTTAGCCAATTTTGAGGTTCATTTCCAAGCTATTCCAAGGCATTCTATGCCATGTTTTATGCTGAATCTAGGGCTATTTTAAGCCTATAAGCCTAATCTGAAAATTTTGGACTATATTTTAATTCAAATAAATTTAGGAATTTAAGAAGTTTTGGGCAATAGCCTGTTTCTTATTTCCGCTGAAATTGTATTATTTTGTACTGGAATAAAATTTATTTAATATGAATATGATCATGAATATGAATATTTCAATGCATATTATACAGCATATTTTCAGCATGACTAAAGGCTCATTTTAAGCCTATTTTCAGCCTATCTGGAGGCTTATTCAAGGCCTATTCAAGTTTCTTTAGCGCTTGAGGCCTCAGAAATAATGTAGAAACAAAAATATTTCTTCAAATAATTATAATTATTTAAAATTAAAATAATAAACTCACGAGTCGCTCTGTTCGGCTCTTTCTTCTGCCCTTTCCAAATCCTGTTCCATCATTATCAATTTTCTTGCCACCTGATTCGCGATTTCCAGTGCAACAGAGTGAGAGAGAGCGAGTGTTTGTGAGTGTGAGTGAGAGAGAGAGAGAGAGAGTGAGCGAGCATCAATGCGCAGAATCGGTGAGCAATAAAACAAACAGAAAAAAAAACAAATGCCATGCAGTAAAAACGTTGCAAAAACTTGACAAGCATACACAAACACAAAACATAACTATGAAAAACATTTAATTGATAAATAGAGAAGTGTAAACATGAGAATGGTCGATTGTATAGTATGTCCAAGCAAAGAAGACCTTCTGATAAGCTATGAAAATGACTCCCAATCAGTCAAAATTGGTTCAAATGTTATAAATTTGGTCTAAATTTGTAGAACAGAATATTTTCTACAAATTTAAGGTGAAATCTTTGAATATATGTTGACTGGGCTGAAGTCATTTTCCCATCTTGCCAGAGGGTCTTCTTTGCTTGGACAGACTATACAAAAGCTGATCAAATTGAACACTGATGAATGACGTAATAGTAGGACCTCATTGGTCAGTTTCAAATAGCGTCAATTAACTGCATTCAAATTTGATAAGAAACCATACAATCGATCAAATTATTGTGATAAAAAATACATTAAACTGAAAAACAATTTTTGGAAAGGATTCAAGGATGGATAAAAATTGATAAAATATTTGGTTGGGATGTGATAGGAAAACAAAAAGTGGTAAAATGAGAAGTCATCACAAATATGATAAAATTTGTAAAATTTTGATAAAATTTGATAAGATTTGTAAATAAGAAGTGATGAATTGATAGAGGAAATTAATGAAATGCGGATACAGTAAGAACTTGAAAAAACGTATAAAAATATGAAAAAAACATGCTCGGCTTTCCAGTTGAATAATACGAGGAATATGCTATGAAATATAGTGATAATTGCGGAGATACAGAACACATATTGAATTAGTGACAAGACTGCAAACGAAGAATTTAATAAATTCAATAATAAGATTAGATAAAACACAAAACAAAACAAACAACAAAACTACTGTATAATGCAATACAAAGGTGGAGTAGATGTTGCAAAGAATGTTCAAGGTACAAGATGTTCTTACACTTTCAAATTTTTTTAAAACTTATGAAAAATTGGACAAATGTATCCAAGATAAAAGTCTGTCCAAGCAGAGGAGACCCTCTGGAAAGGTGGGAGAATGACTACAGCTTGGTCAATATAGGTTGTAAAATTATAAATTTGATCTCAAATTGTAGGAAACAATTTGATCTACTATTGAGGCCACATTTATAAATCTTGAACAAATATTGACCAAGAAGGAGTCTTTTTCCCATCTTGCCGGAGAGTCTTCTTTGCTTGGACAGACCATACCCTTAGGCTGAGAGCTCATGGTTCAATCTCCTTGAGAAGATACCCAAGATGGTATCTAGTAATAAAAGAATGTCTTATGTATCAAAAGAATTCATTGTTGCGTATCACATGATTGTATTCAAACGAATAATCAATCTTCGGATGAATGCAATATCATTCATTATTGAAACAATTGTAATTAAATGAGAATATGAGCACCCTCTCATAAATTTATTAGTGGTATTTACTGAATTTCATCAGTGGTAGCCCTTCTTAATAACAAATTGGACATAGTTGGATCGTATATTTGTTTTCTATTGTTTTATTTGATAGGAGTAGGTCTATAGTATGGTCGAGCAAAGAAGAAATTCTGGCAAGATGGTGAAATGACTCCAGCTCAGTCAATATTGGTTAAAAAGTTATCAATTTGGTCTCAAATTGTATAAAACATTTTGCTCTACGATTTGAAACCAGAATTTTAGTTTTTGAACCAATATTGATTGACCTGGAGTCGTTTTTACATCTTGTCAGAATGTCTTCTTTGCTCGACCAGACTGTATTATCTAGTGTATTTTCTTGAAAGGAGATTGCACATATGTCTAATGTTATTCACCAATCTTACATCTCTGTAGTAGATAGACTGTTCAAGCGAAGAAGGCATTCTGCCCAGATGGAAAAATAATTCCAGCTCGTTCAATATTGGTTCAACAATTAGAAATTTGGTTTCTTATTGTAGAGCAGAATGTTTCCTACAATTTTAGACCAAATTTATGAGTTTTGATCTAATATTTACCAAGCTGAACTCATTCTCCCATCTTGCCAGAATGTCTTCTCTGCTTGGACAGACTATAGTCCGTTATTTAAAAAATTCAATTGAAAAAATAAAATTTGAAAGTGTAATAAGTTACAGGAATTTGAGTTCAAGGTTACATTCAGTCATTCCGGCAGGCATGGATTGTTCAGAAAATTGTGAAAATTTTAAAATTGTGTAAGTGTACAGCACAGTGAGCAAACGCAATTTCTCAAAAACGTCACAATTTTTTAAAACAAAAATTCTTACGATTCACCGGATTCGGCACGTTCTTCTGCTCTTTCTAGATCAGCTTCTACCATAGCCAATTTACGGGCGACCTAAAATTCGTCGACAAAAACAAACACATACTTGGTGAATTCAATGGAAGCAACAGTATATTTTTCAAATTTCCATTATTGATATTATTTATGTCATCATTTATGATTGAATCAAGTATGTATTCTTCGGTAAGAAAAAGTTAAACTGGCAACTACAGTTTTATAGAATTTAAAAGAAAGGAGAATTATATTCAGAACATATTCTTGATATTTTCAATTATTATTAATAAAGTTGTCTATAATGTGTCAATTTATTGCATTCTATAACTGTGAATAATACCTTTTTTATAATATGGACATTATAAAGAAACTAAATAATTTGTTTTATAATCACAAATTGAAGAGAATATCCATTCAACAGAGCATTAAATGAATGACAATAGCACAAAAACAGCAATTTGTTAATTTGTTTGTTTATGAGGGTGAAGCCCTAAACTACAAAACTAAAACTACAAATTTAGTAGAATTGGTTAGCACAATAATATCCATTTGAGAGCTAAGCCTAAAATTTTGGGAGAAGTTTCAATTTTTTAACGATCAGGAGAAAAACACACGGTTAACTGGAAATACAAAATCAAGATTATATTGTTAATAGAAACACTAAAAAAACAGAAAAATGTCAAAAATTATTGGAATTAATTTTTCATAACTTCAATACAACAATTATTAGAAACATTAGCTGAAATGCAACACAAACAACCAAACATTGAAAATACACATACTTGAATAATGATCTAGCTTACAAAGATACATGTACAAACAATTTTCAAGGTTTTACAAAATATTAACAACAGTAATTTAAATTTTTAGAAAAGTTCATCATGTCATCATATTTGTTCATGAATGCTTTTGTGATAGATAACTTAGATAAGGGAACATAGAATCTTTGATAATTAACAAATGTTTGATGTTATATAATAATATCTGTTACAATTTATTTCTTGTTTTAATAATTATATCATTATCCACGTACTCTCAGATAATGATATTCAACAATTTCATGATGGTTTGATATAGTCTAAAAAAATGTAGGCTACATGGTTTATACAATTATACATGTAGAATATGAATTTCTTTTCAAACAAAGAAGACATTCTAGCAGGATGGGAAAATGACTCCAGCTCGGTTAATATTGGTTCAAAAATTATAAGTTTGGTCTCAAATTGTAGACCAGAATGTTACCTACAATTTGAGACCAAATTTGTAATTTTTGAACCAATATAGACCAAGCTGGAGTAATTTTCCCATCTTGCCAGAATGTCTTCTTCGCTTGGACAGACTACATTAACAACATAACTTATTCACCGCCATTCATTCAACATTGAACAGAAAATATGTAATGACAATACTTGAACAATACTTGAAGAAATTCGTAAAGTGTATTCTAGAACATTAATATTGAATTGATTGATCTTCAATAAATATAAAAATTAAAATTTACACTTCTATCAGAGATGTTGTGGAATTTATCCATAATTTAGGTAAGTGGAAAGAAAGGTTGTCAGATCCACAAAGTTTATTTAAACTGATGCCCTGAGCATTGAAACTTAAGTATGGTATTTTAAATGTACTTTGTGGATTCGACAACATTTGCTTCCACTTACCTAAATTATACAAATTAATTACAAAAAATAAAAAAAATATATAAAAGGGGTAGAACCCATTTTCCCCGATTCACATTGCAACTTAGAATGTAACTCGTAATGTAAACGGTACTTTTAGAATTATAGAAGCTACACATATCTAAGTAAACAATTGGAAAGTAATATCTTGTATCAAGGAGCTTCCTTTCTGTATTATTTTCACATCAGCTTTCCGAACTAGTGTATCTTCTTTGAATCATGTATAATAATAGGTTTCAGGTTTAAAATAAAGACAGCCATTCAATTCAATTCAATAATACAATTTTGAATATGAACTTCACCGCAGACATAAGATTGAAATGGTTGAAGTACATCTCAATAAATCTTATAACTAAGTTACTATAAGTTACTAAGTAACTATAGTTCTTTGAACTATTACAATAATCCATTCTTTGATAATAACTGGAACCTCAATCCATGAATCTTCTCAATTTCTAGTTCATTATAAGTCTTAACACTTATGCCGGGTTTTACACTCAAAGTTGAGGGTCCCTCAAATTTTGATGAACAGCTGACATTTTCTATGGTAAGTATAGGAAATGTAGTAAAGTGTAGTAAACTTGAGGGTACCTCAAATTTGAGTGTGCTTGGAAAAACCGGGCATGAACCTCTCAATGTTCAGTGGTTTGAATTACAATATTGTTGACAATAATCTAGTAACAAATACATAATATTATGATATTTTTTGCATAAATCACCTGAGATCTTCCATTTTCAAAATGCTGCTTCTTAATCCATTTTCTTGCATGCTCTTCTTGAATCTGTTCCTCAGTAATGATGATGATGATGATGATGATGATCCAAGCAGCATTAATTTGTGATTTTTTTATACAATTAAGTATACAACTGGATTTAATATTGAGAGGAATGTACGGAATTCATTATAAATACCGGATAGAAAAGGTATAAAGTCTGTTCAAGCAGAGAAGACATTCTGGCAAGATGGGAGAATAGCTCCAGCTCGGTCAATATTGGTTCAAAAATGATAAGTTTGTCTCACATTATAGACTAAATTCTCAATATTTCATAATATTTTAACCAATATCGACTGATATTATTGAATATCATTGTCTTATAATGTTGGGTTCATCATTCAAGAAGACATTCTTGCAAGATGGGAGAATGGCTCCAGCTCGGTCAATATTGGTTCGAAAATGATAAGTTTGGTCCAACATTGTAGGCCTAGATCAGAATGTCTCCTAAATTCATAATATTTTAACCAATATCGACTGATGTAGTATTTTCCCATCTTGCCAGAATGTCTTCTTTGCTTGGACAGACTATAGGCTTATGCAGAGCCAGTGACTACTCACAGTGTGATTATTTGTGTAAAACGTTCCATAACAGTATTATAGAGATCATCTTCAACCATACACCATTCACCATATTTTTAACAATTCTGATGGCAGGCAAACTTAACCTCATCCAATAATATTCCAAGTTACTTCAATAGAAACAACATAGGAAATAGTTTTTCAAACATTTGAAATAGTCTCTTCACTTTAAAATTTGCTTTAAAAGCTACAAATTAATGAAAAATAACATTTCCATAAAATTGTATGCAACAGTTTGATCTACTATTGAGACCGAATATTTGATCTAGATAAACAAATATTGACCGAGCTGGAATCATTTTCCCATCTTGCCAGAATGTCTTCTTTGCTTGGACAGGCATTACCTTTTCTTGCCGGTATGATAATAAATTCAGTTGGTCTTCACAGAAATGAGACAGAGGGTCTTCTTTGCTTGGACAAGTACAACCGCACCCCGCCATACTGTTCGAGGCCTTCCGCACCCAACATGGTTATTTTAGAGCAATGCCCCGGGCAAAACACTTGCTTCGACAGACTTTATAGCCATACAGGGTGTTTCAGGAGGAAAGTGCAATACTTCTCAGGGTGATTCCTTACACCAAGTAGACAAAAAAGTTTAATGGGACCAACCCCCAAAAACGCTTCGTTACCGAGATAACAATGGCGGAAAATTGAGATTTTTCAGAATATATTATTTTTCCAATTTTTAGAGGCTTCACTGAGGTTATAAAATAATGAGTTCCTATGTAAAATTAGCTGAGGAATTCAATGAAACCAGTTCCAAGTTTAAACTTCGACGGTTATTGAGATAATTGGAAAAATATGCTTGAAAACGCAATTTTTTCAACAATAAGGGTTGAAAGGAATCATAAAATTGTATTTTTTATTGATGGAAGTTGAAGAGAGTCGGATTCTAAAGAAAAAGTTAAATGGCGGCAATTACGTAAATCTCACCCAAATCTCAGAAATAGCGACCAAAAATTGAAAAATCGCTACTATACACAAATTTATCACTTTTTCGATTTTCGGTCGCTATTTCTGAGATTTGGGTAAGATTTACACAATCGCCACCATTTAACTTTTTGTTCAGAATCCGACTCTCTTCAACTTCCATTAATAAAAAATACAAATTTATGATTCCTTATTTAGTTATAACCCTTATTGTTGAGAAATGGCGTTTTCTAGCATATTTTTCCAACTATCTCAATAACCGTTGAAGTTACATACTTGGAACTGGTTTCATTGAATTCCTCAGCTAATTCTACATAGAAATTGATTATTTTGGAACCTCACTAAAGCCTCTAAAAAATTAGAAAAATTAATATATTTTGAATAATCTCAATTTTCCGCCATTGTTATCTCGGTAACAAAGCGTTTTTGGGGGTTGGTCCCATGAAACTTTTTTGTCTACTTGGTGTAAGGAATCAGCCTGAGAAGTACTGCACATTCCTCCTGAAACACCATGTATAAAAACCTGTGCCGATTGGTGTGAAGTACTTCATAACAGTATGCTGTGATACTATTCTTTTCCACCAGCCGCCATACTCTTGAAACCTGATTTTTATTGTTTATTTAGACAATAAAACATTTATTTTTTCTTTCTTATTGATGTATTCCAACAGGAAATTTTAGTTCATTCCCTCATATGTCAAACTTTTCAAGGTAAATTAATGTTTTATAATGAAAAACCAATCACGTAACATTACCTACTACTTCTAGTATAATTCTACATATTCTTGTCAAGCAAAGAAGACATTCCTTCAAAATTGCCGATTAAAGCAAGAGTGCTGTAACTACGCATGCGCAGATCTTAAAATTTTTTATAATTCTCTTCTGCCAACATACCGCTGGTAAAATGTGATGAGGCACATGAAAAGAGTGAGACTATTTCAATTTGGACTGCTGTCAGCATTGAACAGCTGTCATTTTGAAGGAATGTCATCTTTGCTAGACAAGACTATAGCGTCAAACATTTACAACAATAGAAACTAATACTGGCAAAGCGGCTTGATCAATACCATAGGTTGGTAGTGCATTACTTCAACATTTCAAGAAGTAGGGTATTTCAATTTTGGCTTTGAAATTTCAAGAAAAATTGATTGATTGCCTTTATTAAGGGCGGAGTTAGGACTCTTGGCCCTCTCTACTACACAACCCTAAATAAGATATTTTCAAGTTATTCCACTTAGTTATTTTCAGTTTCTAATTCAACTTTTCCAATTCAAAATTGATTTCTCAAGGTATTTCAAGCTTAAAAAGAAGAAATTTAAATTTTAAAAGGCACTGGCGGCTTGTATCCATGAAATAGGTGAAGTTCCTGTATCTTTTACTGTACAACACTTCACCTATTTCATGGGCACGAGCCGCCATTGGTAAAAAGTAATAGCATTGACTATAGATATAAGACTATAAGACCATAGTCCAGAATGTCTTATTTTCTTGGACAGACTATAAATTTACCTTGACCAGTTTCATTTTTCTGGATTTAAAAGCTTCCAAAGGAAAAATGAGAGAATAGACTATTTCAAAAGATGTAAAAATACTCAATGTTATTCAAATAAGAAAAATTTATATGCTACATATAAGAATTTCAGTAAAAGAGTGACAAGATTGCCTGTAATCCTTCAGCAGAGTTCAAAGGTTTGACAAAACTATGGCTGCTAGCAAGAAAAAAGATATAGCAACTCACTGTTATTAAAAGAGCTTCTCATCAATGGCCAGTCTGTGATAATACAGTTATTGTAATACAGATAATACAGATAATAAGTATAGATGACTTAGAAAATAAGGCATTTTCGCCTGCTCCTTTTGCGCTGATCTTTTCAATTAGAGTTGTCATTTAGATATATGTTGCAACTAGGTAAACTTGTTAAGGCTGAGGCCGCACTGCCGGTGGGTAGAGCCTGGAGGGTGGAGGGTAGTTAGTAAATCTATAGAACATACACACCATCCACAGTAATACATCGTATGAATGGTATGTGTTCAGCCGCCATCTTGAAATTCTTAAATATGGACAACATAACCTCAAAAACAGAATGACATCATACTATTCATACGATGTATTAGCCTGTGGATGGTGTGTATGTTTTATAGATTTACCAACTACCCTCCACCCTCCAGGCTCTACCCACCGGCAGTGCGGCCTCAGCCTAACAGATGATAAAACTCGCCAAATGTGACTAGAGCTTGTCAGTTGTCACAGCATTTGGATAGCTATTGATAGTCTCTGTCCAAGCAAAGAAGACCCTCTGGCAAGATGGGAGAATAACTCCAGGTGGGTCAATATTGATTCAAAAAATATTGATTTGGTCTCAAATTGTAGATCAGAATGTTCCCTACAATTTGAGATCAAATTGATAATTTTTGAAGTAATATTGACCGAGCTGGAGTCACTTCGCCATTTCGCCAGAATGTCTTCTTTGCTTAAACAGACTATAGCAGACGTCTTAATCCAATCTTATCAAGTTTCTAACTGTTTTGGAATGTGACCTAAGTTTGTAGAACAATTACTTTTGTTTCTTATTCAAACGTATCGGTTCCTATATCCTACTATGACCGCAAATATCGTATATAACTTGTCTAAGAATGTGCATACTTGTCAACAAAATTCCACCCTCGTTTTCAATTCGGGCGAAAAAATGTAACTTAAATGCGAACACTTTATTTTTTCTCAATTGTAGATTAAAAATGCAAACATTAAATGCTAACACTTTATTTTTTCTCAATTGTAGATTAAAAATGCAAACATTAAATGCAAACCCTTAATTTTTTCTCAATTGTTGATATTATTATATTAAATGCAAAAAAATAAATTAAATTTCAATGTCATATTTGAGAACTTGACATTTTGAAACTAATAAATCTCCTCGAGTTTCACGTTTCTCACTTTGAAGAATTTTCATTTCCATGAGCAGTGTATTACTTTGTACTAGAGTTAATAAATAATTGACATTCAAATGATGCAATTTCGACCAAAATATAATCTATCTATTGATTGATTGCTAATATTGACCTTTGTTAGAAACTTGGAATTCGATAACACAGCTTCCAAATAAGTACTTCATATTCGTGTTTGAAAGGCACGAATATATCATAGTTATAAAAAATATTGTTATTTAGTCCAGGCCAATTGAAATATACTACATCTTCAATCAAGGGTAGTTTTTCCATACTATTTAAATTTTCATTTCAATGTTTCAACTAAATTTTGATCCAATTTTATCAGGAAAACTAACATTACGAAGACTTCATTTTTCAATTATTTCATGATAATCGGTTCTGAAATAATTTTTATCCCTATCTCAGGTTTGAAATTTTTTTGAATTAGATGCTATTTTTATGAGGTATTCAGAGGGTGAAATTCGTTTTAGAGATGATCAGATCCATGAAAGTATAATAGTCGACCTACTTCAGCTTAGAATATTTGCTCAATATAAATAACAACCGTCCGGTAATGTAGGCCTACCGTGAATTTTCAACTTTTCCCAAGTCTAGATTTTAATGTAGACATCAACAACTCAAGTTGATAATGCGTTTCAACTTTCAATGTATAATACCAGTACTTTATTCACCAATAAATGAGAGGATAATACAGCCAAATAATGGATCAAAATAGAATTCAATAAAATTTATTCAAAGTTCAAATTGAATCCAAAGTACATCAATATCGACAACAGAATTGCACCTCAATAAAAAAACATTATAACAGATATAAACTTAATGAATAATCGAATAAACTATATTTTTACAGTAAAGCGGATAGCTACCATGTATTTCATAAAAATTTGATGATCCTTTTTATAGAAATTTATCATCTCAGGATTTTCATATTTAATATTATCAACTACTTTTGAAAAAAGCCATAATGATAAGAGCAGATAGAGAGCCAGATAATGTTTCAAAATTTAAATCTGAAGAAAGAATGAATTCAAAATTTGAGATAAATCAACCCAAGCTTTGTTTCAAATGTTCGATTGATTGATGGAGATCAATATTGAAAGATATTTTACGTTTTAAAATAGGAGAAAAATAAAATTGGTATCAATATTATCCAAATATTGCAAATCATGCTGATTTTGGAGCAGATTTTACAATATATAGATCTAAAAAGCCTATATTTCAAGCGCCTATTTCCATAATACGGTTTAGTTGTCATAACAGGGAACATTGTGAGTTTTAGCATTTGATAGAATCTGCTCCATTTTTCTAATTTGAATAAAATTTGTATTTCTCATGAGGAAGAATGCTTGTCCAACAAAAAAATATTCAGTTCAGGATACAAAATTATTGAAATCACTAATATCGAACTTGAAAGCTTTATTTTGAGTGAAATATTGTGAATAATACAAGTTTAAAACTACTCAAGGACATTGGAAAACTTCACTTGGGGGGTCACAAGGGGGTCATGGAAGCTTCATTTTGAGTAAAATATTGTTAATTCTACAAGTTTGAAATTACTCAAGGGGGTCATTGGAAAAACGAAGAAAATTGATTTGGGCACTTCATTTATTGCAAAATCATCATTTTATGAAATTCGGTATTGCTGAATTAACTAGAATCTATTATAAAAATTCGTTAGTTTCGTATTGCACGTTAGTTATTGTGATTTAGTAATTTCAAAATACGATTTCCATTTGAAATATCAGTATCAATAGGCACAAAGGTGATTAACAAGAATATACATTTTTTAAACTGAGTCACATAAACAAGTATCCAATTACTGTATGAGTTATAACACAGTTTCTATGATTTATAGAAAAGCTTATAAATTATGGGATTCATTTTAAAAGTTTCTACTTTTGAAATCACTGGAAAATCTTTATTAATTCACTATTATTATAAAAATTCACTTTATTTATAAAACATTGATACGCAGTAAGGATTCAAGAATATAAAGTTCTTGTAAAAAGAAGACGAAAGAAAATTTTACAGAGAAACTATCAAATTTTATAAAATGTTTCAATTTTTCTCAACAAGATAGGAAGAAACTTGTAAGTTATAATATTAAAATACTGTAACAGAATAAATTGTTATAAAATACAACCCTGGTCAACTAACTACTAACTACTGGTTAACTGAGGATTATTAGATAATTTGGTAGAAAAATATTGAAATTATTTTTACAAGTAATATTGTCAAAGGCACTTATTGACAGTAAGACACAGAATGATATAATCATTATAACAATTTACTAAATTTTCGAAATTATCAAACTATTCTTTGGATGTAAAACTCACATTTGAAACATGAATACATGACTAATAGTGATAATCATTAGAAAAATTTCACTAGAATATTTACAATAGTAATAATTATTCTAAATTATGAAATAAATTATATGTATAAATTATAATCATTATATAAACCAGGGGACCATAATGAACCTCTTCAACATTATCATACAATTTTATTGATGATTATGAATAAATAATAAAATTTATCTGTGAGTAAAAAATAGGCTCTTCTTTATAATATATACAATAAATAAATTTAGGTTCATCTGTTATTGTGAAAATATGATTAGAAATACAAATCTAAGGGTCAGTATAATCATATAATTATTTTAATCGAAATATTCCAATGAATCTGAGAAATTCAAATAATTCTTGAATTACGATAAAATCGAAATTTATTTTAGAATTCATCAAAACTGAAAAATATTCATGAAAGATGTCGCAATCAGAACAGTAGCAAATAAATTATTGCTTCATATTTCAAAATGAAACAATAAAAATTATCATTACAGGAAAAACTTATTGCTTTTTATCACATAATTCCCTATCAACTAAATTAGTTATTTTCGGTGCCCAAATTAAGAGAGCAACATTAAATCTTATTTTTTAATTTTCTATCAATAAAAATGTTTCTATATCAATTCCTCGTTGAACAATGATACATATTCTAAATCGCAAATAAATAAAAATAATATTAATAGCAATAGGATAAATAGTATTTTAAAAATATTCCATTATTAATTTTAACTTGAAATACGTACTCAAGAATTCTTCAACTCATTCATAATTTCACTTAAAATTTATTATTAGCTACCATGGAATTTATAGGTTAGAATCCTACAAATATAGAATTAATCTGATATTGAAATCAATAGCGAGATCAAATAACAGCTAAATGGTATTCTTTTCCAATATAACAATTAAAAGTCGATAAACTTACAGAAGATCAATCACAACTTTAAAGTTCTACATTGAGATTTAAATAATCTGATTATTTAATTAAAAGATTTCGTTGACGTATATACTTCAGCCTACTTGATTTTTAAAGATTTCATGTCGATTTTTTTTAGAAACGTGTTGTACAACATTTGTGGAAGACTACAAAAATTTTATAAATTCATTATTTCAATTGAAAAACTAGTGATCCTAAACTATTCAATTCATATGAAAATTTATTTATAAAAGATGTGTAACTTGTACAAGGAAGAAAGTGCACTGTTTTTGTGGAGTAAAGTACCTGAATCATAAATTGTACTGTTTAGTTTAACATGAAAATATTTCAAAATTCTCTGTACTCACTCCAAAAAATAATCAATTTCTAGTCGATTTCCAAATTTCTTTGACCATTTTTAATTAATCATCATCAGATAATGTTTGTAAATCATGTAATTAGATTTATTCTACATGTTCTTTGAAAACTCCCAAGACCATAGTAAATTACGTTGAATATGATATTTTCAACATAAATGTAACAATAATTTTACATTTTATATTAGCATCATGTTACATTATAAGAACATGTTACATTATAAGAACATGTAACATTAAAGAACATGTTACATCATTGTACATTATAATAGACATCTAAAGTAAAGAATATATTAATCATGCTTCACACAACAAACAACTACAAAACCATAGTTGTAACAAACAATGATGGATCACAATATACATTTATAAAATTTCAGGACCATAGTGAACCATTTCTATGCAAACTGCTAAGACATCAGACTGCAATGAAAGACTAGAGAAATAAGGGTGAATAGATGGAATTTAGCACTTGAAAATGGGTCTAATGACACCGGGTGTCTATAAGTGATGGGTCTAATGAAACATATGCTGAAACAAATCAACTCTGTGATTTTCAATCTTCATTTCAAACGATATTGTAGGGGAAATGAAATCTTGAATATGGAAGGTCCTATAATATATCCTAAAATGTCAATCATTTTCAGTCAATATGCCTTAGCAAATTAAACGAGCAATACTTTACAATCATAGTAACTTCGGTACAATTTGATACATTGAAAATTATACACAAGTTGATACAAGGGAAACAGTTGAATCAACTAAAGAAACGTTTCAAATTATACAATGATTGAATAGTTTAATGTGATGTATCATCTTGAACTCTCTTGGACACATCGCTCTTTAAGGATCAGTCACATCCAGACCATCAACTAGCTAGAATAAGTTTTAGAATAGCAGCTAGCAATCAGCCGATGTGACTTCCTACACTTTTTTTAAATTAGCAAACTTGAGGCCTGTATTACACGGTAATAAACATTTTACTGTACATTACATATCTGATTATATGGTAAGAGATAAAATTATACGAAATCACATTTTCATCTCTTTACCCAAAGAGTTGCCCAGCCAGGTGTTAAGCAGCTGTCACACTCAGTGATTGAGATGCTACAGTCTGTCCAAGCAAAGAAGACACTCTGGCAAGATGGGAGAATGACTCCAGCTCGGTCAATATTGGTTCAAAAATTGAAAATTCAGTCTCAAATTGTAAGAAACAAATTGATCTACTAGTGGGACCGCATTTATAATTCTTGAACAAATATTTACCAAGCTGGAGTCATTTTCCAATCTTGCCAGAGGGTCTTCTTTGTTTGGACAGAATAAAGTTTGTATTCAAGGTGTGACATCAGCTGTTTTTCTAGAACTTGTACAAACATATGTTTTGCTGGAGCTTTTACAAACTAGCAATATTCGATCACCAGGTGTTACAAAGGCTTTAAGGCTCAGTCAAACCTTACAATTTCAGAGCATACTAGTTTGCTGAAATAATTGAGTGCGACATCAGCTGATTTGCTAGAGGATATATACAACCTAGCAATCTTTCAATAGCCGAGTTTAACATAGGTACACAGGGTACAATACAGGTTTTGAGGTTAGGTCGGTGTTAGGTTAGGTTAGGTTAGTTTCAATCGCAATCAGCTGATCGTCATCAGAAGCCAGCCGGGTAGTCACCTCATCGTATTTCTTGTCAGCCTCCTCAGCCAGGAATCTGGCCTCCTTCAGCTGATTCTCAAGAGCGTCCATCCTCTCTTCATCGGCCAAACTGCGGTTCTCAAGTATCTTTCGTTGCCTGTGCCCCACAACGACGATAATAGAAGAGAAAAAACAAAGTCCACAATAAATACGCTGCAAGATCTTTTTAGACGTGGGGCTTTAGGGGACCTTAACTTTCAAAAAAAGGTCAATAAATTCAGTACAAATTATATTAGAAGTGGGGCTTTTGGGGTCCTCAACTTTCAAAAAAGGTCAATAAATTCATAAAAAGTTATCATTTTAGACAAATTCCACAATAAATACGCTGCAAAGTTATTTTAGTCGTGGGGCTTTTGGGGTCCTTAACTTTCAAAAAAGGTCAATGAATTCAGAAAAAAGTTGTCATTCTAGACAAATTCCACAATAAATACGCTGCAAAATTGTTTTGGAAGTGGGGCTCTTGGGGTCCTCAACTTTCAAAAAAGTTTAATAATAAATTCAGAAAAAAGTTATAATTTTAGACAAAGTCCACAATAAATACGCTGCAAAATTATTTTGGACGAGGGGCTTTTGGGGTTCTTAACTTACAAAAGAGGTTAATCAATTCAAAACAAATCATTTTGGGCGTGGGGCTTGGTGGGTCCTGGCCCTAACTTGTCTCAAAAGTGGTCAATAAATTTCAGAGGTCAAGATGGTAAAAATGATTTTGGACGTGGGGCTTGAGAGGTCCTTAACTTTCAAAAGTGTTCAATAAATTCAAAACAAGGTAACAATAATAAGAAAGAAATTAGGTACACAACATAAACATGCTGTGAATACATTGTGGTAGTCGGCTTCAGGGAATAGGTGTGATTTCATTGAATTTCAATAAACTGTTCAAAATATGGGGACAACATTAATAAAATTAAAAATACACAATAATAACTGTGTAAAACTACCCAATAAATACGCTGTGGAATCAAAGTAAAGCTTGTGGGGGAAAAAGGGTCCTCAACTTTCAATAAATCAAAGTATATTAAAAAAATAAAGTGTATAATAAAACCTCACACAACACAGGGGAACGACTATCAATTTAGCCATAGTAAAAACTTGAAAATTCATTATTAATATGCACTGAAAAACAATACAAAATTAAATGAACCTGGAAAAATATTCAATTAATAATTAGCTGCAAGAGAAATATGTATGAAACAATATTTAAACTCCTGGAAATAGGTATCAAATTATGACATTAGTCTTACGAATTATGTTGATTTGATGGAGGGGGACTGGTAGTTGGCGAATGAATTGACGAGTCTGGAAAAAAATTTATTAATCTGCCACCAAGAAATTTCATCAGTCAGTAATCCGGTGTTTCAAGAACCTGTAGGAGAGTTGAATTTAATAACAGAACACAATTTTTTGGAGAACACTTTAAACTGAAAGCCGAGATCATGTTCCTAAGATACAGTAGATATATTACTTTTAAATTACTAATTATAGTCTGTCCAAGCAAAGAAGACATTCTGGCAAGATTTAATAATGACTCCAGCTCGATCAATATTGGTTCAAAAATTATAAATTTGGTCTCAAATTGTAAAGCAGAATACTTTCTACAATTTGAGAATGGATGTATAAGTTTTGAACCAATATTAACCGAGCTGGATTCATTATTACATCTTGCCAGAATGTCTTCTTTGCTCGAGTGTAACAGCTCACATTAGAACCTAGCCTAATCAATGCTATGCAAGACATACTTTCCAAAATTAGGCTACAGATTGAAATCGGATTCTTTATCCTTAAAATTCATCTAAATTTAAATACTAATCTTTCAACTTCACTTTTTCAAATGATTTTTATCGTTCAACAAAATTTACATAGAAGTCGGGGATTTCAAGAAAAATCAAATTAAACTCAAGAAGTTCAATTTTTTTTAATTGAACAAACAGAAGTAGGCCTACGGGGAAGAATATAAATAAAAATTTATCTTTCTATTCGACCTACTTGAGAATTAGGAATATCTGTGTTCTAGTATTTAATGATTTCTATACAAATGAGAGCACTCTTCAAAAGTGAATTAAACGATTGTTAGAGGAGAAGTAATAGCTTAATAATTACTCACCAATCATAAACAAAACAATAAGACCTCCATTATCAAATATCATACATTATTCAAAAGTGATAACCCATTGACTGTCTTCACACCGAAAGTATGTCAACTTCAAGACATTACTCAAGTAGCAATGAAAGATAATAGAGACTTCAAAGCATTGCATAACGGGATAGGAATTCTAAACGACCTTGAAATTGTATTGACTTTTTACACTCAGTTATCCATGTCCACACATATCCGTTGTATTCAGATTATCCAGCGACATCATGGAAATACAGTACAGTACATAGGCTACGTATAGTCTGTCCAAGCAAAGAAGACATTCCGGCAAGAAAGGAAAACAACTTCAGCTCGGTAAATATTAGTTTAAAAGTTATCGATTTGATCTCAAATTGTAGATCAAAATGTTTTCTACAATTCGAGATCAAATTTATAATTTTTCAACTAAGCTGAAGTCATTTTCCCATCATTCCAGAGTGTATTCTTTGCTTGGACAGACTATATCAAGACCAACTGTCACTTACAGTATTACAGAGACCATTGTAGACCTAGCCCTAATCAATTCGGAGTTTGTAGGATGAAAATTGACTTTTTTATAAAATATTGTATGAAAAGCAGGCCTTGCATAACATTGAAAATATTTGAGAGATGATACACACTCAGCGGCAGAATAGAACAACATTCAACAGTATTGGAATATTAATTTTTTAAAGTCAATATTGATTACAAATTATTGTTATTCTTGTCAAGTAGTACTGTATTGTGAAGAGAGTGAATAGATTTGATAGACAATATATTCATATTACAAGGAACAAATTCAATCAGAAAAGTTTCAACTTCCAATTCAACTAAATTCATAGTCAACCTATATTGGAATTGAATTACTGTATATAATTCCATTACATTCTGTATTGACTCGAACTATGAATGTCATTCAACAAAGTCTTTCCAAGCAAAGAAAAAGAAGACAAGATTGGAAAATGAACTCCAGCTCGGTCAATATTGGTTCAAAAGTTATATATTTGGTCTCAAATTGTATAAAGCATTCAGCTCTACAATTTGAGATTAATTGGAATCTCTACAATTAGAGATTGAATGTATATAATTTTTCAACCAATAGTAACCGAGCTGGAGTCTTTTTTCCATCTTGTCACAATGTCTTCTTTACTTGGATAGGCTTTACAACTGAGCGAATATCACCCTCCTTCAAGCCAGCTTCCTTCTGTGGACCCCGAGCTATTCTACTAGCTGCTAGCTAGTTTTTAGCTGCTAGCTAGTTATAGCTGCTAGCTAGTTTTAGCTGCACCGCTACTAAATATAGACTGTCAAAACAAAGAAGTCATTCTGGCAAGATGGGGAAAATTACTCCAGCTTATTGATTTAAGAATCATGAACTTGGTTACAAATTGTAGATCAGAATGTATCCTACAATTGAGAACAAATCAATCTCATCTTGCCAGAGGGTCTTCTTTGCTTGGACAAACTATAGCCCGGTGTCAAGGGAGCTCAACTGTTTTATTATAAGTATTGCTTAGAGACTCCTCCTCACCTCCTCATACTTCTTGTCGGCCTCCTCAGCTATAAGTTTGGCCTGGGCCAACTGAGCCTCCAAAATCCCCACTCGGTCGTCCTCCATATTGGTTCTGTTCTCGAGTGCTTTGCGTATCCTTTTGTTTTGTATTTTGTTTGATATTAATCGCATGAAAACAACACAAACACGAGTTGTTGGATTTGTCAAACAAAAACACTCACACACAAAAAGTTAGATCATGCAATACATTAATCAATCACTTCAAAAAATTGTTAACCTCAATCTAATTTTCAACTTATCAAGTAGTTTTTCTTAGTTCTTAACAGTTTTGTCATCAGCTTACTATATTACTATTATAATAGGAACTATATTCCTATTCAATTTAATTCAAAAGAGTTTTAATAATGCTTTAAATGGGTTTTAAGAGTTTTAATGGGCAAACTAGTTTGTAATCTCTATTGTTAATTTGAATAATATATTATTGTATGTTGTCGGGGTTTCTTTCGTTCATGCTTCAATGATATGTTATGTTTATCTAATTAGTATTAGCAACTCCTATTTGTATGAGTAATATTGCTAAAAAAAACTGTATTATCATTAATTGTTGACAGATCATTTTACTTTCGAAATAAAGTGGATGCCAAAAAAGGTGGCTTTGTCTGTTTCAAACAGCTGATGCCTGAAGTTATTTGCAAACTGTACCCAACAGGAAAGTGAGAAA
This sequence comes from Sogatella furcifera, assembly GCA_017141385.1. Lineage (NCBI taxonomy): Eukaryota > Metazoa > Arthropoda > Insecta > Hemiptera > Delphacidae > Sogatella > Sogatella furcifera. Next base: position 15,321,717 of record CM029553.1, read on the forward strand.
TACAATTTAGATAGAATTTGGAGTTACAAATTATATACTCCAGGCAGCAGGTCCAGTTACTGGCTAGCACTAGCCAGTAATTGTAACGTACATGAAACAGATGTAACTAACTGGCGGCTCGTGGCCACGAAACAGGTGAAGAGCTGTACATTAAAAGATACGAGCACTTCACCTGTTTCGTGGGCACGAGCCGCCAGTGATGAAACTGCCTAATTTTTAGGCACCAGCTATTCTCAATAACATTACGCCAAACTCACTATACAAAATATCAATCTGTTCCTCTTATTTCAGATATTGTAATAAAAACTGAGAATGAAACTTTTTTCATTTCTTTAGAGAACTGACCAATTCAAATCTCGGGGTTCTGTTTCATAGAATTTCATTTGCGGAATGGGGAAAAGGCAGACACACTATATAATACTTTTAGCCAACATCAAAACTGACCAGTGAAGTTTTTTTTCAATCAACATCTCTCGCGACACTATAAGAGTAGATTGATAGTCTTTGAGAAATAAAAAATAGAGATGGAAGAATTATTAGATATTGCAGCTCATCAACTGCTGGATAATTATAATAATAATTAATTAGAAACTTAATTTATTGGTATATAAATAGACAAAGGACTTCTGCAACTGCAAATATTGACCAATGTACTAAATAGCAAGCGAGATCCATTGAATGAAACTGATCAAAAAACTTCTAATTAATTATTATTAGAAAAAAATAGAGATTCAGATGGTTTAGCCAGCTGATTCATTCGCCAGCTTCGGTCTTAGCAACTATAATATATATAATATTAAGCTATTAAATATATAATATTATTAGCTTGTTTGTGAAACAGAAATATATACCAAAATAGACAAAATATAACCACATCAAATAGACAAATATTTGGACATCTTCCGATCTAATAAGTATATTGAAAACAAGAACTTTTAATTTAAAAAATCATAGATTTATTTTAGTAGAGGGGGAGAATTTTAGCTGACAAATTGTTGTTGAAGCTTTGAATAGAGCTGGATGACTTAATTTTCAAACTGTACAAGGAACATTCAGTCAGTTATGACGTGGACAAATGATGCTATTGGCCTCAAAATAGATTGATGATCACATCACGGAGATATGCACAGAGAGAGAAGAGAGAAAGATTGATGGGGATAGGGAAAGAGAGAGAGAGAGAGAAAGTGAGAGAAAGAAAAAGGAGAGACAGAGAAACGGCGAAGAAGACAAAGAGAAGAAGAAACAAAACAAGATGGTATAGATGGAAAGATGGACTTTTGTGGGAGAGTAGAATTTTGGTGAACAAAAAGAAAAAGAAGAAACGAATATGTATATGAAGATGAAAATTTGTGCCAGTGTAAAAAAGCAAGATAACATGAAGAAAAATAATAGGCATTTATATACAGAGTGTTTCAGGAGGAATGTGCAATACTTCTCAGGCCGATTCCTTACACCAAGTAGACAAAAAAAGTTCCATGGAACCAACCCCCAAAAACGCTTTGTTACCGAGATAACAAAGGCGAAAAATTAGGATTTTTCTAAATATATTAATTTTTCTAATTTGTTAGAGGCGTCACTCAGGTTCTAAAATAATCAATTCCTATGTAAAAGTAGCTGAGGAATTCAATGAAACCAGTTCCAAGTTTGTAACTTTAACGGTTATTGAGATAATTGGAAAAATATGCTTAAAAAGACATTTTTCAACAATAAGGGTTGAAACTGGATAAGGAATCATAAATTTGTATTTTTATTAATGGGATTTGAAGAGTCTGAATCGCGAGTCTGTAAGTCTTAAACAGATCTCAGAAATAGCAATCAGAAATTTGTTTTGTCAGAAAATCTTAATTTTCCGCCATTGTTATCTCGGTAACAAAGCGTTTTTGGGGGTTGGTCCCATGAAACTTTTTTGTATACTTGGTGTGAGGAATCAGCCTGAGAAGTATTGCACATTCCTCCTGAAACACTCTGTATAACAAGAAAAGCAACAAAATTAGTGGAAAGAGGAACAGACAAAACGTGGAAGAGAAGATAGGAGTAGAAAGGTGGAAAGAATGAGAGAGAAAAGGAAGACTAAAGCAGAGAGAAGGATGAGAAGAGAGGAAGAGACAAGAAAGAAGACGGTTAAGTAGGTGAAGAGAGAGTTGGCGGAGAAGAATGATAAGAAGAAGAGGATAAAATGAGTGAGGAGGATGATGTGGAGGAGTAAGAAGTGAGGAGGAAGTTGAGGGGGAAAATTGAGGAAAGGAGAAAGATGACGGTAGAAGAGAAGGCGAAGGAAGTAGGATGAGAAGGAAGAAAATAAAGAAAATTTCAAGAAAGAGGAAGAGAAGAGAATTGAACAGAGGCCAACCTAAATACAGAAAGATCATACTACAGTAAGGCACTTTCAGGAAGACGGAATTTCAGACAGAATAATTATATACACAGAATGGGCAACCACAATTACTGAAAAGTAATGGAAAAAGCTTATAGCTTGGTATAGTCTTGGTAAGCAAAGAAGACATTCTGGCAAAATGAGAAACGACTCCAGCTCGGTCAATATTGATTAAAAAATTATAAATTTCATCTCAAACTGTGGATCATAATGTTTTCTACAATTTGAAACTGAATCTATCATTTTTGAACCGATATTTACCAGGCTGGAGTAGTTTTTCCAACTTTCCGAAATGTCTTCTTTGTTTGGACAGACTGCATCTAGACATCAACCCATTACCCCCGAATTATTTCATAATGAGGCAATCTATAGCTTAGATAATCTGCTACGTTCCTGAATTCGCTAAACCTTCAATCTCCATTTCCCTCAACGAAATCTACCTCAGGTTCATCTGTTCCATAATTTATGAAAAAATCCATCGTATATCTGACGCCAAAAAGTAAGACGGTTTCGTCTGTCTCTTGTACTTGATGTAACCTACTAACAACTGATGTACAACATCTATATCATATCAAATTTTTTATTTTTTCAATTTCAATTTTCAATTTTCGTTTAGCCAAACTACATCAGCTTTAGAAGCGCACAAGGAGCAGACGAATCCGCCTAACATCTTAGAGTCAGGACGACTTGACTCGTGTATCCAAGACCAGCCTGAACTAGATCTTAGAATAGGAGGTCTGACTAAACAATCAACAAACAAAACTGATTGACAAAAATAATGAATCAACGAGATATCGGTTATATGTCTTTTTAATAAAAATGACCCAATTAAAGACAAGCATTTGACATACTTTAATCAACTACAGCGCATCTCTTGTCGTAGATGGTATAACGAATATCACTATATTATATACGTAGTATAATATCACTATATTATTTGTGGGTTACGTGGAAAAGGGGGCTCTTGTGCCTCAACTTCGCCCACGTCACTTATCTATAGTACTAAGTGGAAAATGAAAGCATTTATCTATCTATATATCTATCTATATTTATATTATATATTTATCTATCTATACTGGATAGCTTTTAAAAACTATGTAGAATGAATGTACATATGAATTATGTACATAATTAATTCAATTGAAAAAAAACAACAAGAAAAGATGAGAGGGAATCAGGGGCCGGGTTCACGAAATATTCCACTCCTAAAACAAGTCGCATACAATTTACAAGTCTAGTATCGTTCCAATAATTAAAAAACAAATGAAATAAAAATGAAACAAAACCCAAAGGGATTAATGATAATGATAATTAAACATAATTCATTGTTTGAATAACTAGGCTACTTTACAATGAATTAGTTCACAATTTATGACTTCAAAAACGCATAATTAAATTATTAGATTCAGGGTTCACACACAACACTCATTAAATCGTTTTGAACTATTAATGGAATAATAGTTGATAATATTCGTTGTCAGAACGTTAAAAACAAGAAGAAAAAACAAGTATTTTTAGGGGTTTAGTAATCTAATAGGTAAGCATTATTTTTTGATAAAATTTATGGGTTAGAAGTTTATGAAAGTACTGTAGGAAAAGCAACTTTGGAAACTATACATCTTCAAATTTACCTTATTCCTTCAGAGAGTAACACACTTTAGTGGATCAAGATCTTGTTGACTTATAGACTAGATATTTTTATGAACTGCACTCAGCTTGATAAAATCGAGAATTAGAAGACGAATCATCTCAAATTCAACAACATAAATTTGAAGTCAGCTTCCAAAACTTAAAATTCACATTCTTGATAGAAATATTACAATAATAATAGTTTGTAACCTATTTATGGATGGGTGAGATTTGAAAAGGGGGTAGCACAGTTTGGTTGAACCGTATAAACAGGATATTTTCTCAAAATACAACATTAGAAGAACCGAACAAGATAAAACTGGTTGGAACGTATGAATCACAGACAACCAATTTAAACAATAATTATAATAAACAAACATCATAAAACAAAACACTGGACACAAGTAGAAATAATTTTTCAAAATTCAACATTGGCCAGACAGGACGGTACGTCCGAAAATCCAAAATGGCGGCGACTCACCGTTCAGACTCATCGGCGGCCTGTGACGCTTCAGCCAGCTTAGCGGTGGCGGTGGCCAGACGCTCTTCAGACCGCTCCAGGTCTTCCTCGAGCAGCTGGATACGACGGTTGAGAGCTGCCACCTCGCTCTCAGCCTGAAAATTGCAAAAATAATTGCTCATAAGTCACAAACGAACAGTAGATAATTATTGATAGCACAATATTTTAAAAAGATTGAAATAAAAAAGAATTCAAAACTCGTCAATTTATTGAGAAGAAGAAGAAGAACAACAACAACAAGAGGAAGAAGAAGACGAAGAAGAAGGTTAAGAAGAACAAGACGAAGAAGAAGAAGAAGATGATGATGAAGAAGAAGAGATAGAAGAAGAAACAAAAAATAAGAAGCAGATGAGTAGAAAGAAGGAAAATAGTATGGAGGACGATGATAATGAGGGGGAAGAAGAAGAAGAAGAAAGAAGAAAAAGAATAAGAAGTAGAAAGAATGAATAGTATGGATAACGAAGATAATGAGGGTAGAAAGGAAGAAGACAATGATGGAATGTAATTGAAAATTAAAAGAATTGATGATAGCAATGTATTGAACTTTCACATTTCAACAAGTGAAAGCTTCAGTGACTACTCAATGAATTTTCGATTAAATCTCTCACATACTCTTTCTCTCTCTCTCTCTCTCTTTCTCCTACACACGCATAACACTTCCACAAAAGGTGAAGACTTCTCCTCAGACAACTACTGGCTTCATAATCATTACACCCATGAAAGGAAAGAATGAATATTGAGAAGAGAACACCGCTTTGGTTAGTTTAGTTATTTGTATTCTGGAATAGGCTACATAACACAAGGACACAAACTTTATCCATCATTATCATGCTGGACGTTGGAAACATTCCTTAGTTTTCAACCTCAACTCATGAATTATGATAAATTTGCAAATCTTATGATAAAACTGCTATGTCCGGTTTTTCCAAGCACACTCAAACGTGAGGGACCCTCGAGTTTACATTCAACTTTTCTATAAAAATTTGAGGGTCCCTTAAGTTCGAGTGTGCTTGGAAAAACCCGGCACTAGCCTCTTATGATGAACCTGCTTTAAAGCCGTTTGTGATCACTTTCAATAATTTTTTTATCCAACAAAATCAATCAGCTCAAACCAAATCAATTAACTTTATTAATAATATTTCAATTATTATAAATTGATAAAAATTTATTAATAAAATAATCTTATTCAACAAAATTAAACCAATCAAATAATCAGCTCAGTTCAAGGGGTGACTTTCTTGAAGGGAGCTGGGATAAAGAGCTATCGAAATGCTATGACTAAATAAATTTTATGTACCAATAATACGTTTTTGAAGCAAAAATATAATTATTATTTAAGGAAGAAAAACTAGGCATAGCATATTATACTATTTCTCTTTCTAATATTGAATTTTGATAATATTATTTTTAAATGTCAGACTGTCGTGAATGACCATGATTTATCAAATATCATCTTTCTGCAATGAATGATCAATCCTCAATTCCCTCATGTTCTGCTCTTTTTATCCATTTCCCACATAAAATTATCATTTCGTTCCTCTCTTCCATTCTATTTCCTCTCCTTCTTTCCATTCGTACACACACCCAGTTCTCAATTTATCCAGTTCCGCAATCTGCATTGTTCATCTACCTCCTACTATTAAAATCAACTATTGTGGACACAAATTAAACAGTTTGTCTACTAACGCACTATTCAATGTGTGACTTTTTGCCGGACTATTCATGCATGCAATAAAATAGCAATTGTACATTCATCGGTAAATTCAGAGCCTTCACGCTACACCCTTCGTTTTGTTCAAAAAGCTTTTGATGTGCTCTATATACTGTTCGAGACCCTTCAATAGAACCTTATATCTGTGTGGTTGTGAATTTGATATTGTGATAATATTCAATCATTAGATTTAATCATCATTTATTTTATAATAATGTACGTAGGTGAATGCAACAAACGAATGCTCAGACCTGCTAACCTACAAATTTATCCAACAGTCCAAAATATTAATTGAAAGGACTAGAGTGTGACATAACCACAGATTTTCATTTTATATTATAGTCCAAGCAAAGAAAAATTCTGGTAAGATAGGAAAATGAATACAGCTCGTTCAATATTGGTTCAGAAATTATAAATTTGACACAAATTTTGAATCAAAATGTTTCCTACACTTCAAGACCAATTTCATAATTTTTGAACCAATATTGATCGAGTTGGATTCATTTTCCTGTATTCAAATTTTAGATCAAAAGGTTTCCTACAATTTGAGACCAAATTCATCATTTTTGAATCAATATTGATCGAGCTGGATTCATTTTCCTGTATTCAAATTTTAGATCAAAAGGTTTCCTACAATTTGAGACCAAATTCATCATTTTTGAATCAATATTGATCGAGCTGGATTCATTTTCCTGTATTCAAATTTTAGATCAAAAGGTTTCCTACAATTTGAGACCAATTTCATAATTTTTAACCAATATTGATCGAGCTGGATTCATTTTCCCATCTGCCAGAATGTCTTCTTTGCTAGGACAGACTATAATATCAGGTAGGCCTACTGTTTCCGGTTTCTACTAACAGTCTCTGATGAACTAAAAATTAACTAGAAAACAATTATCATAAATTTACTATCGGTCCAGTACCGTCATTATTATTACTAAGAGCAGTTCAACTATAACTTTAGTAAGTTTACAATCAGCTGATTCAAATAAAACACATAACAATAAATGCGGTCAATCATCCTGTATTAATTTATACTTAGTTCAAACAGAGATGGACCTTGGAATAAATACGAATTCAATTGAACTGAAGCTAAACATTACATCAGGTATAGTCTGTCCAAGCAAAGAAGACCCTCTGGCAAGATCAGAAAATGACTCAAGCTCGGTCAGTATTAGTTCAAAAACTATTAATTTGATGTCAAGTTGTAGGAAACAATTTGATCTACTGTTAAGACCACATTCATAATTATTGAACAAATATTGATCTAGCTGGAGTCATTTTCCCATCTTGCCAGAGGGTCTTCTTTGCTTGATCTGTCTATACACACGGAAAAATAAACTGGATGTACAACCTGCCCACATCTTTAGGCCGGAAATACACTGTCCGGTGTCCAGAACGAGAGAGAGAGAGTGAGAGAGAGAGAGAGTGATTGATTGATAAAAGAGCGAACAGTCTACTAGTTGAACCGGAAGCAAACGTGTAGGTTCTCACAGACCCGCCCAAAATAAAAATATAGAAGAAAAAACAAATACACAAAATAAACCTCAATGTAAATGAAGAACACATTGAACATCAATTCCTAATCAGTGTTGATTCAAGTATACTGTTTTAGTCTGTCCAAGCAAAGAAGACCTTCTGGCAAAATGGGAAAATGACTTCAGCTCAGTCAATATCGGTTCAAAAACCATTCATTCGATCTCAAATTGTGGGAAACAATTTGAGATCAATTTGATAATTTTTGAACCAATATTGACAGAGCTAGAGTCATTTTCCCATCTTGGCAGAGGGTCTTCTTTGCTTGGACAGACTATACCACAAGATGATTTCAGTGTACTGTTTACCACAATGTGGAAAGTTACATTGGTATAGTTTGTCCAAGCAAAGAAGACCCTCTGGCAAGATGGGAAAATGACTCCAGATCAATCAATATTGATTTAAAATTTATAAATTTGGTCTCAAATTGTAGATCAGAATGTTTACTAAAATTTGAGATCAAAGTGATAATTGTTGAACCAATATTGACTGAGCTTAAGTCATTCTCCCATCTTGCCAGAGGGTCTTCTTCGCTATAGACTTTGCTACAGACTCTATAGTCTGTCCAAGCAAAGAAGACCCCCTGGCAAGATGGGAGAATGACTTAAGCTCGGTCAATATTGGTTCAAAAATAATCAACTTAATCTCAAATTGTAGGAAACAATTTGATCTACTAATTAAGACCACATTTATAATTCTTGAGCAAATTTGACTAAGCTGGAGTCAAGATACACGCCGAAAATAAATTCGTGATACAAAAGTATTATACCGAACTGTATAATGAATCTATAGAAATATTATTATTTCACGCCTAGACTTTAACAAGGAAACAAATATTAAAAACACAATTTTACATGTGAATCATAGAGAAGATTGAATCAAGAATACCCACTAAATTTGGGATTGGAATATGTGAATATTAGTTTTCCAAGACTTGGCATTCACAATGAAATCATCATTCTCTTCTTTTCCGTCCATTCATTCTTCTTCCTTGTCCTACTCCTTTTTCCCCTATTCTCCCTCCTCCTCCTCCTCCTCCTTCTTCTTACTTCTTCTCCTTCTTCTTTTTCTTCTCGTTTTACTTCTTCTACTTCTACTAATAATTCTTATTTATTATTTTTTAATATTATTAAATTTTGTATAATGATTCTGATGTTGCCATAGGTCTCCTCAGACCTGGCAAAGGAGATTATAATCAATCAATCAATCAATCTACTTTTCCTTTTGCCTCTACTTCTTCTACTTCTCCTTTTACTTCTTTTTCTTCTCCTTTTACTTCTCCTTTTTCTTCTACTTCTCCTTTTACTTCTACGTCTTCTTCTTCTCCTTTGACTTCTACTTTTTCTTCTCCTTTTACATATTTTTCTTCTTCTTTTACTTCTACTTCTTCTTCTCCTTTTTCTTCTACTTCTTCTCCTTTTACATATTTTTCTTCTATTTCTCCTTTTACTTCTACTTCTTCTTCTCCTTTTTCTTCTACTTATCCTTTTACTTCTTCTTCTTCTACTTATCCTTTTACTTCTTCTTCATCTTCTTCTTCTTTTTCTTCTTCTTCTTCTTCTTCTTCTTCTTCTTCTTCTTCTTCTTCTTCTTCTTCTTACTTCTACGTCTTCTTCTTCTCCTTTTACTTCTTCTACTTTTTCTTCTCCTTTGACATATTTTTCTTCTCCTTTTACTTCTTCTTCTTCTTCTCCTTTTACTTCTACTTCTTCTTCTTCTTCTTCTTCTTCTTCTACTACTTCTTTACTTCTACTTCTCCTTCTTCTTCTCCTTTTACTTCTACTTCTTCTTTTCTCCTTTTTCTTCTACTTCTCCTTTTACATATTTTTCTTCTTTTTCTCCTTTTACTTCTACTACTTCTTCTTCTACTTCTTCTTTTACTTTTACTACTTCTCCTTCTTCTCCTCACCACTCAAATGAAAGCGGCTAGACACACATCAATCAATACACCGGCGTCAATGGTCTGGCTACATGTACAGCAAACACCCAAAAAGTGGCGGTTAACAAACATCTTTTATAAAACCTCAACTGTGTCGGGACAGTCTGGAAGCGGTCTACAAAAGCGATACTATTTCTCTAAGATTTCTCTCGACTTGATATACTCTCGCAGACCGCTCGTCGATTGTCCTGACAGAGCTGAGAATCGTTAACAGTCACTCGTCAACCGCCAGTTGGATTGGCATCTGCTGTGAAAGCCCAACAGATGACGTGTCACGAAACAGTGCAACTCTGTCGGGATTACATGTCACACAACACAAGTTGATATACTCTGTCCAAGCAACAAAAATGACCCTCTGGCAACATGGGAGAATGACTCAAGCTCGGTCAATATTGGTTCAAAAATCATCAATTTGACCTCAAATTATAAGGGAACAATTTGATCTACTATCAAGACCACATCTATAATTCTTGAACAAATATTAACCATTTATAAGGGAACTATTTGATCTACTATCAAGACCACATCTACAATTCTTGAACAAATATTGACCAAGCTGGAGCAATTTTCCCATCTTGCCAGAGGGTCTTCTTTGCTTGGACAGACTATACCGTCAAACACGCATTGTTTTCACTGACAGGCATTTTGTGTCCCAAGACACAGACTGTCGACAGACTCCAAACATAACACTGTTTTGAACAGGACTGTTTCTGCAAATCACATATTATATAACTGAATGAAATGTGAATTATTTTTCATCAGATACAAGTCTACTGGTACATATTACAACACAAGCGTTGTCTGTCCAAGCAGAGAAGACATTCTGGCAAGAACTTCTTCAAGTTCAACAATCCATATTACAACACAAGCATAGTCTGTCCAAGCAAAGAAGACATTCTGGCAAGAACTTCTTCAAGTTCAACAATCTTCCTTACAAAATTTAGCAAAAATCTAATCGAGTTGACAAAAATATAATCGAAATAAATAATGAATAGTTCGTCAAAGAAAAGAAGACATTCTGGCAAGACGTGAAAATGACCGGTCAATATTACTTAAAAAATTGTAAATTTGGTCTCCAATATTGTAGGTAACATGAAAAATTATAATTTTTCAATCAATATTGATCGACCTTGAATCGTTTTCTCTTCTTGCCAGAGGGACTTCTTTGCTTGGACAGTCTAATAAACTAGGGTGAACCAACCCCCAACATCACTCAAATGTTCCCCCTAGCTTGACACTATACAAACATTAATATACAAAATCCTCACAGTGAATCCTTATATCCACTGTTCAAATACATTTCAACATGATACCATCGAAAGGCTACAAAAATACATATAATTTTACAAATAGATGACAAGTTTTTTTAGTCGAACTGAAAGTCATAGTGTTCATAATTTTGACAGATGGGTGGAATGGGAACAAATTTTGGGGGAAATGCAAACATTTGAAAGCGTATTGATCCTAAAGTACATTCTATTTGAAAAACATACGATTTTAGTATTAGCATTGACTATGGATAAGTACTATTATATCCATATATCCAGTACTATTATATCCATAGTCAATGGTATTAGTCAGACGGATGTTTCTTGATTTATTTCTCAAATTCGAGAAAACTGCACGAAACAATCCCCCAACTTTGAGAGAAAATTGAAGTACTTCAAATCATTCTTGAGCTGCATTCATGACAGCTTACAACACTTAATTACCACTTTTTCTCAGTATTAATGCATTGAACTCGTTAGAAGGTCGATGTCTTCTACACAACTTCCTACGTGAGAATATTAATCTACTTCTTCCCACCCAAATAATTTTCAACAACTCGATTTTCAAGTACATCCAGTGTAACAATGCGCAGCAATACTAAATAACTAACTCTGTAAACAAAAGCTTGTTCCAAAGACGTTGATAAGAATTTATTCATATAAGATTCATGCCCGGTTTTTCCAAGCACACTCAAATTTGAGGGACCCTCATGTTTACTACACTTTACTACATTTCCAATACTAATCATAGAAAATATCAGCTGTTCATCATAATTTGAGGGTCCCTCAACTTTGAGTGTGCTTGGAAAAACCGGGCATCAACATTCAACAGTACATTTTCTATAATTAGCATAGAAAATGTCAGCTGTTCATCATAATTTGAGGGTCCCTCAACTTTGAGTGTAAAAACCTGGAAACCTGGAAAAACCCGGCATCAGTTACGATAAACTACTCAAGCCGTTCCAAAAATTATATTCTCTCGTTCATAGTTTTTTGAATGAAAACAAGTTTTACGTGTAATAACACCCACCCTGATTGGATAGTATTTCTTCTCATTTTCTGTTGAAAAATTTGCTTGGACCAACTCAATTTATTCATACAAAAAAATTTTGAAAAACACAAGCCAAGAATTAAATTACGAGAAAGTTCAAGGGATGACAGCCTTGAATATTGAATTCACTTCAACCAACAATATGAAAATCTAACTAAACAGTTATCAACTAAGTGAATAGTTCAAGATCTCTGGATGAGAAAAAATCCACTACTGTAAAAATAATAAAAATTTTGAAGTGAGAATAGTGAATTGTTTTGGTTTTTCGGAGTTCTACTATCTTATGATAGTAGAAGGGCGTCAAAGAACTTCTCTTCAAAACGAGAAAAAAATGAAGAGTTGAGAAGTGGGTGATACGATAATATGCATCCATCTTCAAAAGGACCTGTTATCTACAGGGTAGTTAGTCTGATATGAATTACAGTCATAAGAGACAAGGAACGCACAAAAAAAGTGAATAGGGGTGAGACGCAAGAAAAAGAGAGGGATTTAAAAAGAAGAGATTTTAATATCTAGCATCTGTTTCAATAAAAACTTATGTATGACGTCATATAAGATAATAAGACGTGTTTAATAGAAAATGATGACGAGTATAACAAGACATGAAAAACTTCAGAGATTCTTGTGCCTCATGTACTTTGACAATTTTACTGTCAAAAAGTGACATACTATCTTGTCAACTGACAATAAAAATGTTCAAATATCATTGAAAGTAGCAGCAATCGACCTCAACTGACACTAGACTACATTTATCGAGTGTTTGTAGTGAATCAACCGAGTTTGGAGCTTGAATTTGAATGTTTTTCAGCTGCTCTATTTCTGTTCAAATGAATCTCATGTTATTGAGTGATTTGGCCAAAATATTATCAAAAAGAGTGAATAACTCGAATTAATGATTGATTATATTAATAATTAATAAAATGACTGGTTGTCATGGTAAAATTTGTAACAAGCTACAATTTTTCGTGCTCTAATTTTTTTCGAAATTTGATATTTTTTGGTAGTGAATGGTGATTTTAGTGATATTCCTTGTGTTTTGGACTCTCTTGATTTGGAAGAAATTTTGAAAATTCAAATCTCAGTGTAACATATCAGAAAAAACAATAATTTCCCATTGACGGAAATCAAGGTTACGGTGCCGGTGGAACTTCCTTTTGGAACTCTCCACCGAATACGGCATAAGAATGAATGAACTCGAATTAAGTGATTAACAAAAACATTTCAATATTGAAATACTGTAATGAAAAAACTGAAATTATTGAACTTTTCCAAAACACTGTTAGACCAAGTTTAGAACCGAATACAATCTTATACATTACTTAAAGTTTGTTGGATTAAGGGCCAAAAATGTCCTATATATTCAACAATATTATTAACTTATCAATTTCTTCATCAAGTCTATCTGTTCAACAGATCTATTTGAAACTACGATGTAGAACATATTACCTGGTTATTCAATTTTCACGTCTTGAAGACTACAGAAGGGAGTAAAGGACAGTATACAGTACAGTATCTGGGGTAACTTTTATCGACTTTGAAAATCGATTAATCGAACTCAGCAAGCATTCGATATATCGAATGTTGCCATTCAATATCGGTATCGATAATCACTACCGATATCGATTTCCTTCACTGAAAGAAAACATCAGCTGTTTACGGTTATTTTTTTATTGAACTCAACAAAACAAAAAAAATCAACTCAACTAACCAAGGATAGATAACTAACCTGGTAAATAGATAACCAAAATCTAACAAAATTTACACTAAAAAAATGAATTAAACTTGGAATAACTTACTTGTCAAATCAAATATTGAATTTTCGAAAAATGTGTTTACCTAGGCATTTTTCATGAATACATGAGTATTGCCTTCATTCCTTATTTTACAAACAAATCAGATTGAATTCTCTCCTCTTATTTTGGTCCTCGTCAACTGGACGCAAATTTCACAATTTGGATTTTTGGAATTAGTTTCTTTTCTTATAATAAAACACAATTTTGAGTAGAATTTAAATTGTTCAAACATAAAGATTTGTGATTTAAAATTCAATATTGTCAACAACCTCCATCTTGCAAAAAACAGTGAAAAGTGAAGTATAAATTAATTTAATAAAGCATGTGATTTAAAAAAGAATTATCAATATCGACAGTGATTATCGATATCGATATTGAATGGCAACATTCGATACATCGAATGCTTGCTGAGTTTAAATTAATCGATTTTCAAAGTCGATAAAAGTTACCCCAGATACTGTACTGTAGCCATATTCATGATTATGAATATACCATTTTATTATACCACTTGGGATTTTACAATTCAATTAATAATGAGTATATTATGATTTAGTAATATGCCTAACCTGATGATATACATAACAGGTTAAAAAAATACGCCTTATCATACACGATTATAAAGTCACTTTACACGTGCACAACAAGACATTTAATTAAAATAAAATCCTCTTGAATGAAACATTTCAAGTCAATAATACTAAGATTTTATCGAATTCAGTTGAAATAAAAGTCACAATATGAATGAGTGTTAGTCCAAATCTGAAAGGAGCTCCTGTATGCGGGATCCCATAAAAGGAATTATCAATTACGGTAGGTATCATTTTCAAAATATTTTTGTTATATTTCGGTACTCTGTAGGCTATATTTTCCAGTAAGTGTGCGGTAGCTTGTTGTAGGCTTCTCCAACATTATAATTTAATAATTTATTTATTTATTTATTAAAATAATGCATTAAGAGTGGGCAGTAGTAGTCGGCAACCTGCCGAACGGCAGAATTATGTCCCATAAGAAAGAACAATATAATTTTTATCAATCTCTTGGAGCAGATAGAGCCTGTATTTATGGACAGAATTTCACGTTCTTTATGTCATTGGAAAGAGAATTAAATTCTCCAGAGGTGTGACATTTTAATTTTTCGATTTTTAGTTTATTTTAATATTATCATATAATTAATTAACTATAAAAGTATTGAACTCTAATTATTGAAATAAACTAAAAATCAAAAAAGTAAAAAGTGACGCCCCAGGATAACTTAATTATCTTTCCAATGACATAAAGAACGTGGAATTCTGTTCATAAATAACGGCGCTATCTGCTCCAAGAGATTGATAAAAACTACATTGTTCTTATGGGACATAATTTTGCCGTCCACTACCACCCTTTCTTAATAAAAAATTGAAATTGAAAATTGAAAAGTGTACTGTGATTATTTATTTAAGATAAAAAAAAACTACTCTATCACTATAGTAGAGTAAGTACTATGAATTGAAACTGAAAAAGATTACAATTTGCAAACAGCAAATTGAATACTGTGTTGAGAAGGTCCCTCTACGAAAAGGTATGCGGTACGGTGGTCTCCTAAAGCTCAAGGCCGACCGTTATGTTCATCAAGAAGGTGGAGAAGAAGAAGAAGAAGAAGAAGAAGAACACGGAGGAAGAGAAGAGGAAGAACATCCTGAACTTCAGACCTGCCAAAGCTTACAGCCTTCCGTTGGCTGAGTTGAATAGGCCCTCCTAAAAGCTTATTCGCTTCCTATAATCTCACACATTTACTTATAAATAATTCAAAGTATTATTAGAATTATTGTTGATAACTCTTTAAAATAGAATAGACTTGAGGTTCTGTTTTGTAAAACTTTGCTAATAGTTCTAAGCCGCATAAATTGTGGAATGGAGGTGAAGAATTTTTTTCTATCCAATATTAGTTGGTTCAACTTAAATATCATACATTTAATCAATCAAAAGTCTTGTGTATTGACTCAGTTAAAGGTATAGTCTGTCCAAGCAAAGAAGACATTCTTACAAGATGGGAAAATGACTCCAGATCGGTCAATATTGATTCAAAAGTTATCAATTTGATCTTCAATTGTAGGAAACAATTTGATCTTATAATAAAACCACATTTATGATTCTTGATCAAATATTGACCAAGCTGGAGTCATTTCCCCATCTTACCAGGGGGTCTTCTTTGCTTGACCAGACTATAATTCTTCAATCTACAATTTCTTTGGCTACATGTGTGAAACTTTTCAAACTTTACTCTTATCTGTCCAAGCGAAGAAACCCCTCTGACAAGATGATAAAATGACTCCAGGTCGGTCAATACTGGTTCAAAAATAACAAATTTTGTCTCAAATTGTAGATCAGAATGTTTTATACACATTGAGGCCGAATTTATAATTTTTGAAGCATTATTGACCAAACTAGAGTTTTCTCATCTTGCCAGAGGGTCTTCTTTGCTTCGACTGACTAGTTGTATAGGATCGTTTTAAGATCTTTATTTGAGGAAATGCAACCATGAAAAACCTGTTCAACCAGACGCGACCAATACACTGACTCAATTCAATACACTCAAGCCTGAAGCCAACCGGCTCATGACTCTAAAAGGATCTTAAATTCGAGAAGCAATGCGGCGGCTACGCCCTCTGAACAACCTGCCATCAACTATCTTCCAGAAAATACTAAAGAGAATATAAAATCACAGTGACAAACTTTTCATTCAACTTATCAATTTGTTTTTAAACTTGGACAAAACCAGTGCGGCAACTGCCGGTAAATGATCCACCAAACTTTTGTCAACTTTGTTTCATAAGATTTACATTGAAACCAGGCTGGCAATATTAATTTATTATACTGGAACTCTCCAAACAAATTAAAAGGAATGACAGAACTTCAACAATGACCATATTTTACCATAAGGTTGAGTGGTAGAAAGGACTTCCTAGTCCTAACTCCGCCTAATAAAGGATATTTTCATTTCATTTCATATTAATTCAAATCCAACACAATCTTTTCACACATCATGGTCATTCATTTCAACTTTCAACCCATGAGAAACTAGGGTGGCTCGTTGGAGGAGTGATAACCTGGAGGACTCGAGTCTCGAGGGTTCGAGTCTCCGTTGGGGTAAAATTCTTTGACCACAGCACAATCACATATATGCGGCCACCCCGTCTCCGAAGGAGACAATAAGCCGTCGGTCCCGATTAACTAAAAAGTAGTCATCTATCATCCATCTCATTACCCTCGCACAAGCCTAGGGCTTCACCCTCATGAAAACAAAAACAAAACTAGTTCCACATGTGACTAATGATTTAATGAAGCTTCTCTTCACAGTGCCAAAAATAGGGAATTTACAGAAAAACGAAACACAAGTAATGTTACAATAATTCATGTAGGTCCTACCTACCAATTCATGTATGGGCGAAGAATATGTAGAGAATAGAGAATATGTATACTTAATATTCACTGGTATGGATCGGGAATATTCTCAAAGGGAAGAAAGTTATGAATTGGGAGAATTCAGGCCAATAAATTTTGGGAACTTATAAAATTGTTTGGAAAAAAATGAAATCACTTAATCTGAGTAACATTTTAGCAGAAAATTACTTATTCATCATACTTGTTGAGTAAGTTACTACATCCATGACAAACAAAAATGTCTATCCAGTACATATACTGGTCACAGACGAAACAAGAATTGAATTGATTACTCAATATCATGCTTTATATCTTATATTTATGTGCATTACATCACATCAGTTGCATTATGATGTAGGTGGACTCTAACAGTACCTGAACTTTAGGGAAGTAAGCCCCTTACTTTAGCAGTAAGTTTAAGACAGTATGAATTCAATTGAATTAATACTATTTTTGATGAAGATGATCAATCAACACAATTCATCAATTATCCTATAAATCGAAAATGAATTATTGGTTTTCTTGTGTTATTGAGGAAATTCTTAGACTGCATATAGCCAAATAGGCTAATAAGTTACCAAAGCCAAATTCAAATCTACCACCACTAAGTAAGTTTACATAGCATATTCAGCATAACATTATTGAAATTATTGTAATTTTCAAAATATGGATTCTAATTATTATAAACCTCGTTATTGTTCATGAAATTTACAGGCAAAACATTACCTCAACCTGCATCAGGACCTGTCTGGTCTATAGCGGGCCACCATGCCATCAATATCAATACAAAGTGGATTTTAATCCTAAATAATTTCATATCAGTTAGGCAGGTTAGCATTATTTTACCAATTCCTTATTTGGAATGAAATGAGAAGCCTTCAGTACTAGGAATAACGATCTAGATTTTAACCTTTCCATCAACAACGGACATTCTGCACTCAGATAATTTAGATTTTCGGTCAGATATTAAACGTGGAAAGTCAGTTGATACATTGAATTTTGATGAGTTGTTTTTCCAGGGAAGGCGTTGTTATTTGGTATAACAGAATTCCTACACAGGCAACATAACCTGTTCATAATAAGTGGAAGTTACTTTAAATGAAGGGTGTGGCATTTGTATCTTTTTTCTCAACAAATTGAAAGTTAAAATCAAGCATGATTGTAGATAATAAAAACATGAAAGAGTTGAAACGAGAATGGTTGTTGGCCGAAATTCTGACTGACGAAACTGAGGTTTTTGACCTATGAGATGAACTCAAGGTTTGGTTTGGTTAGGTGGGAACGGATGAGTTTTCAAAGACGGTTTGCAATCTTCTAAATTTGAAAATCTACTCACTTCTTCTCTACGCATTATCTCCACCTGCAGTCGTTTATGAAATTCGTCACATTCGTCCTTATATTTCTCCATTTCTTCCTTGGTTTGCCTCATCTTCTTTTTTAGCACATCAAGAAGGGTACCTTGTTGGATATTGGTCGTCATGTTTACTTTGATTTTAGAGTTTTAATAGATTAAGTAATTATAATACACACGCAACTTATGCTAAATATATACACTGGACGAAAATAACACAGATTTATCACAAATAAACCGCACAAAACGATAGATATGGCTTAGTTTACCGAACGGAAAACGAATACTGTCTTTACAACACACGGGAACGCCAACGACTGACTATGACTACTTTTGGTATTACTCCGCGCAATGCTAGAACCATTCCCACTTTGAGCAGGTGGTTAGTACACAAAAAATAGTCCCTTTTGACCTGATTTATTCAAAATTTGAGAAGACCAAACTAAAATAATAATATATATTTTTGATTAAACTATGAAAAAACTATGCATGAATTAAATCTGAATGGCTTTATGATAGATTCTAGTTGGTTTTCAATGATAAATTCCTAAGAGCACGTACAAATTCAGAAGAGTACTGTAATGAATGAAAAAAAGGAATTGATACGCGATTTTGAATAGATTATAAAATATTTATCAAGTCGATTGATTATCATAAGCTCATGAAAAAATAACTGTAGTCCAATGGTAAAGATGAATAATCACAAATTTTAACATGAAGTTCCTATGAGTTAAATCTTAAATACTTGTATTTCTCTTTTTTTTAGTGAGTTAACTAGCTTAGAATGATTCACACCACACTAAACATATTGGAAGACTATCTATTTTTATATAAAAAGTACCTAGAAGTGATGGAAAATTTAAAAAATATGCACAAATTTCTATTTTAAATCGTTAGATGGGTCTATTTAGGCATAAGCTGAGGATGCAAAGTTTTATAGGGTACCGTAGGGCTAATTATAGAGAAATTTTACTAGAGTTGAAAGCATGAAAGAATCAAATAGAAACTTGAACAACTGAGTCCCCCCTCGGCCCTCACACTCATAGACGTTGCTATTTCGGCAGATGTATTATAAAAATATAAATTAATTTAAATTGGTAATAAATCGATATAAATTTAATAATCTCATTAGCGCAGCCAACCCTTGGAGTACGATTATTTCTTCTCAGTCCTCACAACTAGTTCGAACTTTCAAGTGAAATTGGAAAAAATAACACAACTGAAATAAATTCTTATTTATATTCATGACTGAATGATGTGATTTAATTCCCCATCATCATTTCCTTAATACATTGTGGTTGAGCAATAGAACATTCTGTCACGATGGGAAAATGACTCTAGCTCGGTCAATATTGGTTCAAAAATTATACATTTGGTCTCAAATTGTAGATCAGGATGTTTCCTACACTTTGAGACTAAACGTATAATTTTTGAACCAATATTGACCTAGCTGGAAAAATGTTTCTATCTTGCCAGAATGTATTCTTTGCTTGGACAGACTATACCTATATAAGAAACCAGAAGAAACACTTTGTAAGTTACTTATGGAGTTGGATCAGACTAGAGAGAGAGAGAGAGAGAGAGAGGATGAGATAAGAAGAAAAAGAGTCATGATTACTTTCACATAGTCAACGCAACCTTATAAAGACAGTTGTTTACAAGAATAGCTCTTGAGATGTGGCCTTATTTGGAGTCGACTTTACTCAATACAATGCCAAATACAGCTCCATGCTAGGTCAATTTCTAAATTATAAGCATAATTCAATGAAAAACTTAATATTCATGAAATATTCAACACGGTAACATAAAATATCACTATTTATGTTGCAGCATGATTGGTTTTTATCAAATATTTAATAGTAACTCATATTGTATTTTCTAGAATGAATAGATGGTTGTAAATCCATCAGTGAATTCAACCATATTGTAAGAGAAAAATAATTATTCCGTAACAATAGAATATAAAACCACTTAAGTAATAAATGAATGAACAAGAGTCTTCAGAAGCTGAAACTATACAGTGCTTCTTCCTTCTTGTATAACTTAATAGATAGATTGAAGCTGGTTCCTGTATAAATTGCTAATCAGATTAAACCTATTCGAAAAACATTGGAATGCTTGAATTTGTTGAACACTAGAATTGTAACCAACCTATTAGCAATTCACTCATCTTCAATACATGAATACTTTACATGGCTAGTCTGTCCAAGCAAAGAAGAGCCTCTGGCAAGATGGGGAAATGACTCCAGCTTGGTCAATATTGGTTCAAAAATTATTGATTTGGTCTCGAATTGTAGAGCAGAATGTTTCCTACAATTTTAGACCAAATCAATAATTTTTGAACCAATATTGACCGAGGTGGAGTCATCTTCTCATCTTGCCAGAGGCTCTTCTTTGCTTGGGCGGACTATACAATACATGGCACTCTACTTTCCTTCAATACTTGGCGACAATGAAAAAAATGGAATTTTTATTCATAATGGATAACTACCACAATATCACCTTCACAACAACTCAGCATGTCCTCGAAAATTGTAAGGATGATAAAAAATTCAAAATTTCATGGACCATCAAAATTTTGTGCCAAAATTCTAGGCCTAATTATACCCTACCCGTTATTTGTATTTGAAATTAATCCTGATGAATAAACCCAGTTTACCGCTATTCAATGCATAAGTTTTGTAGGTACATGTTATATCTCATTTGATACGTTTATCATATTGTTTATGGTTTTAAATAAATTTCAACTTGGGCAAAATATGAAAGCTGAGTGACAGTTTATTCTAATTTGTAGAAACTAGGTCACAGTCACGGAGTTGATGACACAAAAGTTTTGCATCATTCACTTGTCCTACTTTAAAAGTATAATTGGTATTCAGTGCGTGATTCACATTTGTATATCCTCTTTGGCGAGAATGAGCAGTATTACAAACAAGCTGAATAAAACCTGACATTACCATTAACATGATTCCATGATTTACTATTATTCAATTTTTTCAACAAAAACAAATATTGAAAAATGTGCAAATTTGAATCTTCAACAATTACTAAGGTAGGTACTTACTAAAAGTAGTCAACTACTCAAAAACAACGAAGACCTCCACCTGGATATGAATTAATGCAGACAAAAGTTATGAAATTGACTGCTATTATATTACACGGATACTAGAAAACAGTATCTTCGGTATAGCCTGTCCAAGCAAAGAAGACCCTCTGGCAAGATGGGAAACTGACTCCAGCTCAGTCAGTATTGGTTCAAAAATTTTATTATAAATATGGACTCCAATTGTAGAAAACATTCTAATCTACATTGAAACCAAATTTGTAGTTTTTCAACCAATATTGACCGAGTTGAAGTGATTTTCCCCAAATTCTTTGCTTAGTTTACTAAGTTATAAGTTTGTTACTTGTTACCTACTCCATCACTAGTACACACTAATAATCAAACAATAGTAAATTATTTTCAACTTCGATTACAAACTGAGGGTTAAGTGTAAGAGAGGGCCGGCTGCGCCCTAACTTCGCCCTCCCAGGCTTAAAATAAAGGCAGCCATTGAATTGAATTGAAACTACAATAGAAACGAGATCTGCTACTTTTTTAATTAATTAACTACTTTTTTAATTAATTAATCAATTAACTACTTTATTAATTCAATCTTAAAATTTAAATCTTATCAGTTGTCTCATACAGATTAGTGACGAATTGATTCAAATTTATTATAATAATTGAGAAAATATTCCTATTGGAACGCATGTATGAGACAAGGTATTCAAAGATTTGCTGAAACGAACCGTATATCTTTTGAGTGAAAGCAAGGAATTAATATAAGTCATATTTATTCATTATAGTATCCTACAAATAATATACTAAAAAATGAAAGAAAACAGGCAATCTCCCAAAAAATATTCAATTCCTGATCTAGTCACTTAATAGATAAGTATAGTCTGTCGAAACAAAGAAGACCCTCTCGCAACATGAGAAAATGACTCCAGCTCGGTCAATATTGGTTCAAAAAATATTGATTTGGTCTCAAATTGTATATCACTATTTCCCTTACAATTTGAGATCAAATCAATATTTTTTGAACCAATATTGACCGAGCTGGAGTCATTTCCTCATCTTGCCAGAGGGTCTTCTTCACTGGGACAGACTATAGTCTAAATTTTCTGGTTATGTATAAAATTTTCTTCCACCAAAAGGTTATTCAAGTACTTGTATATTGTAATGTACTATATTTTTATTGATTGAATGAGACTAGTTTCTTTTTGCACAATTAAATGACTAAAATAAATTTGAACAATTTAATGATATAACTTAGCCTAATTTTTCATGCTACCATACCATGCCCCAATCGTGAATGAAACTTATGATAAAAAAACTCTACATATTGTCTTTCACCCTTATGCTCAAACGTATTGCTGGATAGTTACGTAGAGGGTAGATGGAACATACAACTTCCATAGTAACGGAAATTATGCTCGAAACATATGTTCATAAACCATCTATCATCTAACCACTAAGCAACCATCCAGCAGTGCGACCGCAGTTTAACAGAGAAGTACATCAGTGATGCACTAAAATCAAACTATCAGTAATTATAGTGAAATAATTCCAAGGTTTTTTTATTTTTCCACTGTTCCGTCGGGTTACTAAAGTCTCGTTTCCATTACTACAAGAGTTACTAAATATAGTGAAATAATTCCAAGGGTTTTTTATTTTTCCACTGTTCCGTCGTGACCCGATAGGTTACTAAAGCCTCGTCGCCATTACTACAGAAGTTGCACTAGCATATGTGCCTTAAGGGGGTCTTAGACGACACGTGTACACTAGTCACTTGTAGCCTACAGTTGGGTCAAAATTACCTGGCACCTGACAACTTCATTAAAAACATTGACTGCTGCTCTAATCCACTGTCTTATGTGACATTAGTTGCCTAATGTTTTAAGAACGGTTCCCGCACTATATTCCTCACCTGGGTCAGCTGTTTCTGGCTGATGCCAAGAAATTTTCGCCCAACTGCACAAGTGACTTCCATCCTTTGGAAGATTGACTGTCGATAGTGAAGATAATCAGTCGTTTCCCGTCTCTGGAGGAATAGTAATTGCTGCATTGCACTCTAACTGATTAACTGCATGTTATTCAAAGGTGTTTTGCGCCGCCAATTGGTTGCGGAGACTGGCTTATGGTTGAGAGGATCAACGTACTAACCACACGTTATTCTATCCTGGTTGATGATTATTTGCTTGCTGTATGGTCTGTCCGGCCAGGAGGGGATTCTAGCGTGGTGGGGGGGGGCGACATCGGCTCGGTCAGTATTGGTTCGGAGATAGTGAGTTCTGATTGAGAATTTATGGCTTTTGGGCCGGGATTGGCCGGGCTGGAGTCGTTTTCCCGTTTTGCTTGACGGACTGTAGGCCTGAAGTAGAGTGAATATGAAACTGGAAACCAGCTGGTAGGCCTAGGCCCTTCATAGGCTGTTGAGCCATTGAGACAGACAGTACAAGTGACTAGTGAAAGCGACATGTACAAGTCTCGTTTCAAAATTCACGTGCAACACACACTGGTCAGCTAATTTTTCAATTGTGTTTCTCCATACAAGTAAATGTTTCTATTGCATATTGTGCATAAAGTATTTTTTTCGACTTTTTTGTAGCTGTTTTGAGAACAGAATGTCAATACTCTCTAGTATCACAACTGGGATTGCTTATTACAGCTCCGACATGCACGCACCTTTGGTGGGAAGGCTAAAGCATTGGAGTAGGTGAGCCATGTCACACCACATCCAGCCGGACATTTTGTTAGCGCAGTTAAGCCTGCTGTACACGGGGACAGTAGTGTCGGCCAGTTGAATATCTGTAGCCAATCACATCTGTTGTTGTTTGACTCAGTGACAATTGACAAAGGCTGTGATTGGCTACAGATATTCAACTGGCCGACGGCACTGTTCCCATGTACAGCACGCTTGAGCGCGGTGCATTTTTTTGAGTCTTGTTATTTTTGATAATGTGTTATCATCCACCTTACAGAAGGGGGGGGGGGTGGTTATTAGTACTTAACTATGATTTAGTCTGATTATAGTTCATTACTGATGAAATTTGGTGCATTCTGCTCGTTAACTGACGATTTTTCAATAGCCTACCTATATTTAACAATAATTTTCAAATTTAGGTCTAATACCAAGTACTGTTCATCTGGGATTATGTAGTAATATATGGTTCTAATCTTATTATTAAGAAAGTGTTAAGATTCAAGTCTCAAGAAAATTCTATTCTCAAGATAAGAAAGTGTGAAAGTCAATATTTCTTTATAACATACTGTCATATCAATAAATAAATAATGAATAATTTTATCACAATTATAGATCAATAACTCCAGTGGTTACCAGCGGTTATTATTGATAAGAAACTGGTCTGGTTTCAGAATTATTGCTATTTGATGAATAACATTGGTAAGTTTTATCAATAAACCGTGATCATAATATAGGCCAAGTATTGACATTCAAAGCTTGGAATAATAGTAAACACAAACGATTAGCCTACATTGGGGTGATCAGTTCCGTCAACATGTTGTGATTGGTTTAGTAATTGGTTACATTCTTGCTTCAAAAGGTCATTTTGCCAGAAGAAATTCTTTAATCTGACCAAATATTCGATTTCTGCTATCAAAGTAAATTCTTATCTTCTCCTAGTGCTCCAATTTTCAAAATAGGCCAACAACCTACATTATATAATATGATTAGAATTGTAAATCAACTCACACTCTAGCTGAGAAATAGATTAGGATTGAAATACAGAGTGAGTCATGAGTCATTGATAAAAATGCGGAAGTGAATTACAACCCACGCTGTATAATTTCTGGCAAGTCTATTTTAAAATAGGCTATTGGAATAAGCATATAAAATGTGAGGTATTTGTGATAATGGTTCCCAAGAGTTTTATAAGATTTGCTACTCGTAAAAAAAATAGATTTAACCACATCTATCAACTATAAAATAATAGAGGTTATGTTTGATCAGCACCTAATCAACAGCTGATCAAATGGATCACGTGTGTTTGTGATCTAAAATTAGAAAGAACTGTCAAAAATATTTCAAGGGATAACAGATTACGTACCTTGTTAATGGCCATTCTACATTTCTGTTTGGAGAAATGCGAATGACAAGTACTAACCCTTTTTAGCTGCGAATTAAGAATGTTGTGCAATTCATTCTTGATGACGCTAAGCTTCATCAAGGTATCCGAACTGAAAACAGATGAGCCAAAAGCCAAGCCTGGATAATCGGCACATCTCCGCTGTCGGGATAATCGTCTATTTTCTCGTTCAGCAATTACTTCAGTCCGTTCACTGGTGCATCTCAACCTCGCCAATTCTTCAATTTCGGGATCATCCTCCTTGTCGCTGTGACTACTGCCATCGCCATCCTGTCGTTGAAATGGAGGTCCAAGAATTTCAGTCTTTTCTGAGTTAGTGGTTTCGGTTCTCGAAGATTTCTTCTTTCTTGGAGACTTCTTATCACCTGATGTCTTCTTAGGAGATGGTTTTGTTTCGGAGTTTTTAACATCTTCTCCTCCAATAACTAACCTCTCTGTCACTGGTGCTGGAGTTTTCAACTTCACATCACTTGTTTCACTTGAATCATTCGTTGCTACTACCTTTTTATCCTGCAATGACGGGTCAGTCTTCCTTCTCGGTCCGTATCGATGAACTCTTGACACATTTTTACTAGAATTAGGTGATTTATCGGCCATAATATTACGAGAAGACACATTACCAACAGCCGTAGGTTTCAGCCATTTTACAGCTGTACCACCTCTACTCCGCCGCCTGACAGTGAATTGCGTATCAGAACTCGACGCATGCGCCATCTTGCGTGACGTAATCGAACTAGAATGGAAAGGCATCGCTGGGTGGTGGCGCTACCTATGCGTCTGAATACCGAACTAATCACTTTCAACGCGTACAATTCAAAATACAGTGATTATTATTCCATCACCCGCATCGTCGAAAAAAAATTCATCAATTGCTAGACAGACTGATTAATTTACTTCTTAGAAAAAGCCTAACAGAAAATATAAAATAGTCTATTCAATAGGTGTAAATTTGAGCAACACTTTCTCTAAATTTAATTATCAAATAATATAAATCGTCATCCAATGTATTGAAACAAGCTTCAAAATGCTACGTACGGTGGTAGGTATTTTTTTAGGTAGGTACCGTAGGTCAATCTTAGCTAATCTTGAGGTAACGGAGTGTAGGCTGAATAAATAAAGCACTAGGATAGTGTTCGTATGAAGTTCTACGGTACCGGTAATGATTTTATTAAAAAGTTCACGTGTCTTTCTCTTTATGTGTAATTCAATGCAAGAGTTTCAAAAGATAAACTTCATGTAACGTTATTCAGAATCATTTGATATCAATCACTATCAATGGATAATAATGTCTTATTTTCTTATATTATTTCTAGACTATTGATACCGGTACATAGTTTTTTTTACTAGAACTTCAATGCTGACTATGAACATCTTTTAAAAGTCCATCACCATTGGTATGAAGTGGATAAAATTAAACTATGATGCCTTGATGCGGTAATAAACTGTTTTCCACTAGAGTATGTTGATCTGAATATTTTCGAAAAGACTGCCCATAAGTTCCAAGCAAATACTGAACAGCTTCAATAAAACCTAGTAAAATTTATACTGACGGCCAAAACTTTATCTCGACTAATTTTACGATGTGTACGGCACAAAAACTCAGTTGAAAATGAGTTTTAAACGAGGTTTTGGCAGTGTTACATGGGAATTACCAAGTCTAATTGCAAACCATGACTCCCACGAAAATACTTTGCCTCGATAAAGGAACACAGTTGAGTCAGTTTTTTCTCGTGGTTTATGTTACACTATGGCATTTTTCAGCGATAGTTCTTTGCGAATTAGGCCAGGAAATAGAACCGAAAATGCCGTCTCATAATTTCGAGCAGTCTATTATTAAACTACGAGATCTTTCTCAGCCACTCGTACGTCTTCAATAACATTCTTTCTCTCTCACACTCTCTCTGTTTCTCTTTTCTCTTAACACCCCCGGGTAGAATTCGATGCTCAATCCAAATTTGGACCATGCCCAGGAATCTCTCAGAGCCCTGAGTGAGAGAGTTCTTATTTTTGAAACAGAACCTCCCAGCGGAGACGAATGTCTAATTTTAGACGCGTATTCAGTTACTGGTCTCTTTACTTCAGACTATGCTTATTCCCAATAACTAAAATTTCTTACTGAAATAAGCTGACCTATAACATCGAAATTTCAAAAGTAGGGTTTCATCTTCAAATCGAATCGTTTATTTATCCTTATATAATAATAATAGCGAAAGATTAGATTAGATTACTTTATTCAAATAGATAACAAAATTCGGCTTAGATTCTACATTGTAATATAATAAATGAGTAAAACAAAATTATCCTATAAATTTCACAAAATAGAAACTTCTAGTGATAAAACGGTGAAATAATGAATGCAAAATTTATACAAATTTAATTCGAGGTTCTGCAAAATGAATAAGGAGTGTAAGTTATCTAAGTGAAAAGGCGAAGTTTAGACACATATATGTCCATTCTTGGGAAAGGATAATAAGGATATCCTTGCCATTAACACTTGGCCTTGAATTGGAAATTTATAACAAGCTATTAATATTACAAAAGATAGTGAGTAAAATTTTTATGCAATTAAAAGACTAGATTTAGATGATTGATACTTAATGGATATTTGAGTTATACCTTAAGATGAGTAACAATAAAAAATGATAGTGGAAATGGGTGTGAATTGAAATAACTCAAAGTAAAATTGAGAGACTTGAAAGAATAGACTCAAAAGATGAGAGACTTGTAGAATAGAATCATATAAGTTAATA
Source organism: Sogatella furcifera (assembly GCA_017141385.1). Classification (NCBI taxonomy): domain Eukaryota; kingdom Metazoa; phylum Arthropoda; class Insecta; order Hemiptera; family Delphacidae; genus Sogatella; species Sogatella furcifera. The sequence continues at coordinate 15,350,211 of CM029553.1, forward strand.
CCGAATTAGAATAATAGTAGATTCTGAGTAGCATTCGATATTGTAGAAACGTTTCATGATGAAATAGAGAAACAAGGTTGAGTGGTAGAAAGGACTTCCTAGTCCTAACTCCGCCTAATAAAGGATATTTTTATTTCATAAAGTAGCTATATTTTGAAACACACAGATATTGTCGATTTTCTACACTACAACTCAAGGTGTACAAAATTTTTGTGCACCTTTAATTGTAGATACCATCGATATCTGTGAGTTCTATTCCATTATTCTGTGTAAAATTGAATAATAGGAAAATACAAAAATATGGAAAGTCCCCATAACGTTAAAAAGCCTGTAATTAAGCCAGAGGCCGAATGTAGAAGATGCATGTTTTAACCCTTAAAATTTTAGGATTAGAATATGAAATCGGCTAATTCAGTGACAAAGATAATACAAAACTGATAGAACGTTAACAACTTGTTATAGTCTGTCCAAGCAGAGAAAACATTTTGGCAAGATGGGAAAAATAACTTCAGCTCGGTTAATATTGGTTAAAAAATTATCAATTTGGTCTCAAATTGTAGACCAGAATGTTTCTTGAAATTTGAAATCAAATTGATAATTCTTGAACCAATATTGGCTGAGCTAGATTTTTCCATCTTACCAGAATGTCTTCTTCGCTTAGACTGGCTATAGTAGAGTAAGTTACGTACCAAACTTGAAGAGAGAAGGAAGAAGGGATTTGGATATTTTGATTTGAATATTTGATAATTCACTGTTGGAAAATTACATCGCAGTTTGTCATTGAAGCCAAAAAGGTCCATCCTCAGAAATAATTTTCAGGAATCAGCTATTTTTTCGTAAAATTGAAAAATATGTTCTTGGTCCTTGGACAATTTGAATTCCATAATAATACTGTATATTGCACAATACCTCTCTGATTAAATAAGGCTACGTTTGAAAAAAAACTAATGACTAAACTATGTAATGTTGTCGCAATGCTGAAGCAAAATAGACAGATGAAGGTATAGTATTTCCAAGCAAAGAAGACCCTCTGGAAAGATGAGAAATTATTCCAACTCGGTCAATATTGGTTCAAAAAAATATTGATTTGGTTTCAAATTTTGGATCAGGATGTTTCCTACGATTGAGACCGAATCAATCATTTTTTAATCAATATTGACCGAGCTGGAGTCATTTACTCATCTTGCCAGAGGGTCTTTTTTCCTTGTAGAGAGTTTATGTATTAATTAATAAACTGATATTACTGCAGAAAAGATTTGCTGAGAATGCTTTTTTGCAAAACCAAATAGACTTCAATCAGTTTGAAATTAAAAATAGATTTGTAAATAAGAATCAGTGAGCTGATTCACCAATAATATGAGGCATTAGGCAATGTTTACTGTTGCTTGATAATAATTATGTCAACTTCTACAAATTCAATTTATTCAATGACGAAAAAATGATCAAGAGATTACAATACTCAATCATCTAATCAAAATGAAAGATGAGCTAATGAGCGCCAATAGCGCTCCCAGGGTTTGAAAGAAGTTTTTTTTCAATCCAGTAGATCTTATATGATTTCTTCTTCTAATAACCAATAGAAATTGTGAATTATCCTCTAGAAAATAGTACAAAGAGACTAATCACGCTCCACAACATTATTTATTCATAAACTCCACAACAAAATTGACAAAACATAGCACAAGTGATGAATTTGTGTTTAGTAGCGTTTTTCGATTTTTGATCGAGATTTCTGAGATTTGGGTAAGATTTACACAATCGCAAACTCTTTCTCTAGAATCCGACTCTCTTCAACTTCCATTAATAAATTCCATTCCATCTATGATTCCTTCTTATGATTAAAATAACTTCCATTTTATGATTCCTTACCCAGTTGTAACCCTTATTGTTAAAAAAATGGCGTTTTGTAGCATAGTTTTCCAATTATCTCAATAGCCGTTGAAGTGCAAACTTGAAACTGGTTTCATTGAATTCCTCAGCTAATTTTACATGGGAATTGATTATTTTAGAACCTCACTATAGGCTCTAAAAAATTAGAAAAATTAATATATTTTGAAAAATCTCAATTTTCCGCCATTGTTATCTCGGTAACAAAGCGTTTTTGGGGGTTGGTCCCATGAAACTTTTTTGTCTACTTGGTGTAAGGAATCAGCCTGAGGAGTATTGTACATTCCTCCTGAAACACCCTGTATAGATTGATGAAGGGAAGTTTAGGGAATTCACTTGTTCTTGTTGCAATACCTATATATGTACGGTATATTATAATTATTGAATGAATATTATGACGGTTAATATTATAATACAGCATGAGTTTAATTCATTGTAAATCCTATTTGAATTGGCAAAAGTATGGCGGATTTATAATACTTTATTCAATAGCTTCATAATAGAAAGAAAACGATCAATAACTTCAAAATATTGAAATGATTTTTGAGTAGTTGTGAAGGTGATATTGTGGTAGTTATACATATTAAATGAAAAGACAAGGCGGTGTCAAACCACAGATTTAAAAATCAGTGATTTGACAACGTCATTCAATTGTAATGATTATTGGATGATTATGATGACGAATATAAAACCTTGATACAACATAAGTTGAATGATTTCATTGTTAATCCTATTTGAATTTGCCAAAGTATGATGGATTTATTGTACTTTTATTCAATAACTTCATAAATTAGAGAAGAAATTTTAAATTCAACTTAAAAATTGGAAAGAGAGAGCTGAAGAGCACTATGAAAAAATGGACAAATAATATCATAAAATAAAAAAGATTGTACTTTTCGGTCAGACAAGACACAAATCGATCAAGAAATAGAAAGGAAGGCCTATAGTCTGTCCAAACAAAGAAGACCCTCTGGCAAGATGGGAAAATGGTACAAGCTCGGTCAATTTTGGTTCAAAAATTATCAATCTCATCTCTAAATTTCAGGAAACAATTTGATCTACTATCAAAACCAAATTGATAGTTTCTGAACCAATATTGATTGAGCTGGAGTTATTTTCCCATCTTGCCAGGGGGTCTTCTTTGCTTGGACAGACTATAGCAAGGAATCGAATCAACAAAAACTACAGAAGTATATGTCCTATATGTATCAGACAAATTGTAATCAGACAAACATATTATGAGCCAAACGAATCAAGAGCTAAAAATAGCTTAGACAATGACTCACGTCTCAATTCCTAATAGCGAACAATATCTAGGTCATGAAATCTAGATACAGTAGAATGTTCCAATGAAGATTTGCTTGTAGGAACAGTGACTAGAGACAGTGTGGCCATTGCCGCCATGTTGTTTCCATCCGTATGAATATGCTTGAATCTGTTTATATTGGGACTACTTTCCCTGCCACCAACATGAAGTTTCCATTTTTTATATACATTAAGCCACAAGCCCGGGAAGGAAAAGTTTACAATATGAGGATAGTTTCCCGGGTGAGGCTTGCCAAGCCTGGGAATAATTCCGAATACCGTAAAAAACTTCCTAGGCAAGTTGTGTATAATTTTTTTCTCTACACTTCAAATGAATATTATCAATCTAATTTCATGAATGAACAAAACAAATAGGATTAATGAAATCTAAGAAAAGCTAAGACCAGATAACTTACTATACTAGATTTGGCTGAGCTGAATCTGGAGTAAGCTGAACTGCTAAGTATTGAAATTTTGCATCACAAGTTTATTGATTTAACCAATTGGATATTACTAAATAACTATCAGAATACTTGATTGTCTTAGTCCAGAAACGTTTAAGCTCATGATAGTTTTTGTACGATCATCCTAAATTGTACAATAGCAATACAAAGTTTCATGTTTTTGACCAAATTATGGCAGCGTCACAGAAAGAGACGGCCATTGTAGTTGCATTTTCTCTCGCTAGATGGCGCCAGCTGTCCATGCTTGGAAAGAAAATGCTCTTTGCATGGTAAGAGGCTTTTACTGCTTGAGGACAACAGCTGATTGATTATGCATGTAAATGACGACTTCCTAGTCCACATAGGGACCAGAAAGGAGCTTCAGAAATGTAGCAGAAAAATTTTATCATGTATTAATGGATATTTGTACCATGTGATCAAGCTAGCTAATCAGAAGCGTGACAGTCTATGGCCAATTATCTATGGTCTTATTTATCTAGTAACTGATTTGTACCAAGTCACTTTATCTAGTCACTGTACACTGTACAGTCTTGTAGGTACTGACTAATTTAATCAATGCTTTTGTTTAACTGAGCTATGATGAGTTCAGAAAGAGCTATATGGTTAAACACCAGAGCGTGAGAAACATTCAAAGTTTGAACATTTACTGGAAATTCAAAATTTCAATTTGAATATTGAAACAATATTGATTGAGCTGGAGTCATTTTCTTATCTTGACAGAATGCCTTCTTTGCTTGGACATTGGACAGACTATACCAGCTAGAATCTACTATAAAGTTATAGTTAGTATTTATAGTATATATAGTTATAGCTGGTAGGTCACAAGACTTTTTTCAGTAGCCCACACACCCTTGTACTCTCCATTACCCATGACAAGTAATATTTAATACTTATGTGGGCATCATCCGCAATAAAATAAGGTTCAGAAGACTCTCTTTCAAAGCTATAGTTGTCCGTGGATCATTGGAATAGTCAAGGACGACCAATTTTTCCGACACCACTCCCTGTTTCTCCCTCCGGTGATGCTGCTTCATACTTAGGGGTAGCTAGTAAGAGAATGTGTGTGTAAGAGAGAAGGAGTGATGTTTTGTTTTGGCGAGGGTGGACAACAGTGGCAACAGGGCTCAGCAATCCCGTGACCTTGGTCATTCCAATGATCTGTGGACGACTATAGTCTGCAAGTTGAAGCCTTTCCAATCTCCTGATGGACCTGTAAACGGCTGCATTCTATGCAGTGTGGCAGAAATATATTTTCTTTAAAATAAACGTTTGTTAATACAGTAATTGTTATTGTTTTGAGGAGCAAAACTCACATTTTGCAGGGCCTTATCCTTCTCCTCCAGTTTCTGCATGACCGACATCAGCTGTTCCTGTGTCTGGTCAAGGTCGTTCTCAATGGTCTGAATCTTTTTCTGGAGAGCCCTGGCTTCCTCCTCGGCCTTTTCGGCGCGCAGGTTGGCATCCCTGGCCTGCTGTTCGCACAGCAACGCCCTATCCATGGCATTGTCCTTCTCAAGCTTCATAGCTTGCATCTTCTTCTTGATCGCGTCCATTTTGTTTTGAGTTGCGGTTAGGCGGGGTCAACTGTAACACAGATGAGAAAATAGGTTGAAGTCGGCCATTGGATAAATACAGACGTAAATACCTTCACATAAAATAACAATAAATAAGATAACGATAAATAAGATAACAATAAATAACGTCCTTCATAAATAAATACCTTCATGATAAAAAAGACGTAAATAATGAAAATACATTGGATAATACGTAAATACGCATTGACCTAAGGGTAATGATATGTCAAAAAGGTGAGGCTTAAGGTTAGGCTTAGGCTTGATGTTTATACAATAGGTACTATGATAATATAAAATTATATACATATCATCTGATATGATATGAATGAAGAACTATGTATATACTATATGTAGCACCCACAGCCTAACCTTAAACCTTAAAAAGGTAAGGCTTAAGATTAGGCTTAGGCATGAGGTTTATACTATTCTATGATATACACATGATATGATATATGTATGAAGAACTATGTATATACTATGTAGCACCCGCAGCCTAACCTTAAACCTTAAAAAAGGTGAGGCTCAATATTAGACTTAGGCTTGAGGTTTATATACTATTCTATGATATACACATCATATGATATAGAAGTAGAAGTATGTAGCACCCGCAACCTAACCTTAAGCCTAACCTTATTATTTTGACATGTTCGTACTTTAAGGGTAGCAGGAAATGTTGTGTTGAAATAAAAAATACTTTAAGGGTACTGTTATTTTTATTTTTATCTATTATTAACAATATCATTAACATAGCAAACAATGATTTAGTCTGTCCAAGCAAAGAAGATATTCTGGCAATGGGAAAATAAGTTGAGCTCAGTCAATATTGGGTAAAAAACTATTTATTTTGTCTCAAGTTGTAGATCAGAATGTATTCTACAATTTGAGGCTGAATTTATAATTTTTGAAACATCATTGACCAAGCCTGGAGTCGTTTTTCCATCTTGCCAGAATGTCTTCTCTGCTTGGACAGACTTTACTGTAGCCCTAGACAAAAGGTAACACCATATTCTGTCTATTAAATCCAGAGGAAAGCACATCAAGTAAGTATCGACACTCCATCATTACATAATTAATATACACGATCCTCCATTTTCTTGCCAACAGCTATTATGTAGCAGAAAAGACACAAAACATTGTCAACCAATCACAGAAGAGCAAGGGGAATCTAGAGGCGTGTCCTAGTTTAATGTAGAATTAATACCCAACTAGTGCTGCCATCTACTGATGGAATTAGTAAGCTTTTCGAACCGATTCAGTCAGCCAATCAGAAAGTAGGCGGAGCTTGGGGCGTGTCTAATGGGAGTAGGAGGTGAATACTGACCCTAGTCCTGCTGCCATCTGCTGGCAGAATGCAGAAATATCTCGAATGTTGTCGGTAAAGAGAAGGCGGAGTCAGTGAGAATGGCTTTGAAATCTTAGAAGCTAGAGTCCGCAAGATATTTCTTACTACATGCCTCTCACTTTTCTCCTTAGAACGTGATTATTATTGAGAAAGATTATTATTAAATATTGCCTATAAAATTGGCAATTTCAACCTCAACTAATCGTTATCCACTCGAAAAACTAGTGAAAGTTGAAGAATATCAGGATTGATTAAGTTACTTACAAAAAAATTGTAAAATTTTAGAATCTATTGCATTGGTTTCAAAGGATGTATCAGAGAAAAATTATTGGCATATTTGGTCTAGAAATAATGATCAACTATTCTGAGCAGATGATTTTCAAAGCCTATTATTTCTGAGGAAAACAAATTATGAAGGTGGATGACCCTTGAAATTCATTTGGGGGTGACTTCTTGACAGTATGCAGTTGTCCCATTGTCACCCCGCAAAATTTTGCGAAGTGATATTTTGCAAAATTGCCGAAATTTCGTCGAAACAGCTGCATTTGCCATTCATATTAGAGACTTTAATTAAGATTAAAAAGGTGTAGTATTTGAAAAAATCAATAAGAGGTACTTGTCCCAAAGCCACCAACGCTTGGAATACGAATTCACTATTTTACTAACAATCCAAAAACTGACGATATTCAGTTTCCTCTGATAAACAGAGAATTATAGCCTACTTTTTTGCAGGGGTAACCTCCAAAGGGTTTCAAAATTTATTGAACACATCATTTCTAGACCTAATCTGGACCTGTTTACCAAATTTCAACATTTTCTGTCAATTGAAAAAATCTGGTCTTAAACCAGAAAATTATAGGAATTATATTTTTACCCGCTTCGGTAATGTGAAGTGATCAAATTCAAATTCAAAATCACGTTTATTACACATAATAAAGTACAAGTGAAGAATATAAACTATATTTGATTAAGAGTATATTCAAACTATACTCAAAAAAACTATATTCAAAAAAGAATATAAATCGCTTGATAGTTTATTTATTTACAAAATATATCACTGATTAAACAGTACTATTGACTTAATATTTAACTGATTAAACAGTTTAATCAGTTTGGGATCATTAATCAATTAAAATAATAGTTTAATCATTTAGTCAGTTATACTACATTGCTGTATAAATGATGATAGAGTTATAATAATGAGAGAGTATAATGATGATAGAGTTATCCAAAGACGTAATTAAAACGAGGTGAGTATATGAGAAAGAGAATAGATGAGAGAGACAGAGAGAGAGAGAGAGAGAGAGAAGAGCAAGAGAGAGAGAGAGAAAGTGAAGAATGAATGGATTCATTTTTCGAATATGAGTAAAGCTAGAGCTCAGTGGAATAGTAGGCATGAGATTTTTTCTCATTCATGTCTACAGGCTTATTTGTACCATTGAGTAGAGTACAAGTATTGAGTGTGAATATAAGTATATGTAAGTATCCATGTAAGTAAGTAAGTGGCATAAGTGTATGTACTATATAGTATACACTATACTACTATAGTATTATACTATAAGTATGAGTACTTATATCCATATACTTACACTTATGCCACTTACTTACTTACATGGATACTTACATATACTTACATCCATACGCTTGTACTCTACTTTCTACATACTTTACTTGTTTACATAACTAGAGCAACAAATTACATTGAAAAATTATACATAAAAAAGTGTAAATAGAAGTCATAAGAATATTTCCAAGTTGAGCCGTGAGTTTAAGAGGAACTTATGAGAGAGAAATTGTATTTTATAAGTTGGTGATTGAGAGAGATAGAATGAAAAAGAAAGGGAATACTCAGCTAGAGATAGTAGATCAAGGTTACAATCTAGAATCAACAAAACAATCTGATCGTCACTCTCGTACGCTCAAGAGCTTCACCTAAACAAGTCTTTAAAGTTGGATTTTAAAGGTAACCGGTAAAGATGTTATAATCTACGCTATAGTATAGTTAAATCTATATATTCTGTCAAAGCTAAGAAGGAATTCTGTCAAGATGGCAAAATGACTCATGATCGGTTAATATTGGTCCATAAAATTATAAATTTGGTCTCAAATTGTAGAAATCATTCTGCTCTACAATTTTGTACCAAATGTATAATTTTCGAACGAGTATTGACTGAGTTGGAGCCATTTTTCCATCTTTCAGAATGTCTTCTTTGCTAGGACAGACTATACTATGGATTCCGGTTTGAATATGAGTCCACACATTGAAAAATTATGGAAATAATGTTTGTGGTTTCTTAATGGTATTTTTCTCTCTGCCGATGAAGTACGGGATAATGTTACGCCTAGTTCTATATTTTACAAATTATTATTGAGGATTCTGAGAAGGATTTAATTATTTGAAAGTAATTTTTCCAAGCTTCAAAGACTAGCCTAGAACAGTTCTATAAAAACTACAAGAACTATTATAGCTTCAGTCTCAGATAACTCCCGACAATGAAATTATTGATAGTAATAGGATATTTTCGATTTGGGCCCATATTTTATAAAAAGATGATTAGTATAGTTTGAGAATAATTATAGATAGATAGATAGATAGATAGATAAATGCCTTTATTTACACTTTGTAAATATTTTACAATAGTTTTTTGGGCGAAGTTGAAGCATGCAAGCCCTCTCTTCTACTCAACCAGTGAATATAAAGTATATCTCTGCATATTCTTTGACTGAACCCACCATTATAATATAATAGCCAAGAAAGAGACAAATACATATATTACAAGCCTATCCGTAAGATTTCTATTGTTATTAAAATAACTTAAAAGTGTAAATTTTATTGTTATCACATGGATCACTAGCCGGCAGGCTCGCTTCGCTCGCTTTATCCGTCTATACCCCCGGCAGTGAAGAAAGTGTCAATAAAACAAACACGCTCGCTTCGCTCGCCAGAAAATTCCATTTGGACGGGTTTGCTTCGTTCATCATACGACACAACAGGGTGTTTTGGGTTAATTTTTTTAAAATTTGAGAATTATTTGAATGAATTATTCAATCAACAAAATCAATTACACAACTTCGGTATGTGATTTGAAAGTACAGTAGTTTAGTTCAGTGATTTCTGTGAAATCTGCAAAAGTAAAAGTGCAAATAAAACCTTAAACCCTTATTACTGGCGTAATCTCAGATGGATTTCAAATTTTTTTTAACACAACATTCACATTTAGACCTATTAATCTGAACCTGTCTATAGTCTACCCAGCTCTAGCTGCGCTGCTCTAACCAATAAAACTCTATTCACATAACTATAATACAAATGTTTACTCTGTTATTTATATTTATGTTTACTCTGTTATTTATATATAATTAGGGCTACTAATGTACTAGATCAATAAATAGTAAAATTCATCCTTTTTGAGCCATTTCAAGTGAATTTCACTATTTATTGATACAGTAGACTATACATTATCGGCCCTAATAACAGAGTAAACATCTGTAATATAGTTTTTTATTTTAAATAATAATCACAGTACCCTTTTCAATTATTTTTTTAATAAAAACAGTGATAAAAGTAGCATTAAGATAAAGGAAACATCTATAATATAGTTATGTGAATTGAGTTGTATTGGTTAGAGCTAGAGCTGGGCAGCTCTAGTAGTGAATTTAGAGCCATCCACGCAGCTCGTGCCGCGCGGCTCTAGCAGTCGCTTGGGGATCGTACCTTACGGCGCAAGATATGCAACCCGTGATTCATCTTCAACTTTCAAAAACTTGCTTAATCTTGACGGATCCGAAAAAAATTTCTAGACTGATCTAAACCTGTGTACTGTACCAAATTTCAAAAATTTCTGTCAATTAGTTCTGGGAAAGTCTAAGAAAACACCAAAGAATGAAAGAAAAACGCAAATATAGAGCGTAAACTTGGGAATAAATGAAAAGACAAGATGTTGTCAAACCACTGATTTATTAGAAAATCGAGATACCGGGTTCGGTTGTTACACCATCATCAATCTCTGGTAAACTGAGATTGTTTACCAGAGATTGATAATGGTGAAACAACCGAAACCGGTATCTCGATTTTCTAATAAATCAGTGGTTTGACAACATCTTGTCTTTTCATTTATTATGGATAACTACCACAATATCAATTTCACAACTATACTCAAAGAGTGAACTTGGGAAGTTTCAAAACCCCGCTCTTAGAGCGCGTCTAAAGATTCATGACCATGCGGTTTTGTAGCCACATAGGTCAGCTTGAAAATATAAAAAACTCTTGATATTATCAGTAGGCTATGTTTCATTTCCCTATTAGAAATATTGGAAAAGTAATTGTTTCTAAGTAGTCTCTATTTGAGAATGTCAGAAAATAGGCGAATGTTTTTAAGTCCTCTGTAATCCCTAATCTTAACTCAAGGAATTGTCAAAATTATGTCTACTTTCAGGAAAAACAGTCTCAGCTTGAGGTGGGTGAATGAGGACACAATAATTGCACAAAATGTCAATTATGTCCACATAATATACTATTTTTTCAAACTTACTCGAGTTTTAATACAGTACATCAATTAAGGCATTTCCAAAGCTAATGTATAATGTGTATAATTGTAATAATAAGTATGTACGGTAGTCAAGGTACGGCTGCTCCTTCCCCAAGCTCGAGCTTGCTCTTTCGGGGAAGTAGTTCCTTATGTTTATTTGCATTTGTTATAATCGATTCATTTTGCTGTTCTATTTGTACATTGTGAACTGTTGTAATGCTTTTCCAAGGAATAAATAAATAAATAAATGCATCATCATTGATTTGAAACCAACTAATTTTTGTGTAATTTACAACTTTTGTGATTAAATTTATTCATTTCATTACGGAGAAGTTTCAATTATTGAGATCTGATGAAAGCTCAAATTGTATCTCAAGTCACTTTTGTCATATATTAACTACTCTCAAGTCTAGTTGCTCAGTGAAGGCGGTTGTTATGTAATTGTGATGTTAAGTCACAAACAGTATGGACTGCTTTCGGATGGGTGACCAATGCGAGTGGAACCTTCCCTATGGGTAGCTCCCCACAACGAAAGCCATACGCATATTTTCCATTGCTCTTATTAGTAGTAAGTTATTGATTAGTATGATAATTGTATTTGATTTTATGGAGCGCTTCACACCTATGTCCACAATGTACAGTAGGCTATTCAATCCTATCAGATTTCCAACAATCGTTTCGAATTACGTTAACGTTCACGTTCCATTCGTTCATTAATGATGGATAAAAGTGAACATGTGTGCGAGCTATTTAGAAATGCCAGTTGCAGATCTGCACCATGTCCGCAAAAGGACCGTCAAGGCCCGCAGACTTGCACCAGACAACTGGACAACTTCTTAGTCATGACTTGTCAGCAGAACTTGACCCAAATTTGCTCCGTGGCGCCTGATATTATCAAGCCTTATGTGTCCTTATTACCTTTTACGCTACCACAATGTCAGACCTTATTAATGGGCGATCCTTTCGTGGATTTCAGAAAATAGTTATCCAACACATGTAGGCCTACAGGGTGTTTCAGGAGGAATGTGCGATACTTCTCAGGCTGATTCCTCACACCAAGTGGACAAAAAAGTTCCATGGGACAAACCCCCAAAACGCTTTGTTACCGAGATAACAATGGCGGAAAATTGAGATTTTCAAAAAATATGAATTTTTAGAGGTTTCACTCAGGGTTTCTTATATTTTTATTTATTTAACAATCTCTCTTTGGAGGCAACAGGTCGAAACCCACAACTGCTTCCTTAACATAGTTAAGTAAAAGTAAAACACAATACATGCATATTAATATACATAAAAAAAATTATGCATTATTCAAAAATTAACTGTGATATAATAATAAATATTATTAATAATAAGAGATTAAGTTATATACTTGTTCTAAAATAAGTTATAAACAGGTTCTAAAATAATCAATTCCTATGTAAAATTGTAGCTGCGGAATGGCTTCAACGGTTATTGAGATAATTGGGAAAATATGCTAAAAAACGCCATTTTTCAACAATAATTGTTATAACTGGATAAGAGATCATAAATTTGTATTCTTATTAATAGAAGTTGAAGAGAGTTGGATTCTAAAGAAAAAGTTAAATGGCGGCGATCGTGTAAATCTTACCAAAATCTTAGAAATAGCGATCAAAAACCGCAAAATCGCTACTAAACACAAATTTTTCAGTTGAGCTATGTTTTGTCAATCAGTTATACCTGAGTGATACCTCTAAAAAATTAGAAAAATTAATATTTTTCGAAAAATCTCAATTTTCTGCCATTGTTATCTCGGTAATAAAGCGTTTTTGGGGGTTTGTGCCATGGAACTATTTTGTCCACTTGGTGTAAGGAATCAGCCTAAGAAGTATTGCACATTCCTCCTGAAACACTCTGTAGGCCTATACCGGGTTTAAACGATGCCAATTGTTTTATTCTAAATGTAAAGTATGTAGTTTTCAATAAATGTAGGTAGTTCTCAGTACCCTTTTTAAAAATAATTTTTATTTTAACATGACATGTTTCTTCTATTTTTTCATTTACAAATAATTATTCACAATAATATTCATAATTATTCGACTAAAAAGTCGAAAAATGTCATATTAAAATAAAAATTATTGAGAAAAAAGTACTGAGATCTACATTCATATTGAAAACTTTGATAAGTACAGTAGCCCTATGAAAAATGGAGTATCTATGGTATCTTTTGATATCAAAACCACCATCCAGGCATGACTAAATGAAAACCTCAGCTGTTTGAGCTCTCAAGAAGCAGTCTTCTGACAATTTGTCTCGCCAATCAGCATCGTACAAACCGGACATAAACATAGTTGATTGGAAGAATAAAAAAAAAAATCATCAAAAGAAAGTTTCTGAAAAATATCGATTCCACTCGTAACAGAGTTAATTATAAGAATATAACAATTTTGTAGTGAAATTAACAGAAGTTGTATTTTTAGTGAAATTACCAGTGAGTAATTTCACTACAAAGTTTTCATATTCTTCAAATTAACTTATTCTTTGTTTACGCCGTTTGTTTACGTTTGTTTGCTTGTTTACGCTGTGGGATTGTTTACTTCGTCGCAAGTTATCGTGAATAAGGTATAGACATAACTGTGGTAAATGACAACTCTTAATATTGACATGACAACATCAGCTGTTGGAGAGCAAAGGAGCAGACGAAACCGCCTTAAACTTTGGCTCCAGCTATACCTGTCTCACAGTTCTTTTATTAAAGAGTGTTATTGAATTCATAATATTGACAACAAACACCTTTCCAAGATAGTGATGTTTACTTTCTAAACTTTTTTATAAAATGAGAATTTTTAGTCATTGATAATAATTTGAGTTATCCCTCTCCTTACTCCTAAGTAGATGTACAGTCTGTCCAAGCAAAGAAGACCCACTGGCAAGATGGGAGAATGACTCCAGCTCGGTCAATATTGGTTCAAAAATTTTTGATTTGGTCTCAAACTGTAGATCAGAATGTTTCCTACAATTGAGACCAAATACATAATTTTGGAACCAATATTGACTGAGACGTAGCCATTTTCTCGTCTTGCCAGAGGGTCTTCTTTGCTTGGACAGACTAATTTACTATATAATCGTGAGGACGAAATGGAAGATGTGGACTAAGGGGTGCCTAAAATGTTATCGAAAGAGATATTAGTCATTGATAATTTGAGTTAAGTCTCTCCCTATTCATTAGTAGATTATCAAACTCATAATCTATATCTATAAAAGCGAAATGGCACTGACTGACTGATTCATCACCAGAACTAAAAATCCACTTAACCGAATGCGTACAAATTTGGCAGGCATGTTCAGTTGGACGTTCAGACTCGCGCTAAGAACGGATTTTAGGAACTTTTCAAGGATACGCCAAATATTTAAGTTTTTCTATAGTTTTTCGGCGTTTTCTCAATTTTTTCGAGAACCAATCGATAGAAAATGTGTATATTTGGTAGGTAGGTTCAGATAAGGTCTAGAAATGTTGTGTTAAGATATTTTTGAATTCCATTCAAGATTAAGCCAGTAATCAGGTTTTTCAAAATTGTAGATGTTTTGCGGGTTGCATATCTTCCGCCTTGATACGACCAATCCTTACTGTAAATTCAATGATTCAGCGAGATTATGGATAAACTAATTTGGAAGATATTGAATCAAGTTTCAAACTATGTCCGATATAGTTCCCAAGGTTACGCTCAATATCAGCGTTTTACTATTTTTCTTCTTGGATTTTTCGAGAATAAATGGTAGAAAATGTCGAAATTTGGTGAACAGGTCCAGATTAGGTCTAGAAATGTGTTCAATAAGTTTCGAATCCCTTCTGAACGGAATTTGCAGGCGAGCGAAGCGAGCCTGTTTGTCTCAGCTTACACTGACAGAGGTTATGCAGGCGAGTGAAGCGAGCCACAAACTGACACTGCTGATACTGTCGGGGGTCCAGGGGCTGAGCCCTGGCTAGGCGGAGAAGGCGAGCGAAGCGAGCCTGCCGGCTAGTGGGGTATATAGGCTACGAAGACTTTATAGACTTAAAGACTGCTTATCAAAGATAGTGGAATTTATTCTATAAACTTTTTTGTAAAATGGTTTTTCCTGTATAATCTTGAAAACGAATTGATAGCTGTGGACTGAAGAGGTGTCTTAAAAGTGTTATTATCATCGAAAGAGAATGTGGTTACGATAGAGTGAGAGAGCGCACACGAGAGAGCGAGCAAGAGAGAGAGAGTGAGAGTGAGAGAGTAAGAGACAGTTAAGCATGGCCTTCCTCAGAATGTAGTTCTGTGTGATAATAGTAATCGGTCACCATGAGAAGTAAGCTTATAAGCAGCTGCCTGAGCTATCAACCAAGAGCCTTATAAGGAAGAAAAACAGTCCTAACACCGGTTTCTCTGTTTGGATGTTGCCTTCATCTGTTTGGCTCTCCTCTTATTTCTCAACTTCGGCTGGAAAAAAGCCGAACAATACCTGCACAATATAATACAGTAGGCTGCTGTTTATTTTTAGATTATTTTATAATCAGTAGGCTATTTAGATTATTTATTTATTTTTACATTTTTAAATTGTATAAGTTTCTAACTCACAGTGATGCCATAAGTGTGAACATTATTATAAAATAATTATTTTCCAGGGGGAATGTGCAATACTCCTCAGGCTGATACTTGTTTCGTTTGATAAATTGTATTTCTCAAGTGTCAAAAAAATAAAAATTTGATTTGATACTTGTATAGTCCGTCCAAGCAAAGAAGACCCTCTGGCAATATGAGAAAATGAGTCCAGTTCGGTCAGTATTCGTTCAAAAATTATTGATTTGGTCTCAATCGTAGGAAACATTCAGATCTACAATTTGAGACCAAATCAATAATTCTTGAACCAATATTGACCGATCTGGACTCATTTTCTCATATTGTCAGAGGGTCTTCTTTGCTTGGACAGACTATAACACCAAATCGTATAAATAAGTTACATGGGACGTACCCCCCAAAACGCTTATTTACCAAGATAACAATGGCAGAAAATTGTCATTCAAATTTGTTGCTTAAAAATAATATAAAGGAAACTGGAAAACTGACACTGTCTATAAAAAGGAAAACAATTGTGGATAAGAAGTGATCTCTAACATGAAACTATATTTCAATTATCTCATGATTACACCTCTTACATTATACAGCTGATATCTCAACTCAACAAAATCGCGTAATATTTCATTGTTAATCTTACAAGGGTTGACAAAAGTTTAGCAGATTAAACCATGTTCACCGATAAAAAGTACGGTTATAATAATAAATTCATTTCTTTTCAGAATAGCCTACAATAATGATAGCCTATATCAAAATACAAATGATAATAATAACAATAATTGGTCTCCACATCACCCCTTACAGACAACCCGATCCACCACATGGCGCCAAGTGACTATTTGAAGTAATGCTCAGGTTTTTCGTGCAATAGAACGGCTTATCAGCCTTTGTATGATAGATGAAAAACAATACAATTAAATTTAGAATCTGGAATTACTATACAATAATTAAATCTACTTTGTATTATATAGAAACTTAAATAGGCTACGCTTTGGGAAGCGGTTTGTCCCAGTGGTAGAGAGCGTCTAATCGGTGAGATTAGATAAGCGACGTGCCTCTACCACGAATGTTGTAACGGTGACCGGTTCCTCTGAATTCAATTCATGAGCCTCAAAAATCGCTTCCCGGTGGTTCGGAACCCACCTAAAGCTGTAGGTCCATTCATCTGTCATCATCATCCTTCCCATTACCCACGCACAGGCCCATGACCCCAAAAAAAACAAAAAAACAAATACGGTAATAATGGTTTCTTTATTCTGTCAAGAAACTAGGCAACTCCCGAGTTATGCCTATCAGGGAGTTCCAGCACACATTATTAAATAAAGTGGTGTAAGCAGTATGTTTTTACATTATATATATGTTTTTACATTAATATGTTAATTATTTATAGATTTCCTTAACAAAATTGTTCGATTATACCATCTATTGAGGTGAACTGTCAATACATATTCAAAACAAAAGTGTCAATTCAAATAAAACAGATTTCAAGCGTGAATATAATGAAACTGTGAATAAAATGGACATCAATTATTTGTTTCAGCACGTTTTTCTCCTCTTTGATCCATAACATACATATTATGAGATACCCTTTATTTAGCCATTTTGGAACCATAGATCATAGGAGCCAAGGTAATTAGAATAGAGAGGTAACAGTCAACGTAATTGTAATCGGGAGAAAACCGTGAGCTCTGACGTCATCGGAACCACAGCAGTGAATTTCCTAACTTTTAGCGCCAGCTAGGTTTGCTTAACAGCTGTGGTTCCAATGACGTCAGAACTCACGGTTTTCCCCCTGCTACGGTTACGATGACTGTTATTATTCTAATTACCTTGGCTCCTATGATCTATGTTTCCATAATGGCTTAATATGGGTATCTTATAATATGTATCTTATGGATCAAAGAGGAGAAAAACGTGCTGAAACAAATAATTGATGTCCATTTTATTTACAGTTTCATTACATAGGGTTCGCAAGTGAATAGGGACGATTTGAATAAGCAACAGGTTGTTTAAGAGATTGTACTTTTCGTTATTTTCTTATCATAAATAGAAAGTAAAAATGTAGCCATTTAGTGTAGAATAAGTCAAAAATCATTTTTCTGAATATAACATCTTCCATTGGAATCTACGCACTTTTGCAGCCGGGCCTGAAAGGAACAGGTAGATTTGCTGTAACTTTCAACTTTGAGCGTTACATCGAAATAATTCATAACTTTCTTACACCAGAACTCGTCAGTTTTCTATTGAATGAACAAACAATTTAATATGGAACAACAAGCCACACTACGAGAATTGCCATAATTGCTGAGAATGTTTTGTTTCCAAACCGCGTCTTTTCTCGAAACGGGGATATCCTTTGGCCCCTCGCTATCCAGATTCATCAAGCTGTGACTTTTTTCTATGGGGCTACTAAAAAACGAGATTTTTTGAAAGCGATCCAGTCAGAACTATCCCAGCTCTAAAACAAGGGATTTAACGGAATAGAGATGAGATTGGAGGAGTACCACTCAATATGCTGCGAAATGTCATGGGAAACTTCCAGGATGGAAGGTGCATGGATTCCAATGGAGGACATTTGGAAGATGATTGTATTCAAAAAATGATTTTTCACTTATTGTACACTAAATGGCTACATTTCTACTTTCTATTTATGGTGAAAAAATGACAAAAATACAATTTCTCAAACAATCTGTTACTCATTCAAATCGTCCCACTTCATTGGCGAACTCTGTATATTAATTATTCTTAAATTAAATAAAGTGACTTTGTGTCAACATCAAGTTCTTTCATTATGGGACAAATTCCATAAAATCAACAAATTTCATTATTCTCAATTCCTATTCCCAATACAATATTATTAGTAACCCTAATAATATATTTAACATTGACTTAGGTATATTATATGAATACAATATGAAATATAGGAATACACGATAATGAATACATTCAAATAATTTTCATCTATCAACGACTGATGATAAGAAGATGAGTTATTCTTTATTTACCATGAGCTGAAAGAGGTCGTGAAAGCTGAGAAGAGACTCCGTCTCAAGCACTTTACATTGTGTTGGGGTCTCTTCTCGGACTCAGCTTGTATCGTGCGAACTATACTACTATCTCTTACTTTATTTCTTGTATTTTTTTACTGAATAAACTTGTGTTACGTTTTAGTGAAACATTGGACATACTATACAGGGTGTTCCAGGAGGAATGTGCAATACTTCTCAGGCTGATTCCTTACACCAAGTAGACAAAAAAGTTCCATGGGACCTACCCCCAAAAACGCTTTGTTACCGAGATAACAATGGCGGAAAATTTAGATTTATCAAAATATATAATTTTTTCTAATTTTTTGGAGGCTCCATTCAGGTTCCAACATTATCTATTCCTATGTAAAATTAGCTGAGGATGAATTCACGTATAAGTTCCAAAGCTCTTCAATATAGGTACAATATAGGTAATATATATAGTACTATATAGTACTATATATAGTATATACTATATACTATATAGTATATACTATAGTATATATATAGTAATATATAGTACTGTATTGTATGCGACTATTGTACTGTAATACATCCACAGTTTAATATAGCTCTTCAATATAACACTTGATGGAGAAAAATCCACTGCTTCAATTATTAGAATAGAATAGAATGACTTCTTTATTTTAATGACGTGGCGAAGTTTGGACAGTAATGTCCACTCTACCACTCAACCACGAGCATGAGAATAAGATCTTAGCATGAGAATAACTTTTTCAATAGAAACATCACAAGAATTTTCTGATTTCCTTGTCTGGGACATATAATTTATCAAAATTCAGGAAAGAAATAGTACAGATTCTGCCTAGTTTTTTCCTGGTTTTAATAATATTATTAATAAAATTTCTGTAATGATATCAATGTTAGAAATAACTATAAAAGAGATAAGGAAAGACTTGACTGTTAGGCTGCTTTCAGATATAGATGTATTATGTATCATGTATTGAACCTCATGTTTTCAAATTCATCTTTACAATATAATATGTTCAAAATTCAAGATCATAACATAACATATTATTTTATTATAGGGGTGAAATTCAAATCATGAGATCAATACATAATACAATACTCCTTTGAGAAAGCAACCCATACTTAATTGTAACTGGTTTGAAAATAACAATAGATGCCTTACATCAGCTTTTAGTATGTTACATCAAATACAAGTAATAGACAAAACCTTGGAACCTACTTTCTTCATTTTACAATTCCAACTACCAACATATCTATTAATAGAATAATAGAACAATTTTTATTTTCACACCTAGTCGATATTACTATTATATGTACTATATATTACTATTACTATTATATATACTATCTCTATATATAAAAGCGAAATGGCACTGATTCATTCATTCATTCATTCATTACCAGAACTAAAAATCCACTGAACCGAATGCGTTCAAATTTGGCAGGCATGTTCAGTTGAACGTTTAGATGCGCGCTAAGAAAGGATTTAAAAAAATTTTCAAGGATACGCCAAATATTTTAGTTTTTCGGCGTTTTCCTCATTTTTTCGGGAATCAATCGGTAGAAAATGTTGATATTTGGTGGGCAGGTTCAGATAAGGTCTAAAAATGTTGTGTTAAAATATTTTTTCAATCCGTTCAAGATTACGCCAGTAATCAGGTTTTCAAAATTGTAGATGTGTTGCGGGTTGCATATCTTCCGCCTTGATACGACCAATCCTAACTGTAAATTCAATGGTTCAGCGAGATTATAGATGAACTAATTTGGAAGATATTGAATCAAGTTTCAATCTATGTCCGATATACTTCTCAAGTTTACGCTTAATATTAGCGTTTTACTATTTTTTGGAATTTTCGGAGTCTTTCTTAGATTTCTCTAGAACAAATTGGCAGAGAATGTTGAAATTAGGTAAACAGGTTCAGATCAGGTGTAGAAATTCTGTGTTCAATAAATTTCGAATCCCTTCTGAACGGAATTTGCAGGCGAGCGAAGCGAGCCTGTTTGTCTCAGCTGACACTGACAGAGATTTTGCTTGACTCACTTACACCGCCTATACTGTCGGGGGTCCAGGGGGCGGAGCCCCCTGGCTAGACGGAGAAGGCGAGCGAAGCGAGCCTGCCGGCTAGTATATTATACTATTATATTATATACTGCGCGGTCCTTGGCCCCTTCTGATTGACTCAACATTGAGAAATTCATGTAGGTATTTTGCCATTTATGGATTTATTATTTTCGCAAAAACTTAATGTGTAACTTAATGTATCTACAGATAATATGACAATGAAATGTGAATGATTAGGATTTCGATTGAGTTCTAGATTTTTTAAAAGAAGTTATCCGTTCTTAAAACTTGGAAACATTCATGAACTCGGATCGACAAGTCAATTCTGTTCTGTTCCATATGAAAATATTAATGAATTTTTTAAATTTTGAAAATAAATTATGGAATATAGAATTCTATAATCTCTTCCAAAAATGCCTGTTTCTTTCCTCAACGTTGCATTTTTTTCTTCAAATGAATGGGAATGAATCTATCTAACTATACTCTAATACCGTTTTTTGTTTGTTTGTCAATGGCGTAACAGCCCTATGAAGCCCTATGAACAGCCCTGCTGAATACCGTACTGAATATAATAATATTTCATTTCAATTATTCAACCATAAATTCATTTATTAATTGAAATTAATTTATCATAATAGAATAAAAATGAATTCTCATGATTTGGAAAATAAAAAACAAGGCTTTGCCCTTACAATTAATCTTTCGAATGTTTGATAATAGTTTATGTGCGTAGAGTATAATTTTATATTATATTATTGTTTCTACCTTTGAAAAATGTTTGAATTATATAATAATTTAGGTAACAAATGTATTATTTACCTATATGAGTAATACAATGAGACTATGGAATGTCGTTCATAATCTTATAGTCCGACCAAGCAAAGAAGAGTCTCTGACAAGATGGGAAAATGACTCCAGCTTGGTCAATATTTGTTCAAGAATCATAAATGTGGTCTTAATAGTAAATCAAATCGTTCCCTAAAATTTGAGATCAAATTGATGATTTTACAATCAATATTGACCAAGCTGGAGTCATTTTCCCATCATGCAAGAGGCTCTTGATCAGACTATAACTACTTGAGCCCTTATTATCAATAGTAGTTTAACTTTCATCAACTTTACTTTACTTTTAAATATTAGCTGACTTATATTAACTATTATAAATATATAAATACTTTAAATACTATTATAAATATTAGCTGACTAATATTAACTTTTACTTTAAAATATTAGCTGACTCAAATCAAACACTTTATGATAATAATGTGACCTGATTTGATTCTGCATACATATTTTAATATGTAGTCTATTGTTTAAACTGTTATTGATAATATAGACCATAAATTGATAAATGCTACCATAGCTTAATTTAATCCAGGATTATTATCAAACTCATGTTCTATTTATAACACAGCTTTTCATAATATGGGTCATAATAAATGCTACCATAGCTTGATATATTAATTCTTTGATCAATATTAAATTTATGTTCTGTCTAAACTGATCTACGGCTCATAATGAATGAGTGAATAGCTTCATTATGCACTTCATTCATGAATTCATTTTTGGATTAATTAATGTTTTTAAAACTTTTTCTGATAATAATAAGAGTCATAATAAATAAGAGCATATCTTGATTTATTCCTGGACTGATGAATCAATAATTAATTAGAGTCCCTTTAAAATAGGCCTAAGTTTGATTTTTCTTACAACTAGAATAACTACAATTGTAGTTATATTAACTTAACGTTGTTTATTTTGTTTAGTTTTACTTGAAAATTACTTGGAAGTTCAAAACTGCAGTGGTTGTAAGAGAAAAATATATTTTAAAGTGTACCTTAATTAATTATTGATTTATTATACATTAGTCGCCCTAATAACAAAATGAACCTGAAAAATCCTGGATTAATTTAAGTTTCTTTAAACGTCTATAATCCTGAGTTTCTTTAAACCTGAAAAATCCTGGAGTAATTTAAGTTTCTTTAAACGTCTATTGATACTACGGGCTTAGGTATAGGCCGTCCCGCCAAGCGAAAAAAATGCTGGCAAGATGGGAAAATGACTCCAGCTCGGTCAATATTGGTTCAAAAGTTGTAAATTTGGTCTTAAATTGTAGATCGGAATGTTTTCTACAATTTGAAACTAAATTTATAATTGACCGAGTCATTTTCCCATCTTACCAGAATTTACGTCTTCTTTGTTTGGACAGACAAAAAATAAAGCTTGATTGAATGAAGTTCAGTGAGGACTTACCGATAATTTCCAAGGGAACACACACACAAGTTATACCGCGGGAGCGAGTTGAATGTTACAATGGTAGCGCGCCACAACTGAACTGACTGGAAGAGCCGAGCGACGGATCACTATCAGTGGAGCTTCGTCATGGCCAAAGGTGGTAAGGAGCTGGCTGTGACGTTTTACTCGACACTGCGCTGAAGACAGCATGAAAAAGAGCGTGTCTTTACACACTACAGATTGTGTGATCACAGACTGATTACAGTTACTTAGGGCCATAGCTCTATTTACTAGAAGGCCCAGAAAATGGTACATATTGCACCGTAGATACAATCTACCCCTATGATAGCATTGAATACAGTTACAAATAATGTATGTTAACTTAGTTCTTCTCTTTTTTGAGTATAATTTTAATGGAATATATAATTATTATGATCATGAATCTTCTCTTATAAAATTCCTCAGGGCCCTCGTGTGGGGTGTGCGGAGTGTGCGACCGCACAGGGCGCCGCGGCGGCTGTTGCAAAACGGGAATTTAAAAAATTCCAGTTGGGCTATTGGAATAATTTTTCCACTATTTGATGAAAAACTTATTTCACCAACAACTTGAATTCACAAGAAATTGTTTCCTCTGCATAAACACATTCATCATAATTAATTGATCAATTAAGAAACCACGATCAATGCATGAAGCAAGCCGAGAAACGCCCCTCTTAAATTTAATTCTATTGTTGGCTGACAACCACCTTACACTCTGTCGACCAATCAAAAGCTAGTTTCCAATAGAAACACTTCCATTTAATACTATTATAATACTAATATTTTTACCGAATTGTTGTAGTTTTTCAAACTTTTTTTCTGGCAAGAGGTCGGTATTAGCAAGGTAATTACAAAAAAATTCTTTTCTAATTTTGGGTATTAGATCATGTATAGTTTGAGTTCTATTTCATTATATTCATCGTAGAAAATAGAATAATCAATGAGTAAGATTGGAGTGTGAAATCATATTTTCATCTCATTTCATACAGCATAAAACTATTGAAGTCTAGTACTGGCCTAAGTTACACGATAAAAGTAAAACTGAGTCTAGATTCTTCAAATACCAACTTGATAGAATCTTACCAGCCTGAATACATAAAAATTTCATATTCATCTTTATTATTTAGTCATTTCACATCTAAGAGTACAACAGGCTATTAGGACAAGATTGTCAATAGTAAATCAGCGTAATGTTTTGTTGCATGATACACCATCCATCATTTCCTTTCTAGCAGCCATTTTCTAAGACTCTAACGTTTGAAAACTCACGTAAAACAGTCAACCAATAAGAGAAGAGCAGGCGGGGCATGAAGGCGTGTCCAAGTCAAAACTGAATCATCACCCGTCAACTGCTGCCATCTACTGGTTAAATTTGGAAACTTTTCTAACCAATGTTCTCGGCCATTTTGATCGTAGGCGGAGCTTGGAGACGTGTCCAATGGATGTCGAAACAAGTCACCTTATTGCTACTGCCATCTGCTAGCTGACTTAGGAACTATTCCTTTTGTTATTCAAGAAAGTTGGGTAGAGCAGTGAAAATGGCTGAAATCTTCAATTTGCTTGTTATCAAGTTTAAGATTTTCTGTTAGAACATCTTCATTTCAGGAAATGAAATATTTAATATGACTCCCAATATTTTTCTGTGGAAAAATTATTATTAAATTAACAAACTAATAAAATAAATTAATCAATAATTAAAAATTCAATATTTGAATGATAAAGTATAGTACAATGTGACAGTTTTGCTCAATGTAGACTCTTTAGTTATTTTTCATTAATTCCTGTAGGCTTTCGCTCATCACGTATCCAGTACATGGAAATAATACGTTGAGATACATTTAAATAAGCAAGTCCCTATAATTTTATTTTGCCACACCACATGCAACATTGGGATTGCTTATAAGAAAATGTGAACATGCAGGTAAGCTAGAATCATGTTTGGCTTTGAATATATTATAGGCTAATATGTTGAATTGCATTCGTCTGGTAATTGGGAGGGGTGAGGGGCGCCTGCCCTGCTATACGTTATGATATGCATATGGCATATCACTTAATGTTCTATGTGAATCTAAAGGAAGTATGGCGGGATTATGGTGGACTCGACCGTGTCAAACACAATAGCGACACTCAATTGCCACACTGAGAATACAGTATTAAGTATTTGTAGGTATTAAAATTTGAAACTAACATCAAATAGAGCACAAAATAATTATTTCTATTGTAGCATATTCCTATGAAGTGCCAAGTGTTCCAGAATTATTTCTGATGTATAAGTTTGATTTTTAACAATTTTTAATTTCTACTAGCAAAATTGGACCCCCGGCAGTGTCAATAAGACAAACAGGCTTGCTTCGCTCGCCATGCTCAAACTGATTTATTTTCAGGCGAAATTCGATAAATAAATATTCAGTTTTATTCAAATTTTAGAATAGAGAATTCTGTTGAAGATTTCAGCTTGTAGAACTGTTCTAAAATATGACTGTCTACTAAAAGGAATCTCGAGTCGCAATGTTTGCGGGTAGCCCCGATATTTTTAGATCGGCCTCAATAAGCGCTACAACTAGCTACCATCTTTCTCTTAAAAAAAAAAAACAGGTCGAGAGAGTGTATGTGTGTGAGAGAGAGAGAGAGTGAGGAAGAGAGGGTATTGAGAAGAAGAGAGAGAGAGAGATTCAGAATCAATCACTTTATTCATGTAGATTACATATTTCAATAATTCGAATCCTATAAGCTATGACAGCTATGAAAATTACACTAATCACATATAATAACGGTTCGCTTAAGTTGGCTAATTATAAACTTTGAAAACTTGCAAAATGAGACAGATGTAGGATTCAATAAGCTAACGGTATTATAAATTTGTGCTGTATCTACATAAAATGGCGGAGTTTAGACATATAAATGTCTATTCTTGGAGAGGGATGTTCAAAGACATCTCGCCCATTAACACTCAACCATAAGAGAGAGAAAGAGATTGATTGATTGAATACCTTTATTAAGGGCGGAGTTAGGACTCTTATGGTCCTCTCTACTCTAGGTACCACACAACCCTCAAGAGAAAGAGAAAATTTTGTGAGAGTCGATTCTCATCAATGTATCATAATCTCATCAATTCTCATCAATTGTCGATTCTCATAATGATCATTGATTGGGGGCAGAAAGAATTTTTTTAGAGTGAGAGAAATTATTTATTTAATTGAAAAAATACTATTGAAGGAACGAAAAAACAGGCGTTAGCCCAAAACCTCTTCTGTTCCAATTTTGATAAACATTTTCAAATTCAGGTTTATGTCCCTTTTCAATAGGTACTCAACTCAGAATACAATTTCCACTCAGAAAGTATGAAAATAATTTACAGTCGGGTCTTTCTAATGAACTAGTCAGTACTCTCACTTTCTTGCAACCCGGGATCTACTTCATGAGCATAATTATAGAGTAAGAGAGAAAAAATAATGATGAGAGAGAAAAATGAGTGGCAGTGCTAAAGAGTAAATATTGTGAAAGAGAAAGAAAAGAGAGGTATGAGTCTGTACGAACACAGAATGAGCGTATTCGATTTCATGTTGGTTACTGAAAGAGAGTCAATCTCAAGAAGGATATTCCACCGATTTGAATAAATTTATAGACCGTTAATTCTCTACAGCCGTTTACGGAAGGTGGCTACTCCGAATGGCCTTGAGTGACCCCAATGAGTCAGACAGACATTATTACCACATTGTCACGTATTCCCAGCTGTTTTCTTATGTCACTCAACGAATAAAGCCCGCAATTAAAATTGTCACGTCCAAACAAGTAATTTTGTTGACCTGGGATTTAATAAAGTTGATATCAAAAAGTTGAGTGGTATCTTCTATCCTTGTAAGTGATGTAAAGCCTGCTGTGGGGTAAGTAGTGGCGGCCAGTCGAACAGCTGTGGCCAATCACAGCCTTTGTCTTGTCCTTGAGTCAAACAACAAGAGCTGTGATTGGCTACAGCTGTACGACCGGCTCCACTATCTACTTACCTCATCAACTGCAGGCTTAAGCTACTGTTTGTTAAATTCAAATATCTAATTACAATACAATAATATATCAAATTTCTATTGAAAAGAATGTAGCCTAAATACTGTAACTAACGGTATTTCTAAACGATGTAAACTGTACAAAGAAAAAATAAAATTTCAATTTAAATTTCTATAGCCTTCCATCATTACCCATATAATATAGAGTCAACAATGTCATGTAAAATTCATCTATTGTGATTATTAATTGTATCTTTGTATTTTCATTAATTGTATCTTTATATTTTTTATCTTTGGATATTTTCCTCAGGCCACTCCCGTGATTCAAAAGGACTCGTTAAGCCGTCGGTCCCGGCTGCCTTAAAAGCAGTCGTTAGATCATGTTAGAGGCCCTGAAACTGATCAGATGCGACCTTAAAACCCTGATACCAGACCTTAGCCTGCAAGGTCACACGGTATTATTATTATTTTAACTTATTCATTCATGTTGACACTTTTCATAGTGTATTATTCTTTGGAATAATGGCGTCGCTGCTCCTAGTTTGGAACGCACCGATAGGTAGAAGCATGTGTAGTTCTATTCACATCTCCACTTGTGGTTTTTCAACAATTTTTCAATATATAACGACTGAAAGAGACCAAAAGCTCTTGTTATAATCAATTCAAAGCTCAAACATCTGCTTATGAAATTTGCTTATTCTGCCCAAAAAATTACACTTTCATTCAAAGTCACTACAGCTGTGATTAAGACTCAATAAGACTAGCTTTGAAGTTTTGAATCTACCGCCCGTTTTAAGACTCAATATGGCACCCGTGTCCCGACCTTGCTATTCACATCTCCACTTGTGGTTTGTCAACAATTTTTCAATATATAACGACTGAAAGAGACCAAAAGCTCTTGTTATAATCAATTCATCTACAATAATAATTGGTCAATAAAATCTTCATTTTTACTATGTACTACCTTCCAAAAAGAAAACATATTTACATGGTAAATTTATTTATTCAACTTAGTCTACTTGGTCAAAAGATATATGATAATGTTTGTTCAGAGAAGGCTATTATAAATAAATAGGTCACTATAGATATTTCAAGGCAGCAACAACAAACAGCCCCCCCCCCCGGTGGAGGAGTTTCCCTGGGTTCCCCTCTGATTTTTCATATCCCCATCAAGATTAATTCCTGGGTTCGCCCCTGGGCAAGATGGGAAAATGACCAGCTTGGTCAATATTTGTTCAAGAATTATAAATTTCGTCTTGATAGTATATCAAATATGTTCCCTACAATTTCAGATCAAATTAATAACTTTTGAACCAATATTGACCGAGCTTGAGTCATTCTCCTATCATGCCAGATGGTCTTCTTTGTTTGGACAGACTATAATAATATTGGGCAGCTGGAGCTGAAGTTGGCTGAAGATTCGTCCGCGAACATTCTAATGTGAGTTTTTTATGAACTGATCCTGGACCTTCATTTCATGTTTTCATGACAGATTTATCGAGAATTTTTGTAGTTATAACCAAGATTCCAATTTTTATTTGTGATTCAACGAAAAAAATATACCAAGATAAGGAATTAGCAAATAAAAATATAACAGGATAAAAGAATAGGCTAAACCCTTGAAAGAAGAAATTTTTGTTCACCGGGCGCGCTGACTTCGTTGTTCAGCTGCACAATATTATTAAATAGTGAAATACCTAAAGCTAGGATTTGGTTGGTGCGAAACGTAACGACCGTCGGTCGTTGCGTAAAAAAATGGCGGGCTGCTTCTGTGTTAAATCATAGGACCGATTTCGTTCATGCGTAATACCAACGACCACGACCAACAGCCGCATCCGATGACGACCGTACTCCTCCAGAAGCAGTGTTCCAACCAGTCGCAGTGGATTCTAACCTCAAATATATTGGGAGACTTGGAGAAGATGTAGTAAGTTATAATTGAGATGACCAGGAGGGAAATATTTATAATTATGAGGGATATTAATATCAAAGTTAATGAAATTTTGATTCAAATAGTACCAAAATGGAGTAATTTTTATTGAACAAGCGATAGCGAGTTCTTTCTTTTGACTCAAGGCCAAAGTCGTTGTCTGTCTGTTCGTTTGTTTGTTTGTTGGTTTGTTTGTATGTTCAACAATAACTTTCGAACGCCTCAATAAATCAAATTCAAATTCAGAACATATATTCTTCATACTTCTATACAGGTCAAGTTCGTTGGACAATGAAATCGACCGACTCCTTCATCCTTTTTCAGGCAAAAAAGGATAAGCTCTCAGCAACAATATATCTATATATACTCCGGCATGTATCAAATTTCAACACAATAATTACGGCTGGAAAATGTCATAAGGAACTTGAATAATTTTTTTGAAAATCCATCTGATTACAGTGGAACAGCTGATTGAATATTAGCGGCAAATTTGAAAATATTATCATGAGAAATAATAATGTTCTCAAATCAATATTTTTTTTCATGTGAAGTCATATGTTAATATTGATTTCAAAGTTCAAACATGTGATAGGAGTCTATTTATTTGAACAGCTGACAAAAGGCGGCAAATTTAAATCATTTTACCATTGGTTATTTTTAAAGTATTCTTGTTCAAGGAAGTTAGTTGTTTAATTTGATTTCCATGCTTTAATAAGTAAGACTAATAAATAAGTCAGCCGTGCTTTTCTACGGGATTTGAAGAATGCTAGGAGATCTCTAATAATTTATACGATTTATCTGAACTATCAAAAAAACTCACAAAAAGGAATCATACATCAGTATTCAATAAATCTAGGTATTGTATTAGTATGATTTGTGGTTCATATTTTTAAATTATCAAAGCCGTAAGTTGACTTTGAGGGCTCGCACGCGAGTTCTTCAGCCCATTGGGCTTACTAGTTTTTCACCAGTAGATCTGGATATCATGAATGCAGATCTTTGCGACTGGGTCGTGCCAAGGAAAATGGTTCAGCCGCAGCCGTATGCGTACATTGCGGCTGACGGTCGTTACGTTCCGCACCAACCAAATCGTACCTTAAGTAGAAAGTCATCCACCATATATTATAGCCACGTCATCTATAGCGAATTCCCACAATAGCCAGCGTATCCCATCAATGCCATCTATATCATTGTACTTTTTTGATCTTTGTCATGTCGGCATCGACCGTCAGCTGTCTGTTGTGTTGTCTGACTGTCTGTGTGGACTGGGAAAAGGAGCGGTCTGAACTCTGAATTTTTGAGGTTGTGGAAGTATCGAATTAATTCTTCTTCGCTTCAATTACATTAAAAATTGTTGAATATACTGATAGAATGATTAATTGAGTAATTTGATGTTCTAACTTCATCTGTGGTTGAAAATCTGAGGTGAGTAATGTTTCAGATCCAAGTGGGCTAATACGGGATTTGAGCAAAAACCTTAGCTGTTGATTGCTATTTTTCGATGCGGATACAGTTTTATTGTATATTCTATATTGTTATTCAAAGTAGAGTCTCATAAACAAGAATATTATAGCCAGGATGAACACCGAACAAACGTAAATATTATTTCATGAATCCAGTACCACGATATAAGTTATATGTGAAATCCTAATGCACATCTTAGCTAAGAAAAGCGTTTGAATGAAATCAAATAAAATGTGCACCTCTAGGCTTCGGACCTATATCTGGAGAACACTTCAATCTCTAAACCCTATAATTATGATCTATTGAATCTTTAGGGCTAAAAATTACTTCATTGTAGTCTAAATAGAAATTGAATATCCAATACCGTACCCTTAGTATATTTGGTTTAGCACATCATGTTCCAGTGTCATTAGACCCATACTTAAGTGCAAAAATACTACTTGAATTCTTCCTCGTTGACTGAGAGAATCAGATAGATAGGTTGTAGATGAATGTCTTTATTTTCCACTTAGTACATTACGTAGGATCAATACAAGTGATATGTTCGAAAACATGTGTCAGAGAGCCATTTCTTATCAGACTCTTGGAAGTTTATAATCTAAGAATCTATAAGAAGTAATATATAAGTAATAAAACTAATAATCTATAAGTGTACCTACTATGATTTGTAATTTTCATTGACCATATCATAATATCTAACCTTTAAAGCATATAGTTAGTGTTTTGGTTTAAGTTAATGGTGAGTTATTCGATAGAAGTATTCGCCAGAGATAATTAATGTAGCCAACATTTCTTGTTTAAGTAGTTGGGTATCGGTGTACTAGAGCTAGGATTTCATATTATATGTTTTTATCCTGGTGATGGCTTTGTAGAATACGTTTACTCGGTGTGCATCCAGCCTTAGCTTCTATTCAAGGAAAGATTTAGAATTGTTTCCATTCGGCTGAAGAGGATACGAATGTTTATTGACTTACCTCTGCCAGAATAGTCAGGAAAATATTTGCAAGAGCGTAATGGATTGCTGAATCGATACATTATTGCAGACTGTCCTGAAAGAGCTGGACAAAAGTCATTCGCCAATCACCAAAATTACAATTTAAATCTACAGTAAGTTACGGTGTTCGCCAACTTTTTCCAACTTCTATTATTCAATGTATTTCTCATTCTATTGCTACTTTCTTCTACAGGTAGAAAATGGCGTTAATTAATGTTGATCTAAAAGCATCTATTGATCGAGAATTTCAACGTTTCATCAGTAACAATGAATTATCTGGTAAGCTATCTTCATCAGCTTCAAATACTTATTTTCATTTTGTTTCTCTTATTCTGATATTGTTTACTCTATTATTTTACATCCGGTATGATATGCTTGGGAGTCTCTTCAGACTGATTGCAAAACCTACACATCTGACTTTTATTTCTAAGTCAAATTGTGTGGAGGTTCCCTTAGTGATCCATAGAAGCCTTCTCAATATTGATAGCCTCTACATGAGAATTCAAAGGAACCTCCTGTCTAAGATCAAGCAGTGGATATTGTGGGTCTATTCTCATCTGTATCTCAACCCACAGGGTTAAAGGCCTCCATGTTATTGTCTGTACAAGCAAAGAAGACGTTCTGGCTAGATAGAAAAATGGCATCAGTCAAGCCAGGCCCTAATACACGATATCTGAATATGTAGAGGAACACACCTTTCAACACATACGGCACATTCACACAGGAAATCACCCACTGTGAAGAAGACTAATGACGACTCCTCAGCCATCCGACTGTTAGGAAGACAACTTCAAGTAACAAGTCAACATTGGTTCAAAAATTACAAATTTGGTCTCTGAAATGTAGATCAGTATGTTTCCTACGATTGAAACCAAATCAAAAATTTTTGAACCAATATTGATAGGACTGGAGTCATTTTCTCATCTTGCCAGAGGGTCTTCTTTGCTTGGACAGATTATACATGTATTCAATGAGAAGTTTTTTATTTTGTTTATTATTATTTGTTGATACAATTGCGACTTATATAAAGTATTTTAAGCAAAGGTGATAAGTGGATGATGATGTTTAGGCTACATAGTGAATGAATGATGATGGTTGCTGAATGTTTACATTACAATTTCAACTTTAAAAAACACTTTTCACTTTACAAAATCCTGAATTAAACTGACATGAACGAACTTGATCGGTTAACAAACCATGGAGGAGTTCAAGTCACAAAAAGAAGCTTGCGTATATAGCTATGATATTCCATAAACATATCAATGAACAGATGAATTTGATTAGATCTTGAATGAAAATTCCTTCTGCCTGTGATTCAACTACATCTGTTGTACATGTTATTGGACACATAATTATTATCAAATTGAAAAGTTTGACTTATTGTTGATTTTGTGAAAATTTAATTTCGTGTGAAAAATGACAATGCTCATTTCAAACCTGTTTAATTTTACGGCAGGTGAAAATCTTGTATCAAGCAACTATCAATGTTTTCTCGTTTACAGAATTCACATTCATGTCTTCTTTTACGGCTCCTGAGCGTATCTATGTGCACAACAAGGCCAAATCTCTTGAACTGATGTCGAAAAGTAGAGGGTAAGAAAAATGAACATCATATTTTGTATTATCATGAATTACATTTTCATGTGGAACTTTCAATTTCATAACTTGAATTTGATTACTAGAATAGATAGCCTATATTTATTTGAGAATTTTCAACCAGAATGTATGTATTTATTCGAGAAAGTAGAATTCAAACGTCCTACACTTTTGGATCAAACTAATTCTGGACCAAACTTTTGGATCTTCCTTGAGGGGCCCTCAAATTTTGATAGAACATCTGACATTTTCTTCTTTGCTAAGTACCTACACCCCCAACATGAAATACCATACGAAATACTGCAAAGTGCTAGCGAGTAATAAACATTCCTCATCTATTTTCCTCTTCATCATCATCATCATCATCTCTTCCTCATTCATCATCTAATTCCTCTTCCTCATCTATTTTGTTTTCCATCACGAACTGCTAGTAAATATTTCACTAACATTCTGAACTAATTTACACGACTCTGCAGTCAAACATTTTTTAATATTAGTTAAAATAAATAATAAAAAAAATTATAAAATATTCAAAAATGTTTGACTGCAGAGTCGTGTAAATTAGTTCAGAGTGAAAAACATTTCTTATAACAAGAATTGGACATGAATTTCTTATACGCTAAAATCTATGAAGAAGCATACGCAGACCATTTTTCAACATTCTCACATGACTCCTCCAAAGAAGATCATCCTCCATACATGTTAGGCGCTATCTTCGTGATCAGAAATGGTGAGAAGGCATCTGCAATAGGAGTTTTATTACTGGATAAATTATTACTGATAACAGCTAACACCTCATCTGTACTAATAGGCCACCAGAAAAACGATAGACTTAGACTGCGATTGATTTTGAAGGATTGGTGGAAGAAATTTTTGGCCTCCATTGGAGGGTGGGGTGTGGGTGCTGAATTCTTTGAAAAATTAACTAAATAATCGTTGAATTCCTCAGCTACTTCTTTCGGTGGGTTAAGTGAAAGAGGGGGCTTGCATGCCTCAACCTCGCCCACAATTTACAAAATGTATATAAAGGCATATATCTATCTATCTACTTCCTTTTCATCTGTTACAATTTCATCCCCTCTAACAAAATATAAGAATTTTCTATTTTTTTCTTTCTACCATTTCATTAATGATTTCCCATTGTTTTTTACTATTGCCCACAGCATTATGAAAAAGTGTTGAATAGTATTTTTCCTTTGCCTCCTTAATCCAATTCTGTACTTTATTCCTAAACTTTCTGAAGTTACGCTCTGCTCGTATATTGTTAATGTCTCTTTTCATAATTTTAAATAGCTTGTTCCTTGTCTCAATAGCCTGAACTAGGCCCTCTGTCATCCAAGACTTCAGTTTTCTAATACGATGTCTGTCTGATCTGACTAAATCAATTGGTTGAATTTGGATACAGCTGAGCGTAGTGAAGGATCAGAGTGACATGAAATATTTATTTGCATGTATTCAATATTTCTAAACGATAGGTATAATAATTATGTCATTAGCGGACTCAAATGGCAGATTGAATAGGTTCATGTCTTTGAGTGATGATTGACACTCGGTGGCAAGTGCGGAAAAATGAAAATCCATTTTGAGCCACTTTCACCATTTGTTGTTTAGCTAGGGTTAAAATTCCGGGATCAACTCTGTGAGTCCCTGCTTCAAAAATTTTTTGATGAAAAGAAAGTTCGCTCCGCTCAATTTGCGGCTGCCAACACATGTGCTTCCCTAGTGTTAGAGGTAAATCAGATTCATATTTTTCTCTATCCAGGCTTTTATGTACAATTGTGTTATGGTTATGCCCTTGAAATCACTAGAAACCATATCCATAGATAGATAGAAAGATATTTTTCTTGATCCATGGGCATATAAATGCATAAGATGACGTCATAAGTAAAAGGTTTCATCTAAAATAAATGAAAAGACAAGTTGTTGTATATGTTCTAATAAATTTCATTCATTATGGATAACTACCACAATATCAATTTCACAACTACTCAAAGAGTTTCATCTAAAATTCATCAAGCTAGCCTAGAGTTGCTTAGATAATTTGAAGTATCAGTTTTTGTGCTGTAAATAATTCATTAATATAATTTTTGTAAAGGAAAGGCATGAACCGTCAGGTGACTGTGTACAAGCGCAACCGATCGTGTATTGTGCAGCGCGACGCCTCGTTTCAGCTGAGTCAGCACGCGCACAAGGTGATCGGCGCGCTCCTGCCCCAGGCGCCCCTCACCGCCAAGGAGCTGCAGGACGTGACTCCGCACTCTGAGCGCGGTCCCAACGCTCCACCGCCCGAATTTATACGTTAGTAGTATTAATTCATTCTAATTAATTAGTTCTATAGCGGACTTGAAGCTTTCAACTCTCTTCCTATTGAAATAAAATGTATCGAGCACTCTAAAAAGTTTGAGAATGCAATAAAAACTAAATTGATTGATGCAGCTCCTTATAATTTAGAGGAATGCTTCATCTGTTGGCGTGTGTAAGCATTTTCTTTTTCATTTTTCATTTTCATTTGCAAATATATTTTCAATGCATGATCCTGGAGTTATAGAGTATGTTTATTCTTTTGTATGTTTTAATTTTCTTGTCTTTTTCATCTTTTTTTCTGAGTACTGTAGGTACTCAATATTTTTGACGTGTCAAATACTGAGGTTGGTTTAAAGTTTTTTTTGTGAATTTGATTATAGGAATTAGGAATTATCTAGAACAGTGATTTTGTTTTTATTTTGTTTTATTCCATTCTAATTTATTTTCATTCTTTTTTTGTTTTATGTATTCTAGTTAAGAATTTGGTATTTTCATTTAGTTATGGGTCCCCACACAGGATTACCTTTGGGTCTCCTTCTTAGACAAAAGATATTTCTTTCAATGGATTCAATTTTGTAAAGTGTTGTTTCTTCTCGAATAAATTATTATTATTGTTGAAAAATAATTATTTTGTTATGCTACAAAGTTAGCACAAATCAAACTACATCATTCACATAAGTAATCAATAGGCTTAGTAATCTTTAGTGATACCAAAGATCAAATGGCACATGACACACATTGACCATTTATTGAATTGTAGTCTGAAGATACTCCTCTACAGAATAGAACGCCCTCTCAGTCAATTTAGTTTTAACAATTTTTTCAATTTATAAATCGGCAGCTCTCTAATTTTTGAAGATAGATTGTTATAGATCTTGATTTCAATTCAATTTATTTTTCGCTCCCTAATTTTTGAAGATAGATTGTTATAGATCTTGATTTCAATTCAATTTATTTATTCCACATGGCATAAAAATACATCAAAATTATGTTCATTCATAGAAACAATATAAGAATAGCACATACAATAATAATGGAAAAAAGAACAATATTGACAGAGTGGAAATCCCCCAAGAAGACTGCGCGTCTGAGAATGGGGAAGAGTTCTTCCAAGCAATAGTATTAGTTTACTAGTTGTGTTTTCTGATTTCTTCTATATAGGAGAAGCAGATTCACATAACACATTATGAAAATAGAAGAAAAATTGAGATTCTAGTGTATTGAGCACTTTGACATTCCAAGCTGTAGGAGAGCAAGAGGACCCAAGACCGGCAATAATACATTTTTTTAAAGATTGAAAATTTAAGAAATATCAAGTAAAAAGAATTACCAATGTCTGAATTATTTCCTAGGTGTAAGGTGAATGAAGCAGCTCTTCTGTTCTAAGCCAGCCTATGTCAAAAAGCCATTCCGTCAACTTGCTTTTATACAGCAAATCACTGCTGTTATCAGACTCCCTAATACAATGTGGCACATTCCTGTAGACAATTTGAAAGGCTGAGGCCGCACTGCCGGTGGGTAGAGCCTGGAGGGTGGAGGGTAGTTGGTAAATCTATAGAACATACACACCATCCACAGTAATACATTTTATGAATGGTATGATGTCATACTGTTTTTTGAGGTTATGTTTTCCATATTTAAGAATTTCAAGATGGCGGCTGAACACATACCATTCATACGATGTATTACTGTGGATGGTGTGTATGTTCTATAGATTTACCAACTACCCTCCACCCTCCAGGCTCTACCCACCGGCAGTGCGGCCTCAGCTAAACAGATAGTATGGCGATTTGAGTTCAATTCCGTGTGGCGTTGTAAGATATGTCTTGGAGAGTCTTATTTGTATAGTTTTCAGTGTTTCCTGATAAATTCAATTCTTTTCGAAAAATAAATGTAAATCAAACACCCTTTTAAAAAACATTGAAATTATTAAAACACAGACAAGTTTCGGCACATTAGGCCATTATCAATGTGGATAAAATAATAATAAAATAAGTAAACAAGATTGGAAACTAAAAATATAAGTCTAAATAATATCATATGATTGCAATTGAAAGCATAGATTTTGGTGTAAATAGGAGTTATAACATACGCTTTCAATTGCAATCATATGATATTATTTAGACTTATATTTTTAATTTTTAATCTTGTTTACTTATTTCATCCACATTGATAATGGCCTAATGAGCCGAAACATGTCTGTGTTTTAATAATTTTAAAGTTTTTTAAAAGGGTGTTCGATTTTCATTTATTTTCCAATTATTTTAAATAGCCCTAAGTTTTAAAGTTCAGTTTTCAATTCTTTTCTCTTGAGGTATTCGATTGTTGATAAACTGTTCTGAAAATGAGCGATTGGTGTTGCAGAGAAAGATGCCGGCCGCAGTGTGAATCGACTGATAACTGGTGTGCCAGTAGTGCCAGGTGGCCACAGCATTCGCGCCACCTCGCCACTAGCCGCCCAACGTCGCGTTTTGCCCATTTACACGGTGCGCGACCACATCATTCAGACCATCAACGATAATCCGGTTGTGATTATCAGTGGCGAGACCGGCTGCGGAAAAACCACTCAGGTTAGTTCACTTGGATTACAGAGACTGTAAACTCACAGTGTGCCAATTGTGTAGGCCTACATACAGACTGTCCAAGCAAAGAATACATTCTGGCAAGATGGGAGAATTACTCAAGCTTGGTCAATATTTGTTGAAAATTGTAAATTTGGTCTTAAATTATAGGAAACATTCTAATCTACAATTTGAGACCAAATTTGTAATTTTTGAATCAATATTTACTGAGCTAGAGTCATTTTTAACCTTGATAAAAATCAAACCTATCTTGCCAGAAAGTCTTCTTTGCTTGTACAAACTATAACATTGTGGCCATTTGCCGAACAGCAGAATCAAGCCCCATAAGAACAATATAATTTTTCCCCTGTAGAATTGAATTGAACTGCAAAATTTCATCAAAACTTTAGCTCATATCTAATTATTTATAAGATTCATTTAACCTTATATCAATTTTTTATTCATATCAAATTGTATGATATTTATAATTTTGTCTCTGTTTAATTTTGCTGCTGTATAAGTATGAAATTCTTCTTTGACATTCAATTTCCTACTTTCTCTTCCATAATTTAATATTTTCATGTTAGTATTTATTTTGTGACACTTGATAAATGCCACTGAGATGGTTAAACATGTTGTTTTCTGCTAAAATTAAAATAATTTTCAAAGGGGTACTTGGATATCTATTAATATTTATAACCGATATAGTAGCCCCACACAGAAAGGAAGCATTTCAAAAGTATTCTCTTCAAATAGTATTTTTCCAACCACTTGATCTGATCTCTCAAATTCTAGCATGAATTCAAATAAAGGTGTTGTAATTCTTCTAAGAGCCTTCTCTTTAGTATTCTCAAAATCATAGAAATGAACACATTGAGTGGCATAACTCAACTATTGAATACAATGCTGTTGAATAATATAAGAATGATACTAGATGATATGCTCATAATTTTATGAGCTGACACGACTGTCAGGATGTTCCTCTAGCAGCAGAGACAATGCACTTCATAGCAATGAATAAACTGGAAATGGGAAGACTAATGCGTGTTTTCTCATTCAATTCGATAAAAATATTACTGATAATGCCAAATACATTAGCATTATATCGTTACAGAGAATGTTAAGTCCATAGTTTAATGAGATGACTTTACTGTCAAGTTTACATAAGATGCATGGCGAGGATAATGCAGAATAGCAAGGATTTAACTGGGAATAGGGATATTGCTGCGTGTTTTCTGATTCAATTGGGTAGAAATATTGTTGCAAATGTCAAATACATGATCATTATATCGTTACAGAGGATGCTTAGTACATAGTTCAATGAGATGACTTTACTGTCAAGTTTACATGAGATGCATGGCGAGGATAATGCAGAATAGCAAGGATTTAACTGGGAATAGGGAGATTGCTGCGTGTTTTCTCATTCATTGGGTAGAAATCTTGTTGAAATTGCCAAATACATGATCATTATATCGTTACAGAGAATGTTAAGTTCATAGTTTAATGAGATGACTTTACTGTCAAGTTGAAATGAGATGCATGGCGAGGATAATACAGAATAATATCTCTTTTTACAGTATAGTTTCTACTTTATCTAAAGCTGGACACAATAAAGTAAATTTTATTTCATATTTGAGTTTTATGCTGGAACTGTTGGAGGAGGTAGTCTGTTTGATTTGTGTTCTATGAGGTGCCGCAGCGCAGTGCATAATGGAGGGTTTTTTGATTTGTATGTTATCAGACGACGCAGTACATAATGTAGGCTATTTGATTTGTGTGTTGTCAGGTGCCGCAGTACATAATGGAGCAGCACGAGATGGTGGGTCGCGCGTGTCGCATAGTGTGCAGTCAGCCGCGGCGGATCGCTGCTGTCGCCGTGGGAGAGAGAGTCGCCATGGAGAGAGGATGCAAACTGGGACTGGAAGTCGGCTATCAAGTTCGCCATGACAGTGTGTGAGTTTACTAAACCCTTTTCACAATCACTTGCAACGAAATAGACAAACGTTCTGCATGTGTGTGTAAAGGTGCCTCCTTCATGCTGAACGGTCAGCCGCCGTCGAACAGCTGTAGCCAATAACAGCTTTTTTGAGCTAAAAAAACAAGAGCTGTGATTGGCTTCAGCTGTTTGACTACTGCCGAATGTCGGGGCGTTTTGCATAGAAGACCTACCTTTACAAGCAAAAATTATGTTTATTTTGTCTCAAGTTATCGTGAATAGGGTATAGTGCTGACCTTATAAGATTGCGTTATTAGTAAATGAAATATTTCATCTACTGAATATTGATTGTGGAATAGATGAGATTTTGATTAGATTTGTATCTTTATTTGCAGCGTAAGTTCACGTACAGTGCTCACCTATATCACAAATGGAATACTTTTGCGCACCCTGATGTGTGGAGACTCAACTCTTGCTACTGTCACTCATCTCATCATGGACGAGATTCACATAAGGTGAGGTGGAACTATATTGACTATATAGTATATAGGCTGTCCAAGCAAAGAAGACATCCTGGCAAGATGGGGAAATGACTCCAGCTCGATCAATATTGCTTCAAAAATCACAATTTTGGTCTCAAATTGTAGGAAACATTCTGATCTACAATTATTGAAGACCAAATTCAAAAATTTTGAAGCAATATTGACCGAGCTGGAGTTATTCTCCCGTCTTGCCTGAATGTCTTCTTTGCTTGGATGGACTATATTAATATGTGATTTATAATTTGACATGTGATTTATAATTTGATATGTGATTTATAATATGATATGTGATTTATAATTTGATATGTGATTTATAATAATATTATAATCATATTATGTGACAAATGATTGTTTTTTTTGCGGATTATGCCCACATAAGCATTTTATCTTGTGCGTGGGTAATGGATATTGAGTGCGAAGGTGATTGATGAGGTAAAAAACAGCCATGCCACTGGGATTCGAACCCAGACCTGGCAGTGCTAGCGGACTGAAGGTTGTGACGCCCCAGCCCACTGCGCCAACCAGGCTGGCATTGAATATATGATTTATTTACAAATATGTTTTTTTTTCAATTGTATATTATTATGTTCTACGTTTGTGACAACTGCTATTTTGCTATTGCATTATTCAATCAATCAATCAATTTCATTTGAAATAAATTGTTTCAATTTGTAATTATTAAATTATAATATTTAATTAATTTTTGGTCCTACCAAACCTGTGGGGTTTTCAGCAGGTGCCATTTCAATACAATACAAACTTATTCACAAAGTTAGACTAAAATAAAGTATAAATAAATACCATTACCTCATTTGTTGTAAATTATAAACAATCTTAACAAGAATGAAATAAGAAAAATATATATTGTTATTGAGAAAGCAAAAAATTACAAGAAACATAAATAAAAATCAAGAAAATAGAGTTATTAGATTAACTCTAACCTTGAGCATAATAACGAGTTAATAAGAAAAAAGCAATTAAGGTAGGAAGGAAGAAATGTTTCATACCAAATGAATTATTATTACGGTAATAAATTAATATTAATATACAAACTATAAGTCGTTCAGGCTGGTGGCAGTGATTTTACAATGAATATAATTTGTAACCAGCAGAATAGGTGATAGGTTAAAAAAAAGAAAAAGAAAGACTAGTTGTTCACAGGATGCAGGCCTATTATGAATTATAATTAGAACAATGAATATAACAGCTCATTTCTGAGTTTTATTGTCAACTATCTTTTGGTCACATTTTGATTCTACTGAACTGAAAACGAGTTAGAATTGTTTATCACATGGATTATTGTAATCATAATTATAATTGATGATTATTTATTACGTAGTATTTTCATGTATTTTGTTGATAAATAAATTCGATTGTGTTTCAGAGACAGGGTGGCCGATTTCATTCTAGTGGTGGTGCGGGAGGCGCTGGCGAAATACCGGTCA
This sequence comes from Sogatella furcifera, assembly GCA_017141385.1. Classification (NCBI taxonomy): domain Eukaryota; kingdom Metazoa; phylum Arthropoda; class Insecta; order Hemiptera; family Delphacidae; genus Sogatella; species Sogatella furcifera. The sequence goes on from CM029553.1 coordinate 15,392,003, forward strand.
CTGCGTCTGGTGCTCATCTCAACCGACGTTGACACATCCGCCTTCTCCAAGTACTTCAACAATTGTCCGGTGATCAAGGTGGACGGAAATAAGAACAAAGTGCAGGCCTACTTTCTAGAGGACGTGTTGAAATTGTGAGTTGAGCCACAATATTCCTAACAGTATTAATATGTTATTAGAACTCTACTTCTCATGCTCACCACTTTTAGTGGGAAGGGGGTGTAGTGGATTTATTGTTACTTTATGATTTACATCATATTTGAAATTAGCTAGAACATTTTTGGGTTCTTTTTTCAAACAAGGGGGCGTTGATCAAATATAAAAATGTTTCTATTGTGCCAATCTCTGTTTTTTTCATCGACGCAGATTTTACTCTTCTTTAAACTGAAAAATTGTACCTTTTGAAACCTCCCTCCTACCCTATGCTCACCCCACAGGTTCAGGGACTTTAAATATTTCCTTTTTTCACTGGGCTAGTGTACTTATCAAAGTTTTCAAATTAAAGATCTCAGTAGGCCTACCATTAAATACGTATTTTTTATTATTCAAGCGTACTGATATTTACATTATTTGGAAACTTAGGGGATTTTTAGTATGTTAACCTATTCTCCTAACTAGTCTAAACAAATCCCCGAGGTAAAAAATTGTCGCATCTCAGTATGCACTCTACACCCGTGTGGACAGACTTCATTCACTGGACTAATAGCAATTTAAAATAAGATTCATTAGACGGTTGAAATATATGCAGAATGAACTTGTTATTTACAAAGGTATTTGTTTGTTTATCAATGGCTCAACACTAACAGCCCTATGAAGGGCCTAGGCCTAGCAGCTGGTTGTCAGTTTCATATTCACCCCAATGTACATGGTATAGCAAAATACATAAATGGATTTTATATGATTAGTTTAGAATGTGAGGTTAGGTTGGGTTAATACCATTAATACCATGTCCCAAGTTTGCTGTTCTTCAATTTGAGTGTTTTTGTTTGTTTAAAGGACTGACTATAAGACAAAAGAAATGGAGAAGTATGAGAGTGAAGCAAAGACACGTTTGCAGCAAGACATGGCGGCCAAACAGTGGATGCTGGAGGCCAAGGAGAGCAAGACAGGAAACAGCCCCCCTTCACCACCTTCCAAATCTAAGGTAAAAACTTGTTATATAAATTCCTATTTCAGTTTTACAATCAAAATATGAATGACTACCATGTCGTAACGGAATTTCAAAACCGTGTCGTAATGAACGTTTTTTGATACAGAAGGACCTTTTTGATACCATTCACATTGTTCCACAAGTTAATTAAATAATAATAATTTATTTGACACAGAACAATTACATTATTGCAAGAGACATTGTCAATGTATTCAAATAATTTGAAAAAAACTCAATTCAATCTCTAAAGACTATTCATATCAAACATAATATTGTACATCACATGTTATACGTCTAACCTAATTGTTAAACATTTCAAAATTGTTATCACTCACTATTATTTATATCACAATGCATGAATTCATTTAAGATAATTACTTAGAAAGTCAGGTACAGGAAGGAAATCCATTCTATAATAGTTATTGAAATTATCTTAAAAAAAAAAAAAATAAAAAGTCCAGACCCTGGAGAATTTAATTATCTTCCCAATGACATCCAAGAGACAATGACACCTCTATCTGCTCTAAGGGTGAGGCCGCACTGCCGGTAGGTAGAGCCTGGAGGGTGGAGGGTAGTTGGTAAATCTATAGAACATACACACCATCCACAGTAATACATTGTATGAATGGTATGACGTCATTCGGTTTTTTGAGGTTATGTTGTCCATATTTAAGAATTTCAAGATGGTGGCTGAACACATACCATTCATATGATGTATTACTGTGGATGGTGTGTATGTTCTATAGATTTACCAACTACCCTCCACCCACCACGCTCTACCCACCAGCAGTGCGGTCTCAGCCTTGAGATTGATAAAAATTACATTGTTCCTATGGGGCTTGATTCTGCTGTTCGGCAAATGGCCGACTACTACCATTCACTCTTCAGCAAAAATAATATTTATTTATTTATTGATTACAAACATGATACAAAAATGAGAGATTCACAGCTCTAAGCCAGAACAAACCTCATTAAGAACAAATGAATTACACAAAATTAAACATTTATAAACAATATGATGAAAGCAAATTAAATCCCAGTAAAAAAACAAGAAAAATTGGTACAGTAATGGAAAAATGTCTTAGATAAAGGCGTTACAACCTTCAGTCCGCTAGCGCTACCCGGTCGTGGGTTCGAATCCCACCAGAGGCATGGTCGTTTATGCACCTCATAAATCACCCTCGCACACTCCATTACCCACGCACAAGTAAATTGGAATACTTATGTGGGCATCATCCGCAGCAAAAATAAAAAAAATTCACAATAGGGAAAGTGAAATAACTATCATATGAAGTAGAGAATAGGTACATTATAGATAGAACTAAAATTATACATATAGACATTTTAGAAAGAAAGGTCAAGATAAGTTGAACTAAAAATTGAAATTATGGTCTACAAACAGTTTGAACATCTATAAATAATTGAGAGCTTTATGCCATTTTTTACTAAATTTGCGCGAATTATATGAGAATGGATCTAGGATCGGATTGAATTTATTATAAAGTCTAATTGTTCTCTGAATGAAGCAATGTTCATGATGTGCTGTGTTTATTCCATTATTTCATATTCTAAGAGCATAAGTATTCTAGGCCTGTTTAACGGAACAAAGAAATTTAGGAATTGTATTATGTTTGGAATGTCTAAATCGTGATTCAATATTTCACACAATGTGATCAGTGATATGTAATCTCTTCTATTTTTCAATGACATGATTTGGAAATTGTTTCTCAAATTACTCATAGATTAGTCAAAAGGGCATGAGTGGCAATACTTTTTATAAAATAAGAATCTTATGTCTGTTTTATAAACTTTTCATAATTTACTGTAACTTTGGCAATATTCAAATGAGTTATTCTGATAATTTTCAGGAAGCTACGGTCGATTGTTATCTAGAAAATGCAACCAGACTTGGTTGTAAGGACTCGCTGCAACAGGTCCTCGATATGATCAAAAGTAATGAGGTCTCGGTTGACCATCAAGTAAGTAATAATCATATTCTCTTATTTCTATCTCTTACAACTTACAACTTTGGTTTGAGGGCCCCTCAACTCTCCTATGTTAAAAGCATAGGAAATGTCAGCTGTTAATTGACGATTTGTCAAAATTTGAGGGTCCCTCAAATATTCGAGTGTCACTTGAAATTTGAGGGTCCCTCAACTTTGGAAAAACCGGGCATGAGTCACATCTTTAGCGTTCAAGGAGTAACGAGATACTCAGAAGATGTGGCTCAGTGCCACGAAACGCGTCAGACAAGCAATAAAATTGTGATTACTGTCGTAAAAGTGAAAGCTTTTAGTATTTACTAAGTTATAAGCTTATTTTTCAAATTATTACTTGTTTTTAGCACCCCAGTACAAGAGTGACCCCTCTGATGGCGGCCTGCATTCACGGCCATTTTGATATTGCTGAAGAACTGCTGCATCAAGGCGCCAGCCCCGATCTGGCCATCAATAGAAATCAGACGGCATTGCATTTTGCCCGCGAATTCGGTCATCAAAATATCATGGAACTGCTCTACTTATATCCGTGAGTGGACTTTTATAATAACAATTAATTCGAATATCCAATTGTTTCTAGCTATTCAGAGTGTTTCTGAACTCCGTATAGTCTGTATAGTTCAAGCCACTGGCGGCTCGTGCCCACGAAACAGGTATGTAGGTATGCTCGCATCTTTTACTGTCACTTCACCTGTTTCGAGCCGCCACAGGCAAAGAAGAACCTCTGGCAAGATGCGAAAATGAATCAAGCCCGATCAATATTGGTTCAAAAATTATAAGTTTGATCTCAAATTATAGGAAACAATATTAAGACCACATTTATGATTCTTGAACAAATATTGACCAAGCTGGAGTGATTTTCCCATCTTGCCAGAGTGTCTTCTTTACTTGGACAGACTGCATATTTGAATATTTATGCAGAATTAAATCAGGTCACATTATTATTATCATCATAAATTGTTTGATTTGAGTCAGCTAATATTTTAAAGTAAAAGTTAATATTAGTCAGCTAATATTTATAATAATATTTATAGTATTTATATATTTATAATAGTTAATATAAGTCAGCTAATATTTAAAAGTAAAGTAAAGTTAATGAAAGTTAAACTACTATTGATAATAAGGGCTCAAGTAGTTATAGTCTGATCAAGAGCCTCTTGCATGATGGGAAAATGACTCCAGCTTGGTCAATATTGATTGTAAAATCATCAATTTGATCTCAAATTGTAGGGAACGATTTGATCTACTATTAAGACCACATTTATAATTCTTCAACAAATATTGACCAAGCTGGAGTCATTTTCCCATCTTGCCAGAGGGTCTTCTTTGCTTGGACAGACTATACCAATACTCTACAGCCTTGTTCCTTGTAAAAATATATCTGAATATAATTTATTTACAAAATGTCCGAAAGTCCTCAATTATTCACACAACCGCTATTTTCGTTCTCTCGTTTTTCATCTAAATTTTCAATTTTATAATTTTGTAGCGGCCTTGAGATGGTTGGGTAGGGTAGGGCAGGAGTTCAATATCCGTATAAATAGAACAAAGGATTTCTGCTACTGCAAATATTGGCCAATGTACTGAATAGCAGGCGAGATTTGCTGAATGAAACTGTTGGAACAGAATACATTGACTAAATGAATTTTCCTCTCTTTTTCTAAAAGTGAACCTAACATGAGCTCTTACATAGTGATGGATGAATCAATTGATGGATAGATGAATGATTGATAATGGACGGATCATGGATAAATGTATAAGGCTGAGGCCGCACTGCCGGTGGGTAGAGCCTGGAGGGTGGAGGGTAGTTGGTAAATCTATAGAACATACACACCATCCACAGTAATACATCGTATGAATGGTATGACGTCATTCTGTTTTTTGAGGTTATGTTGTCCATATTTAAGAATTTCAAGATGGCGGCTGAACACATACCATTCATACGATGTATTACTGTGGATGGTGTATATGTTCTATAGATTTACCAACTACCCTCCAGCCTCCAGGCTCTACCCACCGGCAGTGCGGCCTCAGCCTAATGGATGGATGGATGGTTGATTGATCCACAAACACTATGGACTGCTTTTGGATGGGTGATCAGAAAGTGAACAAGATGAGTGAAACTTATCCTCACCACCAAGAAAGCCTTATGCACATTCATTTTCAATTCCAACATAGATCTAATCCTAATCTATATCTATATAAGCGAAATGGCACTGACTGACTGACTGACTGATTCATTCATCACCAGAACTAAAAATCCACTGAAGCGAATGCTTTCAAATTTGGCAGGCATGTTCAGTTGGACGTTTAGACGCGCGCTAGAAAAGGATTTTAAAAACTTTTCAAGGATACGCCAAATATTTTAGTTTTTCTAGAGTTTTCCTCATTTTTTCGAGAACCAATCTGTAGAAAATGTTGATATTTGGTGGGCAGGTTCAAATGAGGTCTAGAAATTTTATGTTAGAATATTTTTGCAATCCGTTCAAGATTACGCCAGTAATCAGGTTTTCAAAATTGTAGATGTGTTGCGGGTTGCATATCTTCCGCCTTGATACGACCAATCCTAACTGTAAATTGAATGGTTCAGCGAGATTATAGATGAATTAATTTGGAAGATATTGAATCAAGTTTCAAACTATGTCCGATATATTTCCCAAGGTTACGCTTATTAATATTAGCGTTTTACTATTTTTTTGAATTTTCAAAGTTTTTCTTAGATTCTTCTAGAACAAATTGGCAGAAAATGTTCCAATTAGGCAAACAGGTCCAGATTAGGTCTAGAAATGCTGTGCTCAATATATTTCAAACCCCTACTGAACGGAATTTGTTTGTCTCAGCTGACACTGACAGAGGTTTTGCAGGCGAGCGAAGCGAGCCTGTTCGACCAACTTACACTGCCTATACTGTCGGGGGTCCAGGGGGCGGAGAAGGCGAGCGAAGCGAGCCTGCCGGCTAGTAGAATGATATTATTTTAATTTTTTATATTAATTTTTTCCAGATCATTCTCTCGATCATTGCAATCAGCTAACGGCATCAATGACTCGCAACAATCAGCTGATGAGAAATTCATTCTTCTTGAATCATACAAACATTGTTTTAAAGATAACGTGGTAAATTCCGATTTGATATTGGCTATTATCAACAAAATTCAGTCCTCAAAACAGCCTGGTGAGTAATTGAGCTTTGCAATGTTGTTTTCAATAGCTCTCTCATTTTACATCTATTACTTCAAATTTTTTCAAATCCACCCAGCATAATAACTATTTATTCATCCATATGCTTATCAGAAATCAGTCATACTTATATTTTTTTATTATAAACTAGCAAATAACATAATTGATCAGCTACTTTGAATTATCTTTTCTTCGAGTGGAAACCTTTGTGTGGACAAAATTTTATACATAACCTGAAAATTTGGACAATTCATTTTGCGACCAAAATAGGAATAGAAGAAGTTTTGGGCAATAGCCTGTTTTTCTTTTCTCATCTTGTATATTTGTACATGAATGAAATAAATAACAATACATTCCCTCCTTTGGGAGATTAGCTTGTCGTTAGTCAAGATAGTCAGTCGTTTCCCGTCTCTGGAGGAATAGCAATTGTTGCATTACACTCTTAACTGATTAACTGGATGTTATTCAGAGGTGTTCTGCGCCGTCACTTGGTTACGGAAGCTAGCTTATGGTTGATAGTTTCAACGTGCTAACCACACATTACCTCTATTAATTGTGGTTGTGGTTGATGATTATTCACCTCTGTTGTATAGTGAAGTGAATATGAAACTAGCAACGGTAGTGCGTCCTCAGCCTAGCTGTTTTTTTTTATTTATTTTTTTTATTTATTCTTTGTACAATTTACATCGATTATCTTTACACAATACAAGAAAATCATTGTACAATAGAATAATATATAATACAATAGAATGTTTGTAGGATACATCAGCTGAAAACTCCTTAAACTTTTTGACAGCAACTCTAGTTTGTAAACTGTTGATTAGTGATTTAGTTGGAATAAATGTACCTAATTGCATTATATTGATTTTGTAGTTATTAATACTTTTGAACAGGCGCTGTTCTGATATTTGTACCCGATTACGAAGACATAGCTGTGTTGATGGACATGCTGGGAAAGCGTGAGTTGAAGCCAAACGAGGACAAATTGAAGCTGGTCGCCTTGCACTCCAAGATGGACCCCGCAGACCAGAAAGCCGTGTTTCAACGGCCGCCACCTTCAGTACGCAAGGTATGTTGGGCGGTTCCATCTGCTCCAATGTTGTCAATCAGAGTTGGCATCTATAGTCTGTACAAGCAAAGAAGACCCTCTGGCAAGATGAGAAAATGACTCCAGTTAGGTCAATATTGGTTCAAAAATTATGAATTTGGTTTCAATTGTAGGAAATGTTCTGATTGAGACCAAATCAATAATTTTTTATCCAATATTGGCCGAGCTGGAGTCATTTTCTCAACTTGCCAGAGGGTCTTCTTTGCTTGGGCAGACTATAGCTAAACCTATACCCTATTCACGATCACTTGGGACTAAATAAACTAATTCTGTGCCTTCTGTTTCGCTGTATCAACTTCATATTATCATTTCCAACTTCTTATGATTCAATTTTACTTCGCCTATCCTTTATTATAACTGGTTTTTTTACTAATAAACTACAGTTTTTTTTATTTGATTTCCTCTAAAATGATATTTTTTTTGTTAGTAATGTGATTCGTAAACGTTAATTTTTTTATAAGAGTATTCATGAAATAAACTCAACTCGTGCTTACGCATAGGCAATTTTTGCCTATTTAGGCTCTTCCTCCTTGATTAAATTGATTAATAACAAATAATTTTTGTTTAGATGAATGCTATTATCTGCAATCTACAATTTGAGACTAAATTAATAATTTTTGAGTCATTTTAGTGCATTTCATTCGAAAAAATGCACTAATGGTCTTGCACTGACAATCAAAAATTCATGATGTGTTATATTTTTTACACGTTTTCAAGCCCCTAGAACACAAATTTGATGTCCGTTCAAATTCATATATCTCTTTATATATATATTTATTATTTCATATATGTATAGATTCTTGTTAACACGATAACTCCCGAAGGGCTTGTCGGAGAGCGACCAAATTTTGCACAAAAATCATTAGTGTTAATATCTCGGTCAAGTTCGTTAACCAGCCAAATTGGTCCAAGGGAAGGGGGTGAAATTAGGGGATGAAAATTTTGAAAAATCACTACAAATCGACCAATAATTTGATCGTTTTGAAAATTGGTGTGTATAATACCCTTATTATGCACTACAATTTGAGTCATCAACGAAAAAATCTAATAAAAAATGGCGAATAATATGCCAAAAATAGTGTTTTTCGAAAACGGCACCTCTGAATTCATACCCTGAATAGCGCATTATAAGTCATATGATTTGAGCCATCATAGAATTGCATTTGAAATGCACTCTTTCCGACCGCCAGCTGCCGGAGAGAATGTTCTCTCATCTTACCAGAGAATCTTCTTTGCTTGGACAGACTATAATATACTAATGTTGATTTTCAGGTGATAGTGTCGACCTCAGTGGCCGAGTCATGCATCACCCTGGCAGACGTGGCGTTTGTGATTGACACTGGTCTGACGCGCGGCCCCGGTCGCACCGAGCCCTGTTCGCAGTCATGTGCACGTCAGCGTCGTGCGCGGGCCGGCTGCATGCCGCACGGCGTCTGCTATCATCTGTTCAGCAGCGCCGATTATCGGCAGATGCCCGTGCAACGTGTGCCGCAGATTCTACGCACTCCGTTGCAGGCAAGTCTGGTTTTGTATCATGTTTTTTGATACAGAGGCGTGATATTCAGTATCTCCAAACTTCACCAACTACAAAACCAATTCAAGAATCAAGATATTTAATTCAAAAGAATACAGCATCATAAACTCATATGATAACGTATCAAAAACTGTATAATCATAAGCTTCGTTTAATAGAAGGCCATGGCCTAAAAATTGACAACTATGTAGAGTAGGAAATTGGGTTCATTTAAAAGCATTAAAATCAGCTGTTCTAATGGATGCGTTTCTTGTGTGCGTTCTCCCATTCGACTTGCCACAAATCATTAGCTTTTTCAATAAATAATTGTCTATTCTTAATGCGAGCCCAAATGCGACTTTTTCCCATCAATGGCTTCCAAGGTACACATTTGAACACAAAAAGTCGCCTTTTTCTCGGTATATAGGAATTGGCTCAAAGTACTCTAGGTGATGGAATTCTTCAATTTTGACCAAATTCAACATATGATATACGAAATAGAACTGTCTTTTCAAGCTGAAAACAACGAGCTATAGTTTATCAGGATCCGTTCACTCTTACAAAAGTTAGGGGTGTCCTTATTCTATTATCCTTGAATGTCCTTTGTATAAAAAATAATTTGGATTTAGAGCAGTGGAGTATTTATTCTGATGGTTAGTGATCCAAGTAGACTACGAAATACAAGATAGGCTCTATTTGAACTTTAAATGTTCAACGTAATGTTGAAAAAAACCACCTGTAGCCTGTTTTATTTTTGGAAAAGTGATTGTTAATGTTCCAAAAATTGATATAAATTTTTTTGCACTTTCCGAACTCAATTTTCTATGCTCTACAACTTCTATGGAGAGGGGTAATACATTTCTCAGTTACTTTATGAGCTACAGAAGAATTTAAACAATTTTTTGGAAAATTTAGAAAAAATTGTGTTTTTTGAATGAATGTAAAACGTTATCTATTCGACCGATTTTTGTTTTCTTTTTTTTTCAATCGACGCAGAATTTTGTCCTCTACAATTTACTATGATAATGTACCTATAAATATGTGGACCGTTTTTTAGTTATATGCGAAAAACTAAAAAAGTGCATGGTTTTCTGGCTGTCAAAAGTTGTGCGGGGGGAAATTTTGTGTGCACTTATCAAATACACATTATTGGGACCCTAATGAAGCTATTAAAACAATAAAATCGCATACACCACCTTTTGAAGAAATTAGACTTACAAAATTCGCTGCGTACTGGACTATTAGGAGAAGTTTCAATTTCACGCAAAATGACAACGTTGCTATTTCTCGGGTGAAGGGGGAAATGGTCAACTTAGATTGCGCCGACTATAATAACTTCCACGACTGTTGTAAGTTTGTTTGATGTGTTTATTAAGTGAATAAAATTTGACTCTTATTTTGTGTTTCAATTGTTTAATGTTATTACTCTGCGATTCTTGTTTGAATTTGAATTTTTATTTTATGTGCGCAGAACCTGTGCCTGCAAACGAAGCTGCTCGCGCAAGGCAACATCGCCGATTTCATAGCGAAAACCCTCGATCCGCCCTCATTCCGTGTGGTGCGCACCGCTGTACAGCTGCTGAAGACAATGGACGCCCTCGACCCCTGCGAAGAACTCACTCTGCTCGGCCAGCATCTCGTCGACCTGCCGCTGGCACCTCACCTGGGCAAGGCGCTCATCTATGCAGTCATGCTCAAGTGTCTCGATCCTGTGCTAACCATTGTCGCCATGCTGTCTTACGAGTCAGTTCATATTATTTATATTATTCGTTGTATTATTTATTACTTTCAACGATATTCTTATATTATTATTTATATTATTCGTTGTATTATTTATTACTTTCAACGATATTCTTATATTATTATTTATATTATTCGTTGTATTATTTATTACTTTCAACGATATTCTTATATTATTATTTATATTATTCGTTGTATTATTTATTACTTTCAACGATATTCTTATATTATTATTTATATTATTCGTTCTATTATTTATTACTTTCAACGATATTCTTATATTATTATTTATATTATTCGTTCTATTATTTATTACTTTCAACAATATTCTTATATTATTATTTATATTATTCGTTGTATTATTTATTACTTTCAATGATATTCTTATATTATTATTTATATTATTCATTCTATTATTTATTACTTTCAACGATATTCTTATATTATTATTTATATTATTCGTTCTATTATTTATTACTTTCAACGATATTCTTATATTATTATTTATATTATTCGTTCTATTATTTATTACTTTCAACAATATTCTTATATTATTATTTATATTATTCGTTGTATTATTTATTACTTTCAATGATATTCTTATATTATTATTTATATTATTCATTCTATTATTTATTACTTTCAACGATATTCTTATATTATTATTTATATTATTCGTTCTATTATTTATTATTTTATTATTTAATATATTATTATTTATATTATTCGTTCTATTATTTATTACTTTCAACGATATTCTTATAACCTTTTTCAACTATAGTCCATTCACAATCACTTGAGACGAAATAAACAAACCTATTGCGTGTGTGTGCGTGTAATGGAAGGTCATCTTCTATGCGAAAAAAGTCGGCTGCAGTCGAACAGTTGACTCTTGTCTGGAGCTGTGATTGGCTACAGTCCGACTTGTCTTGTCTCAAGACTGTTGTTTTGAGCTGTGATTGGCTACAGCTGTTGGTCTGTGGCCGAAAATTTCGCATAGAAGAAGACCTTCCATTACACTGAAAAGTTTGTTTATTCCGTCTCAAGTGGTCTTGAATAGAGTTGTCACCCAGGGATGGGGCATTATTCATGAAGAATCATAAATCGAAAAAGAAACTCCATCAATTATAATTAAAAACCGAACACTCATTAATTAATTAGTAATTGAAACTAGTTATTGTCAGGTTATAACAACACATTGAAGAGCATAAAGCCGCGTATCGACAGTCCGAAGCATGTGCCACGCATGCCTCAGGCTGAGGCATGTGTGGTCTGCAATTTTTGCATTCACGTATGCTCGCTGCGAGCACGCGAACAAGTTGACTAGCGCCATCAAGCGGGAGACAAAGCAACTAACTAATTGATAATTTGGACTTTGGAGGTTAGTTTGTGCTCAATTTGTAAATAAAAAATTTAGGCAATTTTTATTATTGCCTTTTAAAACTTTCTGCACCCAAATAGAATTCTGAATCACAAAAATCCATAGGAATGGGGTACAATTTTGAGGTTAGTTTGTAGATTTGTGCGTTGTGCGTGGCGAGGCAAACAGGACAGGTATCCCAGAACTTGACGCACGCCTTGGAGCGAGGCACCTTTGAGCACGGCCCTTTTACCGACAAGCACACTGGGTCGCCGCGAATTGTGTGCCGCGTTTGCCTCGCTGCGTGGCACATGTCTCGGACTGTCGATACGCGGCTTAAGATGAAACATTGCATAATTTGATGAGGCCGATTTGTTGCAGTGACCAATTTTTGGCTGGCGATGATGAATATAGTTTTATTCTGGTTTAACAAATTTTAATACTTTTAGAAATTGTCTCAAAAACTTTATTAGAATGAAATAAGATTAATTCATCATTTCTTTTGGTTTGCTGTGTTGTTCATTTCGTGTAGTTTTTATTCTCAGCTTTCCAGGTTTGCTCTGCTTTTGATTCATTTAGATATATTTTTGTTCATTAGTTTTATATTTTAATCAGTCAGAAACTTATTCTCATGAAAATGTGTTTTATGTATTTGTTCCATTATCTTTTTCATAGTTTACATTCCTTTTTTTTCATTTTATTTTATTTCTATTACTATATATAATTAAAAATCAATGAATCAATTAATTTTGCTAGGAATAATTATCAAGGACAGCTCCTAGAGGTACTGTAATCATATTAATTTGTTTTAAGAACTGAGTTGACATTATTTTGTTTTCCTTTATTATTTGTTTATGAGGAATTTTGTTACACATTGTCTGGTCTAGCTATGTAGTGTAGGTTTAGATGAGTATTGATTGAGAATTTTATTGTTTTGTTTTTCACTTTGATAATGATTTTATTTTATGTGATTGCTTCTGCCTAAGCGACTCATTCCTCAGCACAAGTTTCAAGCTTAAAGAGGTGATGAACCATAATTTTCATTTGTTACATGATTTGGATTTTGTATATTAGTATTTTTTATATCAATAAGATCTTGAATTTTGTATTTAATTTGATTGGTTGATAAATCTATGTATTTTATTTTATTTATTTGTTGCAGCGACCCATTTGTGGCCGGCGACGATCCGTTGTCGCGTCGCGACTTGGCCGCAGTGCGGCGTCGACTAGGCGATCGGTCGCAGAGCGATCACTGTGTGCTGTTGGTGGCGTTCATGCGCTGGTTGGCCGCGCGGTCGCATGGACAGGGACGCGCCTACTGCCAACAGCATCGGCTTTGTGAGGCACGGCTAGAACTGGTGCACAGCCACAGACAGCAGCTGCTCACACAGCTGCGCAGCTCGGGACTGGTGCGACAGAAGGACATGGGTCGGTGAATTCAAACATTAATTACATAAATATTTTACGTATAATTAATTACAAAATATAAATAAATTTTTGTAGTTTTAAAGGTGATATTGTGGTGATAAATCCGTATTCGCTGTGTGCAAGTGGGTGGAAAGGATATTTTTGGCGATCGAGGCGCTATTGGCGGATCATTTTGGCGAAAAATTGATCGAATTAACATTGGAGGAGATAGGGCTAAACCTAAAATAATGTCCTGGAGAATTTGTTGTGTTCTGGATTGTAAAAATAAAACACGCAATGGAAATTTCAAGTTCTACACTTTTCCAGTTGCCATACATAAGTTTCATCAATAAAAAGAATGGTTCACTGCATTGGATAAATATTGATAGGTGAAGCTAACTTAATTGTTTTGTTTACGTGCAATGAGCTATAATACTATCAATAACTAACATTCCTATCCTAAATATCATGTTCTAATTACTGAGAAATGCATGAAGCAGCAAATAATACCATTCTAATTATAAATGCGTTTTTCCCATTTAGCGCTATGCTTTGTATGCTAAAACGCGTAGAAAAGTACACACGATAATCCACCAGAGCGCAGCACGGTAGATGCTCATAGCGAATAGGGGATCTTAAACAACGCGGGCTATTGAAAATCGAGATAACGGTTTCGGTTGCTACAGAACACCAGATATTGATGATGGTGACGATAATGGTTGTCTTTTCATTTGATATGGATGGTGACAACAATGTAACCTTCACAACTACTCAAAAAGGATCAATATAGAATATTCTAATAAAACCTTATATAAATGTTATCCAGCAGTATATATAGGGAATAGAAAGTAAGAGATTTTTTAAACATGTAAAGAAGGATTAATAATCGAGAAGATATAATATACAGAGTGTTCCAGGAGTAATGTGTGATACTTCTCATTCTCAGACTGATTCCTTACACCAAGTAGTGAAAAAAGTTCCATGGGTCATACCCCCAAAAACGCTTTGTTACAAATAACAATGGTGGGAAATTGACATGTTTCAAAAAAGTTTGTTTTTGCTATTTTTTGCAGGCTTTATTCAGGTTTAAATGTTCAAGTAGTGTTCTTATGAGATATTATTCTGCGGTTCAGCAAATGGCCGTCTACTATAGTCTGTCCAAGCAGAGAAGACATTCTGGCAAGATGGAAAAATGACTCCAGCCTGGTCAAAATAATTTTTAAAAATTATAAATTTGGTCTCTAATTGTAGATTAGAATGTTTTCTACAATTTGAGCCCAAATTCATCATTCTTGAACCAATATTGACCGATCTGGAATCATTTTCTCATCTTGCTAGAATGTCTTCTTTGCTTGGACAGGCTATAACATTAAAGACATGCTTGTTCGTCGCATTTTAAGAAAAAGTAGCTCCTGTTTGTTCATTGACTTCTCATGCACGATAAAATTTAGAATTACAAGAATGTGCTGTATTGTGTTATAAATAAATTTATAATTATGCTAATTATTAATGTGGTTGATTGGCAGGGAGTGATGTAAGAGATCTTAATCAGAATTCAGAAAAGTTGTCAGTAGTGAAGGCAGCGCTGACTGGTGGTCATTATCCGAACTTGGTGCGCGTTGACAGAAAACTGAATGCTTTGCGAACGCAGTAAGTATAATTATTTCCTAGATAAAAAAAACACTCAAAAATTATTACTATTGTCTGTCCAAGTAAATGACACATTCTGGCAAAATGGGAAAATGTCTACAGCTCAGTCAATATTGGTTGAAAAATTGAAAATTTGGTCTCAAATTGGAGATTGAAAATTTTTAATTTTTGAACCAATATTAACCGATCTGTAGTCATCTTCACATCTTGCCAGAATGTGCTCTTTGCTTGGACAGGCTATAACATAAAAGACATGCGTGTTCATCACATTTGATGAAAAAGAAGCTCCTGTCCATTGACTTTAGTCATACATACATCGATACAAGTACTTGAATTGGAAGGGAAAAATAGGCTTAGCCTGTGCTATTTCTCTCCCAAAATTTCAATTATAGAGTCAATATTCTCCAAAATGCATTATAAAATTTAGAATTACATGATTATTTTTATTTAGGATGAGATACCATTTACAATCTTTTTCCTCTGTTAAACAAGTAGGCCTAATCGTACTTGTAAAAATAACATGTGGCTATTTTCTGTCAATTTGATCACCGTTATAGACAACCCGTAAATTTAACAAAGAGACAAATCGATTTTATGATGTAGGCTATTTAAAAATAAATTGTTGAATTGTGAAAATAGCAGAAGCTGAACATTTAGTTAAAATTATTTGAAATCAATAGAAGAAAACTATAGTTGTGTCAAGAACAGAATAGCCTTTACCAACATGGCTGCCATTCACTGCTGTCACTAGTCGAAATGAAAATTTTTATAGTATAACCAAATTTATACTCTGTCCACGGAGTGTTCGGACTCAAGCTCCACCCCCATTTTGACGTCGCAGGCGGCTTAAGCCAATGGCTGAACTGAGCAGTCAAAATAATAATAATAAAAATATTATTTTGGAATATAATGTTTAATCAACTATAATTCTATCAAGTGATATTGATAATGATCGTTCTCATATTAGAAGGATATAATGTTTGCCAAACAACCATTAAACCATAAAAACATCAAGGCCACTCAAAAATTTGATATAGAAGTTCCAATATCAATTAGAAATTTCTACGTTCCTGGCAATTACGACCGCTTGTGAGCTGGTCGGATCATGACGTCAAAACCTTGAAGGAGGAGCTTAGGTCTGAACACTCAGTGGACGGATTATAGGAAGAAATAGTACAGGCTTAGACTATTTTTTCTGTCTCAGTTCATAATTCTGTTATGCTTTGTGCTATCATATGTCAATAATTAAATGAATAAAAAAATATTTTTATTGGTGAAATCAATATAATTACGATTAGTGTAAAAACGGTAGGTTGGCTGAAGTGATTTCACCCTGGAATTCCAAGTTCTGCGGATGCGTAGTTGAACTTCCCTCCGCCATCTTGCAAGAGGCTCTTCTGTTCTTGGCACAAATATACCTTCCAGTATTGATTGGTTGAGGAACAGTTTTGTTTTACTCACGTTCTGCATATAATTAATTGAATAAATGATTGATTTAAAATCAAAGTCTGTATTCAATTTTGTTTCAGTGATGAAGTGAGTGTAACACTGGATCCGTCATCAGTATTACGCGGAGGTGTGCTGCAGAAAGACATTGCCACCAAGCTGGCCACCGACTGGATTGTGTTTGAGGAGAAGAGGCGTGGTCAGGAACAGGGGGCGGAGCCAGTGGGCGTGGCTGGGGGCGGAGCCTGTCACGTGCGTGTCTGCTCACTGGTCACCGATGTTACCGTTGCTTTGTTTGCGGGTCCAGCACGCTTTCCCAGCGATAATTTCATTGATCCTGAAGGTCAGTCATCAATAGAATATGTAGTAGTTTATGCAACACTTGTAAATTGAGAGTTTTTAAAGCACGAGTGAGATATAAGTTAGTGCACAATCAAGTGAGCTAGCCAATCCTAATAATATTCTTAGTATGTATTTTGTACAGAGTGACACAAAAAACGGGAACTTTTGAAGTAACACATACGTAAATAAAGGAAATGTAATCATTAGTTCTATTGCTGAAAATGTGAAGTAGAATAGTTGCCATTTCTAGTTTTAACAAGAAAAATGCCAATATTCATGGACAATGTCTTTGAGATGACGACCATTCAAACATATACATTCCTGGAGACAAACAGTGAGATTTCCATGTAAGCATGTCGAAGCACTGTGTTTTACTTTTTCTTGTGGGGCCATTTGAAAAGTAAAGCTTATCCACCAGGGCTATTTGAAGAAATATGAAGTTTGTACTATTTTTTCTCCTCTAGAGGTTTTATACCTCCAATGTGTAGCCTAGTATCTAGTAACTCCAGCAAACGCACAGACAATTATTTGTCTATGTTTGCTGTAAGTTATTCCAATATTTAGAAATAATATTTACTGTAATAATAAAATATGATTCTTGTAAATTTTCTATTCAACACTTGTACTTTATTATGTCGAATAAATGTCAATTCAATTTAATTTCAATTTATTCAAGTAAGTTATCACACAAATTACAACACATTACAATTATTTTGAATGAATATAGAACCCACATACACTAAATCATCTGTTTGTGATTGCAGTTCTTAGGGTTATTTGTTTTACATAATGTATGGGCTATAATAGGATACACATTGTAATGATAAATAAAGCATATTACAGGTTCAATAGGAAACGTTTAGTAAATTATTTTCTATAACAAACTTATAGTTATAATAATTCTAAAAAGTAGGAGGAAGAAAAGATAGATATCTGTCCAAAAAGTAAGTGATTAGCCTATTAATACTTTTTATACAGTAGTTTATTTTTAAATTTTCATCTATTTCCAGAACAAGCCGGCCTCGCTTTTTCATTTATTTTTCCAAAAAAAATAATTATTAAAATGTATAAATACATATATACTTCAAACATCTGGTGATTTAATTAAATTTTCTGCACCCCGCCGTCCAACATGCATCAACCACTCTGAAATTCTGCGCTTTAACACAATAGTGACTCGGCCTGATGTGATTTTGAATTGAAATTTGATCTGTTTGCAGCGTTGGACCGAGGCAGCGATAGCGGGGAGGACGCGGTCGAAGACCAGCGTTCGGCCACACTCAAACTGGACGATTGGGTGGTGTTCCGTCTCGAGCCCTATTTGGCACGACTGGTCATCATGCTGCGCAAAAAGTGGCATGCCGTGCTGGCCAAACGGCTCAGGCATCCATACAAGACGCTATCGCCGGTCAGTTTCCTCCACCTGAAATTTCATTTATTTATTCATTCATTCATTCATTTCAGACTCAAAAATCGAAATGAAATTTATTTCCCATTTACAAAATAGAACATACATTTCATGCAATATCTTATTCATACTTATTCATTCATTTCAGACTCAAAAATCAAAATCAAATTTACAAAATAGAACATACATTTTATGCAATATCTTATTCATTCATTTCAGATTCAAAAATCAAATCAAATTTATTTCCCCATTTACAAAATAGAACATGCATTTCCTGCAATATCTTATAACTATACAAGTTACAGGAAAAATCCTGCAGAGGCATCAGTCAGAGCGCAGGAAAGCTAACAAAACATTTTCTCTATTGAATTTTTGATAAATATGCTCACAATATTACATATTGCTATTATCCTATACAGAGTGTTTCAAAAGTAGTGTCAAGCATTTTAGGGTATTGTTCCTTGATAAAAAAGATCATTTTCAAAATGCATGTAAGTCCTCAATTACTCACACAGCCGCCATTTTTGTTTTCTCATTTTCATGTAATCTCTCAATCCTATAATTTTGTAGACACCTTGAAAGGGTACTATAGTGGTCAATTACCATGTAAAAATTGATTGAATTTGATGAGTGCTTGGTAAATACCGGTATATGTTAGTAGCCAGGTTAGTAGAAGTGTTGGTTATTGTGGTTATCTCGCTTTCCAACTTTAATTACTTTTCTGTACAAAGCTGTGATACTATAGTAGAAATGTGAACTTAAACTATGTAAAGCTTACAATTTATTATTGTTATTGACCATTATTACATAATCATTGTCCATTTATACTATTTGTAGAAGTGTGTGACTAGAATTTTATTGATTTGTTATCTTTTATATAGTTTTCTGACGTTGTCTATGATATTTGGCTTTTTGACAATAAAATTTTATTTATTTTATTCATTTATTTAAAACCAGCTAGAAGTTCGTAACTTTGATGGCTATTGAGATAATTGGGAAAATAATCTGGCAGAATGTGAAGATGGCTACAGCTCGTAGATAAGATTGTACCCTACAAATTGAGACTGAGTTTATATTTTTTGAATTAATATTGACCGTGCTGGAGTCATTTTCCTATCTTGCCAGAACGTCTTCTTTGCTTTGACAGGCTATAACAGGGTGGCCATTGCTATGAAGCTCCTTCATCGGCCGATATTAGAAGTATATAGTCTTTCCGGGCAAAGAAGACATTCTAGCAAGATGGGAAAATGTCTCCGGCTTGGTCAATATTTGTTCAAAAATTATAAATGTGGTCTTAATAATAGAACAAATTGTTTCCTACAATTTGAGATCAAATTGATAATTTTTTAACAAATATTGACCAAGCTGGAGTCATTTTCCCATTTTGGCAGAGGGTCTTCTTTGCTTGGACAGACTACTTAGCTCATGTTAATTAGCAGCTAAATAGTTGAAGGTCTGCTGTACGAAGTAATAAAAGGTTATATCGTGCCCACAAAACAGATGAAGTGCCCGTATCTTTTAGTGTATAGCACTTCACCTGTTTCGTGGGCACGATATAACCTATTATTACTTCTGGCGTTATAATCATGTTCTGGGTAAATAGAATTAACTTACTTGAATGATTGCAACAAGTGGCTTGAGAAATTGAATTGTCAATGAGCATAAAACATCATGTGGCCATTATAGAATCAGTACCTGGTCATTACTGAATCATAGTAGTAGAATGAAAACAAAATTGAGTTCCACAAAAAATTCAATTATTCATTTTTAAATTGACATATATTCTTAATTTCAAGGAATAGGTCAATCAAGAAGGATCTGGGCTACATTTTTATTGGGTTTTGGTTAAGATAATATCGATAAAACAAAATTGAGTTCCACGAAAAATTCAATTATTCATTTTTAAATTGACATATATTCTTAATTTCAAGGAATAGGTCAATCAAGAAGGATCTGGGCTACATTTTTATTGAGTTTTGGTTAAGATAATATCGACCCACAATTCATTCCAAAAAAAAATCCTGAAACATGGGCACTACTGGTGATTTTACCTTAATTTTGGCAATGCGGTTTCAGAACGATGAGGCTGTGATCGAGGCACTGGTGGCGGTGCTCTGCAGCGAAGAGGAGGCCGCCGGGCTGCAGCAGCCGTCCGGCATAGGCGCAAAGCCACTGCTCATCAGTAGCAACGACAACAACGACTACAGTCCACTCAGTAAGTACCCTGAGGGTAAACGCGCACTGGTTCGACTCAGACCAGACCAGTTTGCAGCCAGAGAAACGCGGAATCACACGTGAGAAGATGGAGATCATTATGGAGTAACGCGCACTAGTCAGACCAAGACCAGATAAACGCAAGACCAGAGCTAGATCACAAGTATACTATGCTTCCAATGTTGAAGGCATACGTAATGATTTGAATTATTTGATTTCTGAGCTTTACTATGCTTCCAATGTTAAAGGCATACGTAATGATTTGAATCATTTGATTTCTATCATGGTCTGAGTCTGGTCTGAGGTTTGGTCTGACTGCATCAGACCAGTGCAGCTCTGGTCTGGTCTGAGTCGTATCAGTGCACGTTTACCCTTAGGGTGAAAATATGTCAAAAAGGCAAGGCTTCGGGTGTTACATAGTTGACCGAACGTAAGTGAGGTCTAGATTCAAGACGACGATTTTGCATTTCTCTTCATGTTTGTTCCGCATTTACGATAAAACACGGCAATAGATTGAGATTCGGATGAAATTTGACAGGAATGTTCCTCTTGAAATTGCGCGTCGATGTATATGTAAAGTTTCTTGAAATATTGCATTTTAAGGATAATATAAAAGGAAAAGGAATTACCTCCATGCTAAAGTATTACTATACATTTATACTTTTGAACATGGGAAAATTCACACTATAGAATTATTCATGATGAATCAGCTGTCGAGTTTATTATTAATTACATTCAATGACGCACGCAATTAATGAAACTTGAAACCCAACATACCTAAGTATTCCCTTCATGAATAATGCCCTATCCATGAGTGGCTTCGTGAGGTCTACTGTTCACAGAACTACTAGTATATAAATAGTTTTAAATATTATACTCGTATAAAATCATAGGATTTCCATATCTTGGTATATTATTAGCCAACAGCCCAAGCCTAACCCACAGCCTCGCCTTTTTGACATATTTTGACCCTTAGCCTGCTTTCACATTCGTATATATGGTACTATGCATCGAACCTTATGTTTCCAAATTGATGTATATAATAACATATTTTTAATGTCTAAGATCATAATAAACATATTTCAGGAACAAAATTAACACATTATGGTTTTATAATATAAATAACTAAAACGTTTAAAGTGGTACAAAGCGTTTTATTGCAGAATTCAAATTGGAAACTATGAACATTTATAAAAATTGCCAAAAAGAGGGTTTTTTGATCAATTTAAGATTTGAATATAACGTCTTTCAAATGATGGGCCATGCATTTTTCTAATCTTGCACTGGAATTGTCAAACTCTCTCCCTATATGGATAACATTGCAGAAGAAATATATTTACTTGAAATATATAAATGGTTCTTTTTTATTTACATATTATATGCATAACTATTCAATTCATAGTGTTTGATTGTTGCTATTTTGTATCTTCTATCAACCTCTGATCATCTACTTAATCTGCCGAAATTTATTCAGATTTTAGACATTAATTAGGGCTTTCTTATGCAGGGCGAAGATCCAATAACGATATTTCCAAGCAAATGGCAACCAATGACATCTCTGGAAACAGGCATCCCAACCATAGAAGAACTTTCGACATGAGTAAGTATAAAACTTTTCCATTTCAATTTATTTTCTGATTTATTCTATAGGTTGATTCCAAAAAAAGCGCTGGGCTTAGTCTATCAAATAAAGAGGTTTACTTAAACAAAAATTGGAAATAAATAGGCCTACATCTACATCAACAGATTTATCTGACTTTAACATTTCATGAATGAAAAATGATCTCACGCATGCATCTTTTAGGGGCGAACCTAGGAATTAATTTCGGTGGGGAATGTGGAAAAATCAGAGGGGAACCCAGGAAAACCCCTTCACCGGGGGGTTGTTGCTGGCCTTGAAAAATCCATAGTGACCCAATTATCTATAATAGCCTTCTCCCAACAAACATTATCATATCTTTTGACCGAGTAAAATAAAGTTGAATAAATAAATTTATCGTGTAAATAAGTTTTCTTTATGATAGGATAGTAATAATGAAAATTTTATTCACCAATTATTATTGTAGATGAATTGATTATAACAAGAGCTTTTGGTCTCTTTTAGTCGTTATATATTGAACAATTTTTGAGTTGAATAATGAGAAATTTATTCATCAATCATTGTAGAGTAATTGATTCCAACACAAGCTATTGGTCTCATCTAGATGTTGTATATTGAGAAAATTGTTGAATTGAACATGTTGCACCAATCTTCAACATTTTATTCGGGAGAATATTGTTGTTGCATTCATTTAAACAAGAAATGAAATATTTGTGCTTGCGATGCTTGGTTTCAGTTTCATTCCATTTCCCTCTCCAAAGGGATTTCCCCGTAAGGGGGGGGGGGAATTTTTTTAAAAAAGCACCCTAAAACTATAATTTTTAGAAGTGTTAAGCCTTGTTATTGGAAAATTTTTGCAACTCCTTCAAAGAGTATTCTATATAGTGTATGATAGGTCCTAATTTCGGGGGGGGGGGGGATATATCCCCTCAATCCCCCCCCTGGGTTCGCCCCTGGCAACTTCTTCTACTGCGCTGGCACGCGTTAACTCTGGCCATGAAATTCACTACTACTGCACGGAAAGTTTCCATTGTTGTATAACACTCTAACTGTTTAATTGAGTGTTATTCAGAAGTATTCAAATTAGCGAGACAATGATTATTGTCTTCTGAAACCGTCAGCCGATGTTGTCAATTAGAGTTTTTATTTAGCCATGCCTAACTGATGGTTTCAAAATTAAATAATATTTAATAGATACTTTACATCAGCTGTACGTTTCAGAAGACAATTGCCTCGCCAATTGGCGTCGTATAAACGTAGCATTACTTCTGTTATAAATGCTGTTTGAAGTTTAAAGACTTATTATAAATATAGTCTGTCCAAGCAAAGAAGACCCTCTGGCAAGATGGGAAAATGACTCCAGCTAGGTAAATATTTGTTCAAGAATTATAAATGTGGTCTTAATAGTAGATCATATTGTTTCCTACAATTTGAGATCAAATTGATAATTTTAGAACCAAAATTGATCGAGCTGGAGTCATTTTTCCATCTTAGTTCTTTTTCTATAATTGTTTTTATTTAATTTATCATTCTAATTTCTTGCAAGAAAAATAATTTATAATTTTGAATTTTAATCTATCACATAGAATATTCTCGGGAGTGTCTGTTCCCAGTATTCAGAGTACATATTTGTATAAATGTGGCAGAATTTTATTATTATGTTTGTACTTTTGCTTATTGAGAAATATTTTTATTTTTCTTGTATCTTGCCATTTTGGACAGACTATACTTCGTTGTCAAGTATTTAGAGGAAAATAAATGATTTGATTAGACTTGTTTTTCGTTTTCAGACGACAACAGCAGTCCGGGAGCGGGCAGTAACGGTTTGTCGCCGACACCACTTCTGCACGGTCAGTACGAGTCGCCGGCAGCGGTTGGCAGCGTCCGCACCTACTTTGTTGTTCGCTACGTCAACGCGCGCTCCATTGAGAGAGCGTCGGCCACCTGTGTGTGGCACTTTGCCGCCAACACAGAGATGCGACTGAAGAACGCCTTCCACGTCAGTATGAAGACAATCAATCGAACAATCCATCAATCAATCAATTGATCAATCAAATCAATGTGTCCATCAATCAATCAATTGATCAATCAAATCAATTTGTCCACTAATTAATCAATCAATCCAGATTATATAGGATGATTTGAAAAGAGCACTGGTTCTAATGCAGGGTGTTTCAGGAGGAATTTGCAATACTTCTCATTCTGATTCCTTACACCAAGTAGACAAAAATGTTTTATGGGACGTACTCCAAAAAACGCTACTTAGGGACCCGAAAACAGCTTCTTTCTGTGAAGTGTGGCGAAAATTATTCTAAAGTTATCCTTCTACCAGCATTATTTTGTTGTAGTGTTGGAAATTTTAGGACCTAGGTATAAGAAATATTTCGAAAAAAGATAAAATTTATTCTATGTAGTCTTGATTATAGTCTGTCCAAGCAAAGAAGACCCTCTGGCAAGATGGAAAAATGACTCCAGCTTGGTCAATATTTGTTCAAGAATTATAAATGTGGTTTTAATAGTAGGTCAAATGGTTTCCTATAACTTGAGACCAAATCAATAATTTTTGAACCATTATTGACCAAGCTGGAGTCAGTGGTCTTCTTTGCTTGAACAGACTATACTTGTTCTAATTGTTGTGAATGGATTTCAGGAAGGAAAAACAGTGTTACTGTTATTCATGCATCAGGGCACCAACAACCTGCATGGCTGTGCCCGTCTGAAGGCCGACCACTGCGATTGGAATGACGTCATTTTCGACCAATCAGGGCACGGCACGTCGCCCAATCAGGGCGTGGCTCTGCCCATTGAATGGCTCAAGTACGGCTGTGTGCCGACCTCGGCTCTGAGGCATTTTTGCACTGGGACCGATTTCAATCGACTGATCTCGTGTCGTGATGGACAGGTGAGAACACATTCATTCATTCATTTATTTTATGTTTATTGCTTTCTTTGCAATTTAATTGTGGACACTTCTCTGGTATAATTCTCTAAGCATAAAGCACTTATGCTTTAGACTAGAACACTTATGCCAGGTTTTTCCAAGCACACTCAAAGTTGAGGGGCCCTCAAATTTTAAGGGACGCTCAAATATTTGAGGGACCCTTGAATTTTGACAAATCGTCAATTAACAGCTGACATTTCCAATTATTATTTCCTATACTTTCAACATAGGAGAGTTGAGGGGCCCTCAAACCAAAGTTGAGGGACCTTCAAATTTTGACAAATGCTCAGATAACCAGCTGACATTTTATTAAAAATCTCTGAAGCGTATCTGCATTCTCATTGGTTACATACGGTACTCATGTTGTAAATAAAATAATATTAGTATCATCAGTTTAAAGCGATAAACTAAAATCCAGCAGTAGCTCACTTCGAGTGATTGCATGATATTTTGTATTTTTTTAAATGAATGAAGACAAAATAAATTGTTGAATTAATATTCCGATATATTCCGGTATATTTCGAAAAAATGAAGATACTTCAATGTTTGCTAATTTGGAAACAGCATAACCTCACAACGTAACGACGAGTAGATGTTGTAAACAGAATAACCGTATTACTTTTATATATATATATATTTTTTTAAGAAGATGTCAGCTGTTTATCTGAGCATTCGTCAAAATTTGAGGGTCCCTCAACTTGGGTTTGAGGGCCCCTCAACTCTCCTATGTTGAAAGTATGGGAAATGTCAGCTGTTAATTGACGATTCGTTAAAATTAAAGGGTCCCTCAAATATTTGAGTGTCCCTTAAAATTTGAGGGTCCCTCAAGTTTGAGTGTGCTTGGAAAAACCCGGCATCAGGCTGCTCACACACTGGTGTACTGTATTACATATCAAGCCTCATGTTTTGAATTTTGTCCCTATAATAAATAACATATGTTGATTATGATCTTGGATATTGAACATATGTTATTATAATGATGAATTTTAGAACATGACATGATACAATACACCAGTGTGTATTGTATAGCCTTATAGGTATCACACGCAGGTTTTAGTCAAGGTTTTTAGCTAGTTTTGACGTTTCTGGGGCTCACAAAAAACGTTGTGAAAAATTGAATTACAGAAATTGTCAGCTGATTAAGGACCATTTTTGAGGGTTTCAGAAACTTTATTATCTTATCAATCTACTGCACATGAAGCTATGATACCCACCGTGTATTCTAGTATCCGTGACATAGAGTACTTTAATACAGCTTAAGCTGAAAATTAAGTCCGGGTAATCTGTTCCTTGTGCGTTCTAACAGCTGATGTTGCCTTAAGATAGTCTGCGTAACTGTATTGTACCAGCTGACGTGTACTGGTACCAATTATCCCAGAGAAGTGAAAAATTTTATTGAGAAAATAAAGTTAAGAATACATTCTATACCCTATCCACAATCACTCAAGACGAAATAAACAAACTTTTTGCGTGTAGGTCTTCTTCTATGCAAAACGGTCCGACGGTCAGCTGTAGCCAATCACAGCTCAAGGCAAGAGTCTTGAGACAAGAGAAGATGGACTGTAGCTCAAGACAAGAGCTGTTCGACCGTTTTGCATAGTAGAAGACCTACCATTACACGCGCACACACACGCAAAATGTTTGTTTATTTCGTCTCAAGTGATCTTGAATAGGGTATAGGGTATAATAGGGTAGGGCTTAATAGGGTATAGAGCTTGAATAGGGTAATAGTTGGCTTGGCTAAGGCACAAGATATGCAACCCATGATACATCTACAAATTTTTTGAAAACTTTTCTTTTATAGTTTGATAAAATTTTTAAAATTGATTCTTTTATCCACTTGAATTAACTACTGAATTAATCTTGAATAACAGAACTGTCAGATCGTTATTCAAATATTTGTTTCATCACACCTTTTTATTGTATTTATCTACTCAGTATATTGCAAGAAATTTGTTATAGCTATCACTAAAAAGTTAGACGGTTTCATCTGTCTTCTACTACGTTATGTAATCCACTAACAGCTGATTTAAAGCATCTATTGTCTTTTTTTTATTTCAAAAACATCATCTAGGCATAGCTAAGTGACATTTCGAATTGATCAAATCAGCTGTTGGAGCGCACAAGGAGCACGCAATACCGCCCAACTCTGTTGTCAGCTGGTGTCAGCTGGTGTCAGCTGGTGTCAGCTGGTGTTAGCTGGTGTCAGCTGGTGTCAGCATTGTCTAATGATTGAATATTGTTCACTCCTCAACAGGAAATCGACTCAAAATTAGGTGAAGCGCTGTGCCTGCTATGGGACTCCAGCGCTCCCCATATGGTGGGACCATTTCATCAAAATCCTAGTCATGGCCGAGCTATACGCGCCCTCCAGCCCTCATATTATGGGAACAACGACTCTTATGGACATGGAATTATGCGACCGCAGAAAATGTGAAATGATTACTAATATGTCTACTGCAATTTTAACTTACATGTTGATTGAAATGTTAACAGTCTAGCTACAAGAATAGAACTCTTACATGGAATTATGTTAATGTGCATGTAATGTTAACTTGTATGTTGATTGAAATGTAAACTAATATCTCTATTAAAATGTAAGCATATATTTTGACTAATATTTGAATATAAATGTTGGCTATCAACTTATTTTGTTCACTGTTTTGTTGACGTATTTGTTGATTTAAATGTAAACTAATATGTTTACTAAAACTTTGCTGGGTTTTCCCAGCAGACTCAAACTTGAGGGACCCTTCAATTTTGATAGAACAGATGACATTTTCTATGCCAAGTATAGAAAATTTGAACTGTTATGTTCTCTGTTATGTTCAACTGTTAAGTTGATTTTTAGATGTAAACTTGAGGGTCCCTAGTGTGCTTGGAAAAACCGGGCGTAAAACTTATTATTTTTACTGTAATGTTAACTTTATTGGTTTGAAACGTAAACTAAGATGTTGACTGACTACTGAAAAGTAAACGTGACTGTTGACTAACATGTTTACCGAAATGCAAACTTATAAATGATGACGTAAATGTTCACTCTGTTGAATAATCTAGTTGAATTTGTTTGTTTAATGGTGGAATTTTTTTATGTTGGTAGTTTATAGCTGGATATCTTATTCCAATATTTATTTGTTTAATTGCTGTGTAATAATAATTAATTATTGAACAAACAGATATTCGTCCAACTTCCTATTACATTTATAAAGTGATATATTGAGTTAAAAATGTTTTTTGTTTTGTTTTATTATTGCCTCTGATTCATTAATCACTTCAAATTATGAAACAAGCATCAAGATTTTTGTTGTTTCGAAGATATTTGTAATTTAAACCGTGATAAACTAAGAGCTTTTGTTTAATCTAATTCACATTCTAATTGTTCAATGTTGGGGGAAAAATGGATGAACTTATTTACAGCCAATTGAAATATAATGATCCTTTTTTCTCTTGGACATTTTGTAAAATTGAATTACTGCATTAATTCAAACTAACCTCAGTCCATAATGCCAAACGCCGCTCTCTATGATCAAATTTTTGTATTTAATATTCTAAACTTATGCTTTATTCTAATATTCTTAGCTTTTGTGGCGTTATCTCTCGAGAATTTCAAGAAATATCATGAAGTGTTTCCCTCACTCTTTCAATTTAGTTGGTACTAATAAGAAACTACTTCATTATGTGATGTACAAAGTATGCAAATTATTTATTGCAAACATGAACAAAAATGATGGTAGATTGAATGTTTGTTTTTGTTGTAATGATTTACGATTATTCATTATTTTATATTCTATAACTAGGTATTTGTTGCACAACTATTCTAATTTGTGTTAACAATCACTATGTTTAATATAAAAATAAAAATTATAAAAATATAAAATTATTTAATATAAATAATTTTGGAAATTTTTTGTTTCTCATACTAAGTATGGGAAGTCTTGAAGAGGGGTCCAATATAGAAAATGAAAGTGGACTTATTTTGATAATTCTATAATTTTAGGACAATGTCCAATTATTTTACCTTCGTGACATACGATGATGTTGTATTAACTTATGAACCATATTCTAGAAACTTGATTTACATAAGTCCATATTCTGCACCACAGCCCAATAAAATGTACAGTATACTGAATTTATTGAAAGTTAAAATCTTTCATAACTGTGTTTTGATTGAGTTCACTGTCAACAGTTTTTTGCAATCATTTCGATTATTCAACTATTCATTTTCCATAATTATTGTGAAGTTTTCTAAAACTTTCAATGTTTAAGTTTATTTTCTAAATTAATAAACTTGGTGCAATCGCGCAATATTCCAATGCTTAGGTTTTAAGATTGTTGGTTGGTTGTGTACTTAGATTTGTAATTTAGTAATATTTGAAGATTTGTGATTTAAGTTTATTTGATCCAGTAACCTACGTGTTAAATTTTCTCCAATTTTATTTATTGTTGTTGATTGTTTGTAACTTTAATCAAAAGTATAGTAACAAAGTTTGTTTCTCATTATCGCTCATAGTGCATTCACTGGTTTCAAAATTTAATCAGCACTTCAAAAAGTTTAAATTGTATTAAAGTGATATACTTTACAAACTTTATAACTTATTTACTATACAGATTGTTGAAAATTACCTTGATACAACTTAGCTGTATCAGGGTCTCCCCACTATTGAAATGCATACGCTAAATAATAATACAAGCAACTATAGTATGTTCAAGCAAAGAAGACCTTCTGGGAAGATGAGAAAATGACTCCAGCTCGGTCAATATTGGTTCAAAAAAATATTGATTTGATCTCAAATTGTAGATCAGAATGCTTCCTACGATTGAGACCAAATCAATAATTTTTGAACCAATATTGATCGAGCTGGAGTCATTTTCTCATCTTGCCAGAGGGTCTTCGTTGCTTGGACGGACTGTATCACCAGGCGCTTGAATCCAGCTCTGTATTAGAACCCTGTTTCATACACCACGATGTTTTGACCTCTTTATAAATTTCACTAGATTGAACATTATTCACATTTTTACTAGTAGAGTTCTGTAGACTTGGTTTTACATAATTATGCAACCCAAAACTGGTTAGTCTGGCCTGGTTAACATAAACATATATGTATAATATATCAGATTGAACAGAACATGACAAATGCATGATGTATCTCTTCGCACATCGCATATATTTGCCGAGCTTCATTCAATCTATTAAAATCCAAAAAGAAAATTAAACACTGGACGTCCAAAAATCGTACTTTGTAAAACTTGAGTGAGTAATATTAATCAAAATTATCAATTATTATAATTCAATATGAAAGTAATCACTTTTTCTATGTTGATATTTCCTGAAAATTTTCATATTATCATTATCTATTGAATTTCATGAATGATCTTTTGCATTAATCAGAAATCATTTTTATGATAATCTTCTTCATAATATATTATTTAAAAACAGTTCCTGCTTTAACACTACAGTATTAGATTTTAAAAAAATTTAACTATAATTATTAATATTAATCAATATTTGATTATACCTTGGTTAATTAAAAGGGTTTACAGTATAATTACGTTCTTCTAGTTCAACGCAATTTATCCATTCATTATTAAAACTATTCAAGATAATCTTTTAATTCTGATCTTGGTAGGTAAATAAAAGTATTATCTATTCATTCAATTGTACGGTAGTAGTCAGAAACCTACTTTATAAATGTTAAAAACCTACAAATTACGTGTTAGAAACCTACTATTAATATACGATTCATCAGTATTGATCAGTATTCATCAGTATTGACCAATGTACTAAATAGCAAGCGAGATCCATTGAATGAAACTGTTCAAAAAACTGTGCCCGGATCGGGAATCGAACCCTGTAACCCTGTAACCCCGGTAACCCTGTAACCCATAAGTGTTATGAACTTTCTCCAGCTCTATTTGGTGATTATATTTTATAATTTGACTGTAATTCTAGTGTAGATTATCTTCACCGCGTTTATTATAGCAGAACTAGTTTACATTTTATACTTTAACGTTTGTTATTTTTTGGAATTTCTATTCTTAACACTTCTATACGTTGTGAAAGACATATTGATATAGTATGAATATTCTTGAGAATTTTTCTCATTATTATAGCAGACTATCTTATTCAAAAAATATGTCTATAAATTAATAATCTCAAATTTTTTATACTGTGTTAATTCCTAGTAAGTTAATATCTATGATAAAATGTAATAATAAATTATTTAGGTTCAACTTTTAATGGCTGTAAGGCTGATGCCGCACTGCCGGTGGGTAGAGCCTGGAGGGTGGAGGGTAGTTGGTAAATCTATAGAACATACACACCATCCACAGTAATACATCGTATGAATGGTATGACGTCATTCTGTTTTTTGAGGTTATGTTGTCCATATTTAAGAATTTCAAGATGGCGGCTGTACACATACCATTCATACGATGTATTACTGTGGATAGTGTTT
The DNA here is from genome assembly GCA_017141385.1 of Sogatella furcifera. Taxonomy (NCBI): domain Eukaryota; kingdom Metazoa; phylum Arthropoda; class Insecta; order Hemiptera; family Delphacidae; genus Sogatella; species Sogatella furcifera. Next base: position 15,423,510 of record CM029553.1, read on the forward strand.
ATGTTCTATAGATTTACCAACTACCCTCCACCCTCCAGGCTCTACCCACCGGCAGTGCGGCCTCAGCCTAAGGGTTTGTTACTTTCTGTTCTATAAAACAGAATTTATAAGGAGAGAGAATTGGAATTATCAAAAATCGGAGTATGTGTTGAGCTTTTTATATTTTGATTTTCCGTAACATATTCATAGAATTATTTACCCATTTGAGTAATTGATAGTATTATTGACCTATTTGAATAGTCAATTTAGACCGTAATTTAAAATGTAAGTCACTTGGCCGGCAATCGAGGGTTACCGGGTTTGATTCCCGATCCGGGCACAGTTTTTTGAACAGTTCAATTCAATGGATCTCGCTTGCTATTTAGTACATTGGTCAATATTTGCAGTTGCAGAAGTCCTTTGTCTATTCATATAGAAATATATAGAGATTAATAATTATTAACCATAATATAATTCAAATATGTTTATTCTTCAATTCATCTACAAGGTTACTGTATTAGATTTTTCACTGTATTCATTCTATTGAATCAAATTTTGACTGTATAGTTCAACTGAATTCATTGAACTACTGGGAGATTTCTCCACTACAGTACTCTCAGTTTTAAAAAAAATTCCATTCAAGTAATTTTCAGAACAACATTCAGTTGAGTGTTATCTATCACCCAAATCAAAAATACCCAATGAGCAGAAAAATATTTGGGCAATATTGCAAAATATATTGATTCAATATGTTTGCATTATTGAAAAATGTTGTCTCAAAATTCTATCAATATTAATAAATTATTGTTTTGAAACAAATGTTATATATGGAAAAATATTCATTTAATATTGTAAAATATCAAGCATATATTTTGCACATATTTTTCAACTGTTTCTGGAGATGTCTACAATATTGATACAATATTAAATGTATATTTATAAATATATATACAAAATGATGGCAATATTGCAAAATATTGTACCAAAATTCTATCAATATTGAACAATTATTGTTTCGAAACAAACTTTATTTATGGAAAAATATTTATTCAATATTTTAAAATATCAACCATATGTTTTGAACTGTTTCTGGAGTATTGCTGAGTATTACTAGTTGAATCACTGAGCTGATTTGTTCAATCCCTGAGTGGTATATAACTATTGTTTTTTTATGTTTCTTCATTAACAATGAGTGTCATTTTTTTCAACTTGAACATTGTTATTTTTCTATGCATGAGTTATGACAATAAAAATTATTCTAATTAGGTTTTAGTTTATTAGGTATACAACCGGAGCCAATACTACGTTTTAAAATCAAACAATATTATTTAATACCACAGACACTTTATTCAAAACTAATATTAGACATAGCGTGTAATTCAGATTACGTGCCTTTTCAATGATATCTTATCAAAGAAATATTAATGTTTCATTTCACAAAGGCAGGCGAATTACCTTGTAACAATATTTTGAAATGTAAACTTTTTCAAGAGCTCATACACTTCACTAAACATAGCTGCATCAAAGTGAATGAGAAATTTTCTTATTAATGACGTACTGCTATTATAATAGTTGATGATTATTTAACAATTTCATAGTTATTAATTTCTAAACAATATATTTACACGTAATAATATATTTAAAAATAGTTTGTAGTACAGTTTGATATCAATTTCTCTTCAACTATCCACAAGAAGGAACCAACTTATAACTTACTTTGAATACTTTCTAATGTGCTATAGACAATCACTAATATTTTATCTCACTTATTAAATTATCAATAATTATGTAATAATGAAAAAGTAGATGTTTCAATCACTTTTGAACTATTCTAGAATCTTTCTCCAAACCTAAAATTGTCTTCCAAACAATTATTTTTGTTGCAGTATTAAAAATCAATATAGACTTCTTACTTCTAATAATTAATGCTCAAAATTTAGTGCAATTTTGTCCTAGTTAATGTTTATATTTAGATCTAATTTTGACTATAGAAATTGGTATAATTTGTGTGTTGGTAACGGTATAAATAATATAAGAATAAAATGAGTTTTACTCCAGTAGCGGGTATTGTAGTAAGTGTATACTTTGTTCCAGCTGAGAAGACATCCCGTTACTGTGGAGTGTCTTCTCAGCTTGCGTGGGTAAGAATCATACAATGCTATTAATAGAAGTTGTAGAGTTGATGTTCATATTGTGAAATTTCCCCACCATAATAAGAATCAAATGCCACTATATCTAAGTGAAATTTCTCTTAATTATCTTCCCTCAATGTTAATATTTTATTGGTGTTATTTTAATGTTTTGTTGCTGAAGTTCTAGAAGTACCAAAGAGCTGGGTAGTTTTGTGTGATCATGTAATGGGAGAAATTCTGGTTATTAGTAATTTTAATAAAATATCTTGAATTATGAGCTTGATCACGACTGATTTATGCATTTATTAGATGTTATTCGTATTGTGCAAAAATGTAAGTAATTCTTATGTGTTATGAAATAGAAACTTCTCATTAATCAATACTAATTCATATTTTTTTGTGTCTATTCACGTGCTTTTTCCATGATGATTATAATAACTTAATCAGTTGACAGCTATTATTAAATAGATGTCTATTAGCAGTTGAAGAAAAAAACTAGAGGTTTAGATTCATTCTGGTTTTCAGGCGCCATAACTTAAGTGCTGATAGTCGAAATATAATGCAATAATAGTGTTGTTAACAACGATTGAATCTTTTATAATATTTTGTTTCAATATTTTGAATAAAATTTTCAAAGCTATTCCATGTTGTTCTTATTCGTTTCCATTTGTTATTTTTAATAGTCTGTCCAAGCAAAGAGAGAAAATGCAAGCAAGAGGCAAGATGAGAAAAGTTTGCTCCGGCAGCTGGTGGTCGGGAAGAGTGAATTTCAAATGCAATTCTATGATGTATTGAAAGAGTGAATTTCAAATGCAATTCTATGTATGTATTCTATAATGGCTCAAATCATATGACTTATAATGAATTATTCAGGGTATGAATTCAAAGATGCCGTTTTCGAAAAACACCATTTTTGGCATTTTATTCGTCATTTTCTCCGCCATTTTTTATTGGATTTTTTCGTTGTTGGCTCAAATTGTAGGGCATGATGAGGGTACTATACACACCAATTTTCAAAACGATCAAGTTATTGGTCGATTTGTAGTGATTTTTCAAAACTTTCATCCCCTAATTTCACCCCCTACCCTTGGACCAATTTGGCTGGTTAACGAACTTGACCAGATATTAACACTAATGATTTTTGGTCGCTCTCCGACAAGCCCTTCGGGAGTTATCGTGTTAACAAGAATCTGTACATTTATAAATATATATATAGAGATATATGAATTTGAACGGACATCGGATTCGTGTACTGGGGGCTCGGAAACGTGTAAAAGATATATCTCATCATATATTTGCGATTATCCGGTCAAGACCAATAGTGAATTTTTTTCAAATGAAATGCATTAAAATGACTCCAGCTTGGTGAATATTGGTTCAATATTGATCGGTGAATATTGATGTAGTCCCAGAATGTTTCCTTCAATTATTGAGACTAAATCAATATTTTTTTAACCAATGTGCTTTGGTCTCTGCTCTATGGTAGTGCAAAATTGGTAGCCTACGTTTAACAGCCACTGTTGAACAGCTGTAGCCAATCACGGCTCTTGTCTTGTGTGACAACAACAGCTGTGATTTATAGTCAGTCCAAGCAAAGATAAGAGCCTCCTGCAAGATGAGAAAATGAGAAAACGATAGTTCTAACATGATATTGACCCTATTATTTATCCAGAGTGAATATGAAACTGGCAACCAGCTGGTAGGCCTAGGCCCTTCATGGGCTGTTTTGCCTTTAACGAACAAAATAAACAAATTGTACGATAGCTCAACCTGGAATTGAATGCAACAAATGGTAGCAGAAATCATAGTAGATAAGTTGAGGGATAGGTAAGTTTTAATAAATTGAGTTTGCTAAATAAAGTATTTCAAATTCAACATTATAGAAATTCTTCACATATCAGTACGGTAGGTACTGAAATTGTGTGCTGGTTGCTGATCACTAAAAACAATAGTCCAATTAAATTTGCTTGACATTTGCAATCACAGCAATGATTACAATTTCTGAACCATCGTTGGCTGAGCTTTAGTCATATTTCCATATTGCCAGAGTGTCTTCTTCGCTTGGACAGACTATACACACAGTAATAAGCTATTGATTCTGAAGCTTCTTGATTGGTATTTGTCCTCCTCAACGATAATCAATTGTGAATTGAAGATCGGCTGCTCAGAATTATTTCAACTTCAACTACTACCTAGTACACAGTTCAAAAGTGGTGCAAAATATTTTCAGTTATTTTCTAAAATAAAGAAAAGTTCTTCTCGATCTAATTTGTGTTGTGTTTATTTTGTTGGTTGAGCAGGAGGAATTTACCATGGCGAATTTTTTCATAGGGATTATTCTCATAGCGGTAATCATCGCCCTTTTATACGTATTTATAGTTTTCCCCATTTACGAAAAATGGGAGGAAGTACACGCGCAAGACAAGTATGAGAAGGACGAGAAGGCGAAACACTTGGTGGACTCCATAGGGCAGGCCTTTCAAAGTGCTAACGCTGGATTAGAAAACGAATAGTTCTCACTCGATATAGACCCTATTTTTATTAAGAAATATTAAAAAAACACAAAATAAAAATTTACTAGGCTATATTAAAAGAAAAATGTTTACCAACACCTCTTGTCGGCACTTTGCCAAGGAGAAAACTGCGTCATTCCCATAGATGTACTTGATGAATCTTGTTCAATAAAGGTCTTTATTCGAAATTTATTTATTTATTTTTTCCAACAGAATAATTCTCCGGATTTAGTCTGTCCAAGCAAAGATGAGACATTCAGGCAGATGGGGGAATGACTTCAGCTCGGTCAACAATGGTTCAAAAATTATAAATTTGACCAAAAATTTATTGAGAAAAGATTTCAATTCTCAATGTGTGATTAAATTTATAAGTTCATTTTTGAAACCATATTGACCGAACTTTTGTCATTTTCCCAACTAAACAATGAAATTGTTACATCTGAAATTCTCTAGACTCTCACAAAACTGATTAGATGTATCGTATCAGAGATTAACTGGATATAATCAGATTCAATAATAGTCTACACAGTGTCAGGTGGAATGTTGTAACTTAATTATTGAGAAGCACAAGGTTGTCTACTTTCTATACTTCTCTTTCACACTTTTTGCACTTCTATCCTGTTTACAATAATGATTCTTGAGTATGATGTGAGAACATCAAAATATCTACCGTATTATATATCTATCATATTATACAGGGTTTTTCAGGAGGAATGTGCAATACTTCTCAGGCTGATTCCTTACACCAAATAGACAAAAAAAGTTCCATGGGACCAACCCCCAAAAACGCTTTGTTACCGAGATAACAATGGCGGAAAATTGATATTTTTCAAAATATATTAATTTTTCTATTGAGAAAAATTATTATTGAGATAATTGGAAAAATATGCTAGAAGACGCCATTTTTTAAACAATAAGGGTTATAACTGGATAAGGAATCATAAAATTGTATTTTTTATTAATGGAGGTTGAAGAGAGTCGGATTCTGAAGAAAAAGTTAAATGACGGCGATTGTGTAAATCTTACCCAAATCTCGGAAATGGCGATCAAAAATCGCAAAATTGACAAAACATAGCACAAGTGATGAATTTGTGTTTAGTAGCGATTTTGCGATTTTTGATCGCCATTACTGAGATTTGGGTGAGATTTACACAGTCGCCGCCATTTAACTTTTTCTTCAGAATCCGACTCTCTTCAACTTCCATTAATAAAAAATACAATTTTATGATTCCTTATCCAGTTATAACCCTTATTGTTGAAAAAATGGCATTTTCTAGCATATTTTTCTAATTATCTCATTAACCGTTGAAGTTACAAACTTGAACTGGTTTCATTGAATTCCTCAGATAATTTTACATAGGAATTGATCATTTTAGAACCTCACCAAAGCCTCTAAAAAATTAGAAAAATTAATATATTTTGAAAAATCTCAATTTTCCGCCATTGTTACTGTATTATTTTTCTATGAAAAGTTTGGTAATTTTTCAAGGAAAAACAATATTATTGTGCATATATTTAAAACAAGATTATCATTTTTGGTGAAAAAACTGTAATTTTTTCTCTGCTTCACTGAATTAAGTTTTACCGCATGACAAAGAAAAAGACAAATTGAACTGAATGGATATGTAGCCTATTGTATATTGTCAGATGAATGAATCAATGACAACTCTAACAATGGACAACATTAGCGCACAAGGAGCAGACGAAACCGCCTAACACTGGCGGCTCGTACCCACGAAACAGGTGAAGAGCTCGTATCTTTTACTGTACAGCACTTCACCCGCTTCGTGGGCACGAGCCGCCAGTGCCGCCTAACATTTTGTCGTCAGCTATATCCATTTCTCATTCAACGTGCATTTGAAACATATTCAGTATTAGCCGGCAGGCTCGCTTCGCTCGCCTTATCCGTTAAGCCAGGGGGCTCCTCTCCCTGGACCCCGACAGTATCGGCAGTGTGAGTCAAACAGGCTTGCTTCGCTCGCCTGCAAAACCTCTGTTAGTGTCAGCTGATACAAACAGGCTCGCTTCGCTCGCCTGAAAATTCAGTTCAGGAAGGATTCGAAATTTATTGAACACAGCATTTCTAGATCTAATCTGGACCTGTTCAACTTTCAAATTTCAACATTTTCTTCCAATTCGTCCTCGAAAAATCTAAGAAAAACTACGAAGATTCCGAAAAATAGTAAAACGCTAATATCGAGCGTAACGTTGGAAAGTATATCGTATAGGCTAAAAGTATGAAAATATGAAAATATTTATTTGGTTTCAAATTAAAGATCGGAATGTTTCCTAAGATTGAGACTAAATCAATAAATTTTTAACCAATATATTGATCGAGCTGGAGTCATTTTCTCATCTTGCCAGAAGGTCTTCTTACAAAGGTCTAGAAATTTTGTTCCAGAATATTTTCAAAATCCGTTCAACATTACGCCAGTAATAGGTTTTTCAAAATTTTAGATATATTGCGGGTTGCAATCCAATGTTTCAGCAAGATTATAGATGAACTAATTTGAAAGATAATGAATCAAATTTCTATGTCCGATAAACTTCCCAAGTTTACGCTCAATATTGGAGTTTAAATATTTCAAAAATTTTTTCTTAGATTTTTTGAGAACCAATATTGGCAGAAAATGTTGAAATTTGGTAAACAGGTCCAGATTGGGTCTAGAAATGCTGTGTTTGATAAATTTCGAACTCCTTCTGAGGTTACGCCTGTAATAAGGTTTTCCAATGTTCGGGATCTGCACATTTCACGAAAACTACTGAACTTAATACGTTCAAATCATATACCCGGGTTGAGCTGAGTTTATAGCAACTGATTCAGAACGATTTCTCAAAATAACCCTGTATATATACCCTGTTAAGTGATATCATAACAAATCCTTCCGGTCGGAAATTGCAAGTGATCGAAGCGAGCCTGTTCGTCTCGTGACACTGACCGAGCGAAGCGAGCCTGTTCGGCTCACTGACCCTTCTGATACTTTCGGGCTTCCAGGGGGCGGAGCCCAATGGCTAGGCGGAGAAGCTGAGCAAAGCGAGCCTGCCGGCTAGTGAACAATAAATATACGAATAATACAAAACCAATCAACTGACAACCTACTCAATCGGATGGTCTATTGGAGCATAAAAATCCAATTATTCAGAACAAACAGACCAACTTTACTAACCAATATTTTACCCACGCCCTGCCAATGCTATTGGTCGCTTATTCTCATTGATAGTTCAATGTCGTTTTCTCACATCCATTTTGTGATGATAGAGATGCGACTACACTACAAATATTGGACCAATTTTATTTATTTTATTCCCACATGCGTTATTGCAATAAGTCACATACTAGAGAGTAATACAGCTTGTATCATAGGCCAACAAGTATTCTGTCCAAGCAAAGTAGACATTCTGGCAAATTGGGAAAGTGACTCAAGCTCAGTCAATATTGGTTAAAAACTCATCAATGTGGTCTAAAATTTTAGATTAGAATGTTTTCTACAATTTTTAATCAAATACCAAATAATAATATAATTTTATATAATAGGTATACAATTTTTGAACCATTGTTGACCTAGCTGGAGTCATTTCTTCATCTGCCAGAATTTTTTTTTTGCTTGGACAGACTATATCCGGAAAAAAATTTTTTATTATTATTATTAAATTATTCTGTTGAAAAAAAATTCAAATGAAGGCCTTTATTGAACAAAATTCATCTAGTACATGTCTCTATAAACTGCTACTTGTCTTTTCTCCTTGGCAAAGTGCCGTCAAGAGATGTTAGTGAACATTATTTTTTCTTTAAATATAGTACATTTCTATTGTGTGTATTTTTTTAAAAAAATTATTCCCTCCGAATTAAAGTTTTCCAAGATTACAAAATAATCATTCATCTATTCATCTTACAGAAACTTATTGGTTGAAACACTTTTCATGAATAATAAAGTTCGAAACTAGTTCACCGTATATATTTTTGTAGCACTTGAATTTCAAGAATCAAGAATCGAAATCAAGAATTTCCTGGTAGTAGCTCCTTAACTGCCTTCAGTTGGACTGGATGAATAATAGGGCCTAGAACTATTCGTTTTCTGCTCCTGCATTAGCACTTAGGAAGGAATTCGCTATGGCATCCACCATTGTTTTCGTCTTCGCATCCTTCTTATACCTATCGAACTCGCGTGATTCCTGCCATTCCTCGATCGCGGGTGAAAAAATCAAAAAGAGAAAATAGAACATGAGTGCTAAGAGAAGAAGCCCTGCAAAAAAATTCACCATGGTAAATTCCTAAACCAACAAAATAGCCACACAAATTAGAACGAGAGGAACTTCTCTCAAATTAACTGGAAATATTCTGAACCACTACTGAAGCCTTCCAAACTGTATCGTAGTTGAAATGATTCTGAGCAGCCGATCTTCAGTTCACAATAATTAAAAAGCTTCAGAATCAATGACTGATTGTATAGTCTATTCAAGCAAAGAAGACATTCTGGTAAGGTGAGAAAATGAGTCCTGCTTTGTCAATATCCATTCAAAAATTATAAATTTGGTTTCACATTGTAGTAGACATTCTAATCTACAATTTAAGAACAGATTTATAATTTTTGAACCAATATTGACAAAGCAGGAGTCACTTTCGCACCTTGCCAGAATGTCTTCTTCGCTTTGATATCATAACAAGTACATCCAATCAATAATCTTATAGTCTTAATTGAACTATTGTTTTAACTAATCAGCAACTAGCACAAAATTTCAGATCGTACCTACCGTACTCATATGTGAAGGATTTCTATAATGTTAAATTGGGAAACTTTATTTAGTAAACTTAATTCATTTATTTTACAGACACTGATAACTTTTTAAACCAAATTTATTATTAGGGAAGCGCATGCTGAGGCAGCCGCAAATTGAGCGGAGCGAGCTTTCTTTTTGTCAAAACGTTTTTGAAGCGTGGACTCGAAAATTCGATCCCGGTATTTCAAGCCTAGCTAAACCTAGCTGATGGTGAAAGTGGCTCATTCTATTACCATTTATTAAGAAATGAGAATATATAATATGAGCAACAACCTTCAAGTAAATGTTTTCTCAAGTGAGTGTTTATTTTGATAAAATAAGGCAAGATGAGAAAATGACTCCAGCTTGGTCAATATAGTTTGAAAAAATATTGATTGGGCTCAAATTGAAGGTCAGAATGTTTCCTACAATTGAGACCAAATCAATAATTTTCAAACAAATTTTGAGGTGGAGTCATTTTCTCTATGAGTGGTTCAACTTTGTAAATACAGCATTTGACGTACCTATACCTTTTTTGGTCTCAAATGTGCTCTGATTGTTTAAAATGATTATTCAGTAGCAAATTATAAAGGAAAATCAATATAAACTTGAAAAATAAGCCTATTGGATGAAATTTGGGTAGAATTTTGGTGTATTTCCACAACAAGCTTCTCTTGTTTGTTAGCATGTTGAGAAATATTGAATGAATGCAAATAAATAAATAATTTTATTGATGAAGACATCAGGTAAAAAACCCATTTTGCCTCCTTCACACAGTACAATATAGTGGCAATATATATAGGCAGTGTAAGTGAGACAAACAGGCTCGCTTCGCTCGCCTGCAAAACCTCTGAATAACATGCAGTTAATCAGTTAGAGTGTAATGCAACAATTGATATTCCTCCAGAAACGGGAAACGAAATTGTACACAGCATTTCTAGACCTAATTTGGACCTGTTTACTTAATTTCATCATTTTCTGCCAATTTGTTCTTGAAAAATCTAAGAAAAACTCCGAAAAATAGTAAAACGCTAATATATTAAGCGTAACCTTGGAAAGTATATTGGACATAGTTTAAAACTTTATTCAATATTTTCCAAATTAGTTCATCTATAATCTCGCTGAAACATTGAATTTACAGTTTAGATTTGTCGTATCAAGGTGGAAGATATTGAGGTGGAAGATAGTGAGGTTCTAAAATAATCAATTCCTATGTAAAATAAGCTGAGGAATTCAATGAAACCAGTTCAAAGTTTGTAACTTCAACGGTGTTTGAGATAATTGGAAAAATATGCTAGAAAACGCCATTTTTTAAACAATAAGAGTAATAACTGGATAAGCAATCATAAAATAGTATTTTTATTAATGGAAGTTGGAGCGAATCGGATTCTAAAAAAAAAGTTAAATGACGGCGATTGTGTAAATCTTACCCAAATCTCAGAAATGGCGATCAAAAATCACAAAATCGCTACCGTACTAAACACAAATTCATCACTTGTGCTATGTTTTGTTTATTTTGCGATTTTTGATCGTTCGAAGTGTTAATAAGTATTTCGTCATGGAAAGCAACATCAAAATCGAAGTATTTCTCTCAAATCATTCAAAAGTTGTATTGAGAGGTTTCACATATTGTACATTTCAATTCGAAAATTCGTTGATCAGCTTTTTTGATACTGCCTACTGCAATCTCATTTTGGAAGAAAATTCCTATTTCTCACTATTAATTGCGCCAATGAAAGATGAAAATGGGAGGGGTACGGAGAGGGTGGGAGAGAGCACTGGCGGCTCGTGCCCACGAAACAGGTGAAGTGCTGTACTGTAAAAGATACGGGCACTTCACCTGTTCAGTGGGTACGAGCCGCCAGTGGTAGAGAGTAGGGAGAAGGATGATCAAACGTGGTTTAATAGAGTTGCACTTTTTGTGGCTATTAAATTACTATGGTTTTATTGTAACAAACATTTGCAAAATCATGAACATGATTATGTTATCCTCAGTTATCTAATTTCTCAATCTACAAGTTTCTGTTAATATTACAAACATTCGCAGAATCATCAAAACGTTTCTGTTACTTGCAATAATTGCCAACTTTATCTACCACAACGTTGGTGTCCACATTTGTCAAATTTTCTTTCTGTGAACAAATTGAAACATCGAATAAACTTGAATAGAAATGGCAGACCAATTTTCAACACTAGAAGTGCTACTAGGGCACTCACCCCTTTTCTCACTTAAAGTAATTAGAAAAGGAAGATATCAATAGATAAATAACTTTATTACAGGAAAAAATACAACAAAATTATACAATTGGTAGTTTGCCATTTACAATTGAAAAATTCCAATCAAGTGATTATTATAAAAAAACCACCATAAAGTACATAATCTGAAAGATAGATGAATTATTTCCTGTTAAAACAAGCCCAACAGATCCAATTAAAGGGCTTGTCAAACTAAATAATAAAACCACAACTAACAATCAAATTTTTTTTTTTTTTATTTATTTTTTTTTTTTTTGAGGGTGATGCCCACATGGGCTTTTGGGCCTGTGCGTGGGTAATGGGAAGGATGATGATGAGAGATGAATGGACCTACTGCTTTAGGTGGGTTCCGAACCACCGGGAAGCGATTTTTGAGGCTCATGAATTGAATTCAGAGGAGCCGGTCACCGTTACAACAGTGGTGGAAGAGGCACGTCGCTTATCTAATCTCACCGATTAGATGCTCTCTACCACTGGGACAAACCGCTTCCCAAAAAACCTATTATAAAAAAAACCACCATAATGTACATAATCTGAAAGATAGATAAATTATTTCCTGTTAAAACAAGCCCAACAGATCCAATTAAAGGGCTTGTCAAACTAAATAATAAAACCACAACTAACAATCAAAATATACAAGAAAAACAACTTGCATTAGAATCATAACTTTAAGGGAGCCTGGGATTCATTCATACAACTCAATTTAGAGGAGAAAAGTGTATAAGCAAAATTAATAAATATAGTAAAAAAGTGACAAAATGCATGGTTGCCTGCAAAGTCGGTATACGGGCGAAAGTTTTACGTGACAACAACTTTGAGTGGTGAAATAATTTTAATGTGAATATTCATTCGTATGCAGCTTCAGAGCGAAGCTTGGTACCAGATATTTATAGTAACAAACTAAAAATTGTACACTTTCCAAATTATAAATATAATATTATCTTCGAAGATAAAGTAAGATCATCTTGATTTTATGCTATATAATAATTATATTGGAAGTTGTATTGGTTGAGAAGCCCAAGTTGGGGGCCCATGTTGAGAAGCCCACTATGGGGGGATGGTAAGTTATAACTTACTCGTAATATACTCAGGAGATTCAGAGATATCACACCTGAAGAAATCCTCAACCCGATTTACTTATATCTGTATAAACCGCTGAGCGTTAGACATAGGTTATAGGTATTGCTGCTGAAGAATGATCTTAACTCACTATGTCATGATTTTCATAGACTGCAATGAAAGGCTTTCCTCCATCTTTGTAATAACCCAGGAATGGGCTATGCGCTTGAGTGCTCACAAAGAAGCATTCACACTTATGTGATGCAGTATCACATGTTTGCTGTAACAGAAAAAATAAGTCGAATTTTTTTGGCCTCTATGAATAAATTCATATTGGCAAAAAAAAGTTTGGCCTATAATCAATAAAATAATTTTTTATCAATTATTCATGAACATGTTTCATGAGAGTGATCTGTTTGGTGAAAGAGAAGGAATTATTGACAAAGTAAAGAACAGATGATTGAAAATAAATAAAATCAAACACCCTTTTTTGAAAACTTTAAAATTATAAAACACACATACATGTTTCGGGAGCTGAGCCCATTCTCAATGTGGATAAAAATAGTTAATATTTTTATTAACTATTTTATTAACTAGCTCCCGAAACATGTATGTGTGTTTTATAATTTTAAAGTTTTCAAAAAAAGGGTGTTTGATTTTTATTTATTTTCAATTATTTTAAACAGCCCTAAGTTTTAAAGTTCTTTATTCAAAGAACAGATGATATAGACACCTAATTGCAGGGGTGAACCCAAGGGGGTTTACCCTTTAATAAAAAAGTTACACCTGGCTTATAAAGATTTACAGCTTGTTTTTCTGATGAAAAACAAGTGATTGGGATTGTAGATTCACCAATAAAACTCTCAATTTACAATGTTCCAAATTTTGGAAAGGATCAGCTGTTGAATCAACAATCAGCCAAAACTCACTAGAAGACCCTAACATTCAAATCAAAAAGGCAACGATGGTTCGAGTGGAATAGGAAATCCCATGTATTCTTTATTCTTTCTTTACAATTGCGACTTGGTTTCCAAGTATTTTAAGCAAAGGATGAATGAGTGATGATGAATAATGAAGGTTTAAGATGTAGGTTATATGTCTATGTGAATTGGTTCAGACGAAAAATTCACAATATCGCTGTTCAAACTCAAATCATTGCGGCCATTTTAGATTACAAGGCTAGGGTCTTCTGACTTGGTTTGTTTACAATTTTGTTTGTAGGTTATGATAATATTTTAGCAACAATAATGATTCCTGTTAAAATCTCACTATAAAAATAATGATTGATATTTATTATTAAATATATTCATAATAATAAATCAATTTATATATCGAAATCATTAAATTAGGAGCAAAGTTTTGGTTTTAAAGGAATAGCATTGGACTATTCCGATATTCTACTTACTTGAGGTAAGTTCATTTCATATAATTTTTTTAATCAGCTGAAACTGTAAAATTTGCTTTTTATTGGAAACATTTATGAGACAGAAACGCCCATAAAATCCACAAATTATGAGTAATGTGGATTGTAAAATGTTTATAAGCCAGGGCCCAGGGCTTGAAAGATTGAAAATGTGAGTTTTTAAATTTATTTCTTGATTTTACATCTATTGAATGGTCTTTAAATAAGAACTGCAACTCTAAAGACTTGAGATCGGTTTCAAATTGTAGAGAATCTCATTCTCCACAATACTGAGAAATCTGTTGTAAATGTTCTTTCAATTAGAGATATGCAGAAATATTAAAAGAGGAGATAATTTGACAATTTCGCTTCTTATATAAACAAGAATATTTGATCTTGTGGAACAGATATTTTAAATTATATCCAATGAAAATGAAAGAAAAAGCTATTATCTATAATTTGAGACCATTCATGATTCTCTATCATCAAGTACTATCGACATATGAGCATTCGATTGCAAAAAATAGCACATACTCCTTACACAAAGTTAAAAGTCACCACAGGAATGAAATGTTCCAATTTTGACCGAATTTGACTTATGATATATGCATTCAAACTGCCTTGATGAGCTGAGAAGAATGAGCTATGATTTGTTAAGATTCGTCCACTCCCATCAAAGTTAGAGGCGTCCTTAGCGTATGATCCTTAAGGATCCTTCAAGGACTTTTTATGCTAGGAAATGACCTCGATTGAGTGTGGTTGTTGAGTCATTCGATGGAAAATGATCAAATTCAAAATATTCTGACAGGAAACTTCAATATAGGTAAGTGAAGATTAATTTTCAAATAAATTGCAAGAAAAATTGGATTTCTGGGAATGCAAGGATATTTGTTTACAGGTGTAGCTTGAAAACTATTCAAGATAGAGAGGTCAATTTGGTTGAAAATTGTAGAGAATAAAATTATCCCCAGAGGGATTTTAAATTACACCTTTTCAAAACATCAGGCGAAAGTTATAAACAATCAAATACTGAGGAGTATCAAATTTTCATTTTCCTTGAAAAAATACTGATTTTTTGAAAAATCATAATCTGGTCATCATTCAACATAGAAGGCTGAATTTGATTCCAATCGCTTGGTATTTTTATAAGCTAAAATAATTATGATTTAAATTATCCTGTCTGACGCTTCATTTCTGCGTAAATCGCAGAAAACTAGTAGCGGAACCGAAATTTAGTGGTTTTTGGGGCATTCTGTATTAAGCACAAGGTTTAGAAGGTCAACTTTTTGGATTTAAGTTGTCCAAGGACCAAGGAAAATTTTTTTAGCATATTTTTCTAATTATCTCGATAACCGCTAAAGTTACAAACTTGGAACTGGTTTCATTCAATTCCTCAGCTAATTTTACATAGGAATTGATTATTTTAGAACCTCACTAAAGCCTCTAAAAAATTAGAAAAATTTATATGTTTTGAAAAATCTCAATTTTCCGCCATTGTTATCCCGGTAACAAAGCGTTTTTGAGGGTTTGTCCCATGGAACTTTTTTGTCTACTTGGTGTAAGGAATCAGCCTGAGAAGTATTGCACATTCCTCCTGAAACACCCTGTATAAGCAATAAAAATGTTAGAATTAACTCTCTCAAATAATTGGTAACTTATTTGAATCTTTTTGTTCCACTAGCTTACTCTACAAAAGATTGATAAGTGACAGAGAGGAAGAAAGCAAGAGAATTCAGATTTGGAAATTTCACTTCCAATGACTGTTGAGAGAGTCAAGATACGGAATTATCAATGATCTTCAAAATTGGAGACTCAAATGAAAGTTCTATTCTCTGTGTGTCTGTGACATCGCAATCTCTACAATTTAACTATGAACAGCAAAAAACCAACAAAATCTGGGGGGGCATTATTATATAATCCATATCTATATAAGCGAAATGGCACTGACTGATTCATTCATTCATTCATCACCAGAACTAAAAATCCACTGAACCGAATGCGTTCAAATTTGGCAGGTATGTTCAGTTGGACGTTTAGACGCGCGCTAAGAACGTATTTTAAAAACTTTTCAGGGATACGCTAAATATTTGAGTTTTTCTATAGTTTTTCGGCGTTTTCTCAATTTTTTCGAGAACCAATCGGTAGAAAATGTTGATATTTGTTGGGCAGGTTCAGATAAGGTCTAGAAATGTTGTGTTGAAATCCGTTCAAGATTACGCCAGTAATCAGGTTTTCAAAATTGTAGATGTATTGCGGGTTGCATATCTTCCGCCTTGATACGACCAATCCTTAGTGTAAATTCAATGGTTCAGCGAGATTATAGATGGAGTAATTAAGAAAACATTGAATCAAGTTTCAAGCAATGTCTGATATACCTCTCAAGGTTACGCTCAATATTAGCGTTTTATTATTTTTTGGAATTCTTCTTAGATTTTCCGGGAACACATTGGCAGAAAATGTTGAAATTTGGTAAACAGGTCTAGATTAGGTCAATAATTGCTGTGTTCAATAAATTTCGAACCCCTTCTGAACGCAGGCGAGCGAAGCGAGCCTGTTTGACTCAGCTGACACTGGTCGAGGTTTTGCAGGCGAGCGAAGCGAGACAATACTGTCGGGGGTCCAGGGCGCGGAGCCTCCTGACCAGGCGGAGAAGGCGAGCGGAGCGAGCCTGCCTGCTAGTTTACCATTATATATATTTTTTTACACTCACCAGCGGGCAAAGATATTTTTTTTGCTGGTGATGCTTAGACTTTTTATTCATTTTCTTTAATATTTCTTACTCTTACATAATCATATTGTATTTATATTCCTTGATTTTATTTATGTAATTATGAAGATTTTGTAATATGTAAGTTACTGTTACATTTTATATTAATGGCAATAAAAATACTGAATACTGAATTTAATTGGTTAATTGGCTGCATGAATGGTAAAGTATGGGATATCATAGTGTGGAAATGTGATGAAAAACGGGCAGTCATATTTTGATATTTGGATTGGACTTTTGAATAAAATAAGTTAAAGTTGACTCTTGAGTTCTTGAGTAGATTTTAATTGAAAGTTTGTTGAAAATTTTTAACTTGTTAAACATAATAACTGTCAAACTTACCGTGAATGATGACACCAATGGAGAAGAATTTGAAGTATCGGCAAAGACCAGAACTAGCCCATCATTTTGTTCAATTATTTTATCTAGTTCAGCATAAAAAATATTGATCACATCAGTTGTACTCTACATTATCATAATTATTATATCAGGATCAAAATTATAGTACACAGGCTAGTCTAGGGCAATAAAAATAACTTTATAATGAGACAATTCAATTAGTGTAACTTAAATGTGATATCATTGATAATATTAATTACTGAGAAGAGCAATAATTACAATAGTTGTGTAGTGCATTGTAGTGAAATGTTTGAAATACAGTACCTATATACATACAGAAATAACTCATCAATAGAATAGGATGTCAAAACAAAGTCTAACAAAAAAGGAGTAATGCCCGGTTTTTTGAAGCACACTCAAACTTGAGGGACCCTCAAATTTTAAGGGACACTCAAATATTTGAGGGACCCTCAAATTTTGACAAATCGTCAATTAACAGCTGACATTTCCTATACTTTTAACATAGGAGAGTTGAGGGGCCCTCAAACCAAAGTTGAGGGACCCTCAAATTTTGATGAATCGTCAATTAACAGCTGACATTTCCTATACTTTTAACATAGGAGAGTTGAGGGGCCCTTAAACCAAAGTTGAGGGACCCTCAAATTTTGACGAATCGTCAATTAATAGCTGACATTTTCTCTAAAAAATTTATAAAAGAAACAAATATGGTTATTTTGTTTACATCTACTCGTCAGTACGTTGTAAGATTATGCATTCTTCCAATTAGCAAACTTTGGAGTATCTTAATTTATTTTTAAATGAGAATCGAAATACACCGAAATATATCAAAATTCATGCCACAATTTATTTTGTCTTCATTCATTTAAAAAATTACAAAATATCATGCAAACACTTGTAGTAGGCTGATGCTGGATTTTAGGTTATTGCTTTGAACTGATGATAATATTATTTTGTTTACAATATGAGTACAGTATGTAACCAATGAGAATGCAGATTTGCTTCAGGCATTTTTAATAAAATGTCAGCTGTATATCTGAGCATTTGTCAAAATTTGAGGATCCCTCAACTTTGGTTTGAGGACCCCCCAACTCTTATGTTAAAAGCATAGGAAATGTCAGCTGTTAATTGACGATTCTTCAAAACTTGAGGTTCCCTCAAATATTTGAGTGTTACTTAAAATTTGAGGGTCCCTCAACTTTGAGTGTGCTTGGAAAAACCGGGAATAAATGTACGTTTTCACAGGTTTTTTGCAAACTATCGACAGTACTAGGCACAGAAAAGTTGACCATGAAGAATGAACCATTCGGGAAAAATATATTCATATTCATAAAATACATCACTCAGAGGATAAAACACAGATAATAATTATTGTCCAATACGTCTTATATCCAGATTTTGTTAGATAGGTTAGGTACTCCAACTTACTCCACAATGTCCACTCTCACTATACTCACAAATTTCAACTTTAAAGAATAAAAAACTATGATTTATCAATTTATAATTTGAAAGGTTGGTATAAAATTAAAAAGAGTATAAAAAAATTGAAATTATCAATTCTCACTTGAAATTTAAAAGTAAAAAAATAGTTAACAAACTTCAATGATCGTTAATATCAAATACCAATTGCAGTCTGAGGCCAGACGGACAGCTGACTGACGCATATTTTTTCGTAGGTAATCAAATTACCACTCACCACAGCTGTCAATTCATCACCATTCAACAAAGAATTATGGATGGCCTGAAAATGAAATTGAACTTGATAATAAATTCGACAATTCGTTTGTTTGACAATAACTCTTGGTGAATAAACTCTATGTGAAATTTTCGTGCTCATAAATTTTTTAAAATTCAATAATTTCTGATCGTGGATAGTGCTTCAAGTGTTATTTAATGCGTGCTCTATGAAATTTGAAGAAAATCACCAAAATTCCAATAAATTTGTTCAATATCAAGAACTACCACAATTTATGATTTCCCAACATGGGAAATTGTGGTTATGTCGGCTGTGGAACTTCTTAGCTCCCCACAAAATAAGCCATGATAATAATAATAATACTTGGTGAATAAACAGTTACAGACAGCTCATATTAATATAATTGTACGATAAATTAGGACTACAATGTTTACTTAGTTCACCAGAGTTCATTTAATATGTATTGGCTACAATGTATATTTTGCAAGCACCAATTTTCAAAGATACAGGACTAAACTTTGACATAGGTAATTATGATTTTGATATCAATGTTGCTGTACACCATGACAGAGTTCAAAATTGTTTGCAATGTTAATGAAATTGAGCATCTATTTTGAAGAATCAATTGAAATCTGGGCAACAAGAAAAAAATAGAGTTACATAATTATCAAATTCAGCTGTGATAGCTTCTTGTTAGTTTGGTTCTATTTTGCTCTAAAATTTTTCCAGTTAATTGAAAAATCCCAAAGTTTTTGAACATTTTTATTTAGTGTTTCTGATTAAATATTCATTGTTAACAGTGAACTCAATCAAAGTTCAGGATTTTTAAAGTGAAAAGTGTTTTTCAAAGTTAAAATTGTAATGTAAACATTCATCATTTACTATGTAGCCTAAACATCATCATCCACTTATCACCTTTGCTTAAAATACTTGATATAAGTCGCAATTGTAACAACAAATAACAATTAGAATAATAATAATGAAATTTGAAAGTTAGAATCATTTTTGTCTTTCTGGAACGCATTCACAAAATAAGTTTTAATTCAACTAAAACCCAAATACTCAGTAGAGGTCCTTCTTACTTATCATGATATAGCCTAGCTACTAGCCGGCAGGCTCGATTCGCTCGCCTTCTCCGCCTAGCCAGGGGGCTATGCCCCCTGGACCCCTGACAGTATGGGCATTGTGAGTGAGTCAAAAAGGCTCGCTTCGCTCGCCTGCAAATCTCTGTCAGTGTAAGCTCAGACAAACATGCTCGCTTCGCTCGTCTGCAAATTCCGTTCAGAACGGGTTCAAAATTTATTGAACACAGCATTTTTAGACCTAGTCGGACCTGTTTGCCAAATTTCAACAATTTCTGTCAATTGGTTCTCAAAAAATATGAGAAAAACTCCGAAAAATAGTTGAACGTTTTTATTAAGCATAGGTTAACCTTGAGAAGTATATTGAACATAGTTTGAAAATTGATTGGATATCTTCTAAATTAGTTCATCTATAATCTCGCTGAGCCATTGATTTTACAGAAAAGATTGGTCGTATCAAGGTAGAAGATAAGCAACCCGCAATACATTTACAATTTTGAAAAAGTGATTACTGGCGTACTCTTGAACGGATTTGAAAAATATTTCAACACAACATTTCTAGACCTTATCTGAACCTTCCCACCAAATATCAACATGTTCTACTAATGGATTCTCGAAAAAATTGAGGAAACGCCGAAAAACTATAGGAAAACTTAAATATTTGGGGTATCCTTGAAAAGTTTCTTTAACCCGTTTTCAGCGCACGTCTAAACGTCTAACCTAACATGCCTGCCAAATTTGAACTCATTTGGTTCAGTAGATTTTTAGTTCTGGTGATGAATGAATCAGTCAGTCAGTTCCATTCCGCTTTTATAGATATAGATAGATAGAAATAATAGTGAGTCAGTGTATTGGATACAGTAGTATACTTACAAACACTAAGAAGAAAAGAATCAACCTTGTCTGCTGCATGTTTGTGGGCTAAAAAGTGGTTTGTTATAGGAGGCTGTAACTTGCATATCAGTTTTATACTACCAAACAACAATATCCAATTAATTTTTCGAACTTCAACCAATCAACTTCGTTTGTAAAACTTGATGAACTGCCTTGGGTATTGCACTTGTACTATCATACCGAACTTATGATAAACATATCCGTTCCTTGGAAATTTCAGAACGCCTAAGGTCATATTCACTAAGTTAGAATCAAAACTTATCATATTTTGAAACTAAAAGTTCAGAAATCCTTCTGAGATTACGCCCAAAAATAATTTTTAAAAGATTCTATCCATACTGGCGTATCAGAAAGTTCCTATTTCAGTTTTCTCACTGGTACCCTAAGATAAAGATCTTTTTTTAAAGTTGAAATTGTAATGTTAACATTCAGCAACCATCATCATTCATTCACTATGTAGCCTAAACATCATCATCCACTTATCACCTTTGCTTAAAATACTTTACATAAGTCGCAATTGTAACAACAAATAATAATAAATGTTACTTCTGGTAATTACCTGTAATCGAATACTGGAATAATTAAGTAGTACGTAGATTGAAGAGGGGGTCCGGGGCTCCACGGAAACATTTCCGTGGTATGTCCCGGAAAATTTTCAGGCATATTATTACCAGAAAGAGCCTTAAATGGTTTCTTGGAGTAAAAAAAATTGTTAGAAATACCTTGTATAAAAACTATAATAAAAACTATAACTAAAAACTATAGTTTCACAATTTTTCTCATTAGAAATTAATTCAAACTCACAAATCGGAATGAATTCTCCACAAAAATAACACGTATTTTTTCTCAAATATTGAATGAAAGATAGATAGACAAGAAGAATCGCTGATATATCAGGGTCAATTCAATAAAATTATTACCTACTCAGATCATGTTGAAATGTGGGTAAAAACCCAGAATTTTCTAGATTAGTAACTTGCCCAGATACAAGTAAAGGTGTATTTAATTTGAAGGCTGTCGTGAAGGACTCATGTGAAATTTTAAAGTTTATCAAATCTGTGTAAACCATTATGTAACTTATTTATATTCAGTTGTATGGTTTATTCTTGGTATACAATATCGTATTAACTTTTTATTATTATCTTTACTTTCAAACGGATATTAGTTTTCCTTCTTTAGAAAAGGGTCTGGAGAAGTAAGACGGTTACTTTCTAAGATTAAAGTAAAAAACAGGCCACCCAGAACAGATTTTCTTAATAAGTCAATAGCTAATTGCAATCTATACAAACTGTATAGATGGAAAGGCCTTTAAAATAATTTAGGCCTTTAATAAATAACATATTTTTTCAATTTTGAGCTTCTAGTTTGAACAGAGATGATACAAAAACTTGTTTTTGTCATTCTCTACTTTGAAATTTCAATTTGCGTAACAAGCTTTAGTCTGTCCAAGCAAAGAAGACCCTCTGGCAAGATGGGAAAATGACTCTAGGTCGGTCAATATTGGTTGAAAAATCATTTATTTGGTCTCAATTCGTAGAAAAGATTTTGATCTACAATTTGAGACCAAATCAATATCAATTTTTGAACCAATATTAACCGAGTTTCAGTCAGTCTTTCATCTTGCCAGAGGGTCTTCTTTGCTTGAATAGACTATATTACTGAAGCCAAAGATACTGGCGCTTGGGGAATGACTAAATAAATTCTCTGCTCTGTCAGGAAAGTCCGTGAAACGTCTATGAGAGCATATCCAGTCGAGAGCATTTTCAGAAAACCGTTTCCCTTCTTGCCGACAGTTTAAAGACTGTCCTGACAGAGCTGAGAATTATTAACATTCATTGGGCAGTCGACAGTTTTTCTTGCTCCAAGGTCCAAATTATTGACGTCATTCTGTAGGCAGCACCTGCCTTCTTGTTCACAGCTAAGCTCAGAAAACGAAAATTTGAATATTTACCGCTAAACTCCAATAATAGCGAAAACTTGAATATTGTTTAGGCCTACTGCTTTGTTCCAATGTCTCTGAATGTAATGCAAAATTATGAAATGAAAATCAAGAGCCACAAAATTCTTGACATCAATAAAGAAATAATCTCAAGTTTATTTCGTGAATCTTGTAATAACCGAATTTTATCAAAGATTTCATTGTAACAATGATTGATCAGAAACTCCATATATATTGCTATACTGCGGTGGAAGAACGCCGTATCAAAACCGAGAAAATGTCGATCAAAGTCTACAGCCAGTTTGGCAATATTTTTATACTAATTTAACGAGTTTTTACAATCAAACAGCTTCTTTGAAGTGTTAGAATTCATCCTATGCGAAAAAATGATAAATTATAATATAATATTGATTATGATTTTTTTATCAAATTTGTTGATGAATGCACGATATACGGCGAATTTGGTGAGAATTTGTCGAGAATGTAGTCGTAATAGCGTATGTACAAGAACCGAACTTTTCAGGAGAGCGAAAAACAACACTATGAGCACATTTTCTCACTATTTCTTAGGTCTGCAGTAATTTTAACAACCTGGAATTCACATATCAATTTTGTATGAATCTTTTGCTTCCACCAGTGCATTAATTCAATAAATAATTGAAAATTTAGATAATAAATTGAAAATTTAAAAAAAATAAATAATAAATGAAAAAATAGAAAATTAAAATACCATGTTCTAGTAATGCTATTGTAACCGCAACCAATTCCCAAAAATGTATAATTTTCTAATAGATAAGCTAATCTAAGAGTGAATCATTCATGAATAATAACAGTTTTTTTATGGATGTTTATTGACATTTTTATCAATCATAACGAAATATGTATGATATATGTAATAATATATTCACAAGTATAGAAAATCACGATATTTCGATAACGGTTGAAGATACAGCATTTTTGAGTGCTCTCGAAAAAATTTACAACAGCATAAAAATATAGCAAACATAGCACAAGTGATAAATTTGTGTATAGTAGCGATTTTGCGATTTTCGATCGCTATTTCTGAGATTTGGATACGATTTATACAATCGCTGCTATTTAACTTTTTCTTCAGAATCCGACTCTCTTCAACTTCCATTGATAAAAAATACAAATTTATGATTCCTTATTTAGTTACAACCCTTATTGTTGAAAAAAAGCGTTTCTAAGCATATTTATCCAATTATCCAAATAACCGTTGAAGTTACACACTTGGAACTGGTTCCATTGAATTTCCCATCTAATTTTACATGAGAATTGATTATTTTAGAATCTAAGTGAAGCCTCTAAAAAATTAGAAAAATTAATGTGTTTTGAAAAATCTCAATTTTTCGCCATTGTTATCTCGGAAACAAAGCGTTTTTGGGGGTTGGTCCCATAGAACTTTTTTGTCCACTTGGTGTGAGGAATCAGCCTGAGAAGTATTGCACATTCCTCCCGAAACACTCTTCATAGCCTACTGTATAACTGAAAATGTGACATTTTTGCACATACGGCGGTTTTACTTAGCACGGCAGTATTTATATGAATAGACAAAAGAACTTCTGCAACTGCAAATATTGACCAATGTACTAAACAGCAAGCGAGAGCCATCGATGCATAAAAATTTTCATTCGTCTTTTAATATGAATATTTACTGTACAGATGAATGGAAGAACTCTATGAAGCTTGACAGGATATTTTCAGTTTTAAAGTTCACGTTAATATGTGGAATCTTGCATTTCAAAGCCAAATAATTTTCTTGTAATTAAATTCAATTCAAATTTGTTTTACACACACATATATATATGTAATACATAATATGTTTGTTTATATATTATGTACGTGTTTATAATAAACTATATTATAGTCTATCCAAGCAAAGAAGACATTCCAGCAAGATGAGAAAATGACTCAAGCTCGGTCAATATTGGTTCAAAAATTGTAAATTTGGTCTCAAATCGTAGATCAGAATTTTTCCAACAATATTTGAGACCAAATTTATAATCAGGGCCCAAGCGTGGGGTATGGGGAGTGTGCGACCGCACAGGACGTCGCGGCCAGAGGGGCGCCGCGGCAACCAAAGCAAAACAGGAAATTTTTCTAAAAATTCAATTAGGCTAATTGAATATTTTGTTCACTGACAAGAATTTGAAAGAAGATTTGACAGAAAAATTTTTCACCAACAAGTAATTATTTTCTCTGCATCATCTTTCTTTTTAACTCATTCATGAATTGATCAATTTAAAAACCATGATGAATGTACGTTGAGAAACGCCTGGCACTAAATTTCACACACACACTTTTTAAGTCATTTTCAAGTGATTTCCCCAATTTTTTGATCGAGTATAAATATACAGTAGTAGCCCTAATAATAGAGTAGACATCTATAATATAGCTTATAGCTATGTGAATAGAGTTGTGATGGCTAGAGTTGGGCAGCTCTAGCAGCGGACTTAGAGCCGGGCAGGTCAAGCCGCCGCTTGGGAATCGTACATCTAAATTCAATTCTATTGGTGGCTGACAACTCCCTCCACTCTGTCGACCAATCACAAGCCAGTACAAGTCCACGCCCACAACGCCCTCTCATTGGCTGATGGCCTAGCATAGGCTGAGCTTGAAGGCGTGTCTAATAGGAGTCGAAGCGAATCACCCCATTGCTACTGACATCTACTGGCTAAATTCGGAACTAACTTATTTCGAATGCTTTCTCAAGAAAGTTGAGGAAGGCGGTGAAAATGGCTACAATCTCCAATTTGCTTGTTATTAAGTTTCCGATCAGAACAAGTATATTTTCAGTCCAACTCAAGGTTGATGACGATTCCCAATATTTTTCCTGTGAATAATTTAAAATTTTCTCCCTTAAGTTATGTGTTTCCAAGCAAATATGTAGAAATAAGTGAATTAATGATTGAAAACTGAATAATCAATTTTCTTTGTTTATCAATGCAGTACCTAGTACAGTATTTTTGTTTTCAACTTATCCCAAACAGAAATATCCAAGGATCATTTCAAAGTGCCCTCAATGATTAAGTACGGCACAATGTTACAGTTTTGCTTGTAGGTAGCCTATACTTATTTTTCATTCATCTCTGTTACGCTTTTGTTTATCAAATATTACATGTCTGGAAACATGAGAATACATGAAAATACAAATGATAGGCTACATTAGAATGAGAAGGTCTCGATAATCCTTTTTTGCCACACAACAAGCAACATTGCGATTGAAGGCTGAAATGAGTGAACTGTGAAAATGGAAGGAAGCTTAAATCATGTTTGGCTTAGAATATAATATTGTATGTTGGATCGCATCCATCTGATAATGGGAGGGGCGCCAGCAGAAATCTCGCACAGGGCGCCGAAACATGACGCGAGAGCCCTGTTTATAATTTTGGAAGCAACATTTCACCGATCTGGAGTCAATTTCAGCAAGTCCTTATAATCCTTTTTGCCACACCACATGCAACATTGGGATTGCTTATGCGAAAAAAATTCTTAAGGCTTTTAAGGGTGGGGAGACCCTTTTACGGGTAGTTTCACCTCGCCAATGTGTACTTGGCCAGAACCGGTCACCCATCCACGTGCAGTTCACAGTGTTCGTGACTTAACATCACGTTCACCGATAGATCATCCTCACCGAGAGACCAATTGCCAGTACAATTGCAATTAGTACCGTATTGCTTATGAGAGAAATGTGAACATGCAAGGCAGCTTGAATCATATTTGGCTTTGGATATATTATAATAATGTTGGTTAGCATTCCTATTCTGATCAGGGGGGACGCCTGCCGAAATCACCACACAGGGAGCCAAAAAGCCACGCTAGTTTTAATGAAAAACCGGGACAATCCGGTTTTCCGGGACGTTTGGTCACTCTAGATTTGGTTGATTACGTGAGATTCATTTTGAACTGGTAAATAAATATCAATAATCAATTTCGAATTGAATTCAGTTAAAATTTTCAAACAATATGTAGCTTACCGTTTGAAGATTATTTTGTTCAATGTTCGATCATGAGACAGTCGACTTTTGTGCTCCAAGGTTGAAAAACAAGAGTTGTTTTTATAGTCCGTCCAAGCAAAGAAGACATTCTGGCGAGATGGAAAAATGACTCCTGCTCGGTCAATATTTGTTCAAAACTTCTGAATCCGACCTCAAATTGTAGAGCAGATTGTTTTCTACGGTTTTGAACCAAATAAATTATTTTTTAATAAATATTGACCGTGCTGGAGTCATTTTCTTATTTTACCAGTATGTCTTCTTGCTTTTACAGACTACGGTATTTCAGCACAAGTGACGTTGGTGCATCTCATTATTATGATAGGTAAGTTACTATAAAAATGTTATCTCTTTTGACGGATGTACAGTTTACTGGGACTCTCTGGAATGGGAGTTCAACGGCCTTTTGCTGCACTTGGCTGCCTGATATTCATCTTAGCAACAACCACAAGGTGAGTGAGGTCTACCACAAGTGAGGTTGCTATACTTTCATGCTTTGACTTGGATTTTCTTTCCAGTATTTTTGTATTCTTGTGTCTTTCCAATTTACTGTCTGTTATTATTTTTATTCATTGAGGTTTTTCAGTTCATCTATAGATAACTAGCCGGAAGGCTCGCTTCGATCGCCTCCTCCGCCTGGACCCCCGACA
The DNA here is from genome assembly GCA_017141385.1 of Sogatella furcifera. Lineage (NCBI taxonomy): Eukaryota > Metazoa > Arthropoda > Insecta > Hemiptera > Delphacidae > Sogatella > Sogatella furcifera. Next base: position 15,451,010 of record CM029553.1, read on the forward strand.
GTATCGGAAGTGCAAGTGAGTCAAACAGGCTCGCTTCGCTCGCCTGCAAAACCTCTGTCAGTGTAGGCTAAGCTAAGACAAACAGGCTCGCTTCGCACGCCTACAAATTAAGTTCAGAAGGAATTCGGAATTTATTGAACACAGCATTCATAGACCTAATCTGGACCTGTTTACAAATTTCAACATTTTCTGCCAATTTGTTCTTGAAACATCTATGAAAAACTCCGAAAAATAGTAAAACGCTAATATCGAGCTTGACCTTGAGAGGTATATCGGACATAGTTTGGAACTTGATACAATATTTTCTTCATTAGTTCATCTATAATTTCGCTAAACCATTGAATTTACAGTAAGGATTGGTCGTATCAAGGCAGAAGGTAAGCAACCCGCAATACATTTACAATAATTTTGGAAAAGTGATTACTGGCGTACTCTTGAACGGATCTCGAAAATATTCTAACACAACATTTCTAGACCTCATCTGAACCTGCCCACCAAATTTCAACATTTTCTATCGATTTGTTCTCGAAAAAAATAAGAAAATTGCTGAAAAACTATAGAAAAACTCAAATATTTGGCGTATCCTTATGAAGTTTTAAAAATCCTTCCTTAGTACGCGTCTAACGGTCTAACAGAACATGACTGCCAAATTGGAACGCATTCGGTTCGGTAATTTTTTAGTTCTGCTGATGAGTGAGTGAGTGAATGAATGAATGAGTGCCAATTTGCTTTTATATATATAGAGATTTGACACCTTGTGAGATCTGACTCCCCAGTCTGTTTGTCTGTATGTGACCAAACTCGATGAAATAATCACATAAGGAATAGGCATAATTTATTCCTTTCACAACTAGGTTCAAGCAAATATGAATGTCTGACAAGGTGAAAAAATGACTCCAGCTCGGTCAATATTGGTTCAAAAAATATCGATTTGGTCTCAAATTGTAGATCAGAATGTTTCCTACGATTGAGACCAAATTAATAATTTTTGAACCAATATTGACCGAGCAGAAGTAATTTTCTCATCTTGACAGAGGGTCTTCGTTGCTTGGACAGACTGTAATATTATGCTAAAAGATCTATCATGTTCATATACATGTAACCAACGATTTCAGTCTATGATAAAAAAATAATTGGTGACAAAATATGTTCATAAATTTAATACATAAAGAGCTTGGAATACGGGCAGAAAATTTATTTTCTTCTTTTTAGTCGGGTTTCAAAACGTAGGGGTTTAAAAGTTTTCCAATTTATTCAAGCCTATTCTATTCTATTTATTGACAATATCTGAAAAAACAAGGTTTCAATTATAAATGAGCATATTTTCTTATGCAGGTGTTCTAAAGAATTAGTCATTGAACGAGTTTGAAAATGGCAATGTTCTGTTCAAACAAAGAAGACCGTCTGGCAAGATGGGAAAATGATTCCAGCTCGGTTAATATCGATTCAAAAATGATCAATTCGATCTCAAATGTAGGAAATAATTCTATCTACCATTGATAACACATTTATAATTCTTGAACGAATATTGACATAGCTGTAGTCATTTTCCCATCTTGCTAGAGGGTCATCTTCGCTTGGACAGACTATTACTGTAAACAATGTAGGGATGTCAATCCCGAATCCTGGGATCCCGAATCCCGGGATCCCGGTCCGTTTTCAACACCTAACAATCCCGGGATTTCTCAGCGTCAATCCCGGGATTTTCGGGATTAGAAGACATGAAATTTTAAATAGAATTATTCAAAAACAATTAAATATTAATTCACGGTGATGAATATGATTTTTGCATAATTTATAGTTCTAAGTGTTTGTCTAATTTATTCTGAAGTTACAGCCTACAGTTGCATATAGCCTACATAATACTGTATAGCTAACTGGACTCTGTACTGGCTAAATAGAATTCGCATTATTGGTTTGCATTTCTTGCAGAATTTTTTTGTTGATCGGTTGTTATGTCTCTACGATTGTTTCTGTTTACACAGCATCACAATTGCCAGTCTAGACGGCGCAATAATTGCAATAGTCTAGTGCTGATGTCATTTCCTTGAAATGGACAAATCAGAAATGAACAAGCACTTATTATCCACTCTCTGTTTAATTATTTTTATTTCTGAGATGGCACTATTCACACTTTTCATGCAATGACCTTCACAGAAAAGCAATCAGCTCATTATCTCGATGAACATCAAAGTTACCAACTTCTTACTGGTTTCATTCGATTTCATTGCTTATTTTCATCACAGTTCATCACTCTAGTACCCTCTCAAGGCCGCTACAAATTATAAATTGATAAAATTGAGAATTGAGACAGAATGACATTCACAATTTTGTCAGAGATGTTGTGTTTCTGATCCATAATTTAGGTAAGAGAAAACTAATGTTGTCAGACCTACAAACATTTTTCAAAATACCATACTTAAATAGGTGTTGAAATTGTTTTCACAAAACGAAACTTTACTTATTACAAAATTATGTTTATATTCCGTGATATTGCATACTTGGATTGTGCAAATTCAATACAATTGCTATCATGCTAGAAAGGATAGAAGTTAATACTCTATTCTCTTCTCTTATGTCATGCACAGGGCCCATTCAATAATGCGAGCATAGTGTTATTGTGAAACATATGAAACTTTCAAACTGGTAGGCCTAGGCCCTTCATGGGCTGTTGAGCCATTAAGACTGACAGACATGAATTTTTTAATTTCGAAAAAAATATCTTCAGTGCCCCTCGAAATTTGGCGAGAGCCTAGTGGACCTAAACGTAAATCCGGCTCTGCCGATTGGTTCTCGAAAGAATGGAGAGAATGCCAAAAAACTATAAAAAAACTCAAATATATGGCGTATTCCTATGTAGTTTTGAAAATCCGTTCTTAGTACGCAATCATTCAATCATTCACTCACTCATTCATCAGCAGAACTAAAAATCCACTGAACGCGTCTAGAAGTAGAACTGAACATGTCTGCCAAATTTAAACGCATTCGGTTCGGTGGATTTTTAGTTCTGCTGATGAATGAGTGAGTGAATGAATGAATGTCTGCCATTTCGCTTTTGAATATGTAGATTTATTATGGGACTTCCTTTGAGAGATTGGCTGTCGTTAGTAAAGACAGTCAGTCATTTCCCGTATCTGGAGGAATAGTAATAAATATTTTGTTGCATTACACTCTAACTGATTAACTGCATGTTCAGAGGTGTTCTGCGCATTCACATGGTTGTGAAGACTGGCTAATGGTTGAAAGGATCAACGTGCTAACCACACGTTACCTCTATCTCTATCCCGTTTAATAATTATTCGCTTGCTGTATGGTCTGTCCGGGCGGGAAGGGCATTGTGGAGGGGGGGGGGAAGATTCTTTCGGCTCGGTCGGTGTTGGTTCGGGGACTGTGGGTTCTGTTTGAGAATTTATGGCTTTTGGGCCGGTATTGGCTGGGCTGGAGTCGTTTTTCCATCTTGCTGGGGAATCTTCTTCGCTTGAACGGACTGAATAGTGGAGTGAGTGGAGTGAATATGGAACTGGCAGGGCTCTCGATGCGGAGTGTGCTGCGACCTGATGCAAAACGGGAATTTTAAAAATTCCAATTGGGCTATTAGAATAAATTTTTCACTATTTGATGGAAAACTTATTCTACCAACAAGTTGAATCCACAAGAAATCATTTTCTCTGCATAAACTCATTCATCATAATGAATTGATCAATTCAAAAACTATGATCAATGTATGAAGCAGGTCATTAAACACCTTTATTAAATTTCATTCTATTTTTGGCTGACAACCACCTTACACTCTGTCGACCAATCAAAAGCCAGTTTTCGAAAAAAACTTCTTCCTAATATTTTCACGGAATTGTTGTAGTTTATCAAACTTTTTTCTGGCATGAGATCATGAATAGTTTGGGCTCTATTCCATTATATGAAAATAGAATCAATGAGTATAAGATGGGAGTGCAGAATCGTATTTTCATCTCATTTCATACAGCATAACACCATTGAATTCTAGTACTGGCCTTAGTTACACAATAAAAGTTGGAACTGAGTTTAAATTCTGAAAATAATTTTTTCAAATACTAACTTGATAAAATCCAACCAGCCTAAATACATAATAATTAATATTATATTAGGACAAGATCATCAATAGTAAATCAGCGTAATTTTTGTGTATGACACACCATCCATCATTTCCTTGCTAGCAGCCATTTTCTAGGACAGAAAATGGAAACACTGTCAACCAATAAGAAAGAGCAGACGGGGCATGAAGGCGTGTCCAAGTCAAATCTGAAACATCACCCGTCAACTGCTGCCATCTACTGGTTGAATTTGGAAACTTTTCTAACCGATATTTTCGTCCATTTGGATCGTAGGCGGAGCTTGGAGGCGTGTCCATCAATGGAAGTCGTAGCAAGTCACCCTATTGCTACTGCCATCTGCTGGCTGAATTCGGAACTATTTCGAATATTATTCAAGAAAGTTGTATAGAGCAGTGAAAATGACTGAAATCTTCAATTTGTTTGTTATTGAGTTTACGTTTTTTTGTTAAAATATCTTTATTCCCCGTGAAATGGAATATTTATGATTAAACCCAATATTTTTATGAGAAAAATTTATCATTCCCTCCCTTATGTGCTTTCAAGCAAACTAATAAAATAAATTAATCAATAATTAAAATAAATGTTTATTATTACATATAATTAATTTATCATTAATAAATAATCAATATTAATGATAAAATACGGTGTAATGTGACAGACTCGCTCAATGTAAATGACCTCTAGTTATTTTTATCGATTATTCCTGTAGGATTTTGCTTATCACGTATCCAATAGGCATTCATAAAAATACGAATCAATACGTTAGGATAATTATATTGAAATAAGTAAGTACCTATAGCCAATCTTTTTTGCACACCACATGCAACATTGGGATTGCTTATGAGAAAAATATGAACATGCAAGGCAGCTGGAATCATATTTGTCTCTGAATATATTATAATATTTTAGATTGCATCCGTTTAGTAATGTGGGGGAGGCGCCCGATGAATTCTCGCACAGGGAGCCAAAAAACCACGTGAGTGCCCTGGAAACTGCTGATAGGGCTGGGCCCTTCTTGGGATGTTGAGAAACAGACAAACAAAGAAAAAAACACGATTTATCATGAAAATAGAACATTCATTAATTGGCGAGGTGGAACTACCCGTGAGGGTCTCCCCACAATATTAAAATTTATAAGAAATTTTTTTATAATTTAGCCTATTTTGTGATTAGATGCAACTCAGAAGAGGATGGGACTTCGAAAGCCACGAAAGCCACGGAAAAGGTGCATTACAAAATTAAACCAACCGGAATGAAGAATGGAGATCACATCGTCATCGGAAAGTACAATAGTGAAACTTTCGATCCAATGGCACACAAGGCAGGGAGTGCAGTGCCTGGACCAAATAAGGTGACCGACTACAGGTGAGTGGATGCTTCTATCTTTTACATTCAGAAAGTTATGTGGGGTAACCCCAATGTTATTAGAGAGAAAGTTGTTCCGATTGAAAAGTGCTTGACCCTGTACCTGACCCTGTAAATGAATTTCTTTTGTTGTAAAAAAATAAGTCTAACCTAGTTTGATATTCACACTTATAAAATAATATTTTGCGTTATGACGGAAGAGATATGATAAATTGGCTGATTAAGTATAATCAATTTGGCCGATTTTGTTATAGTATCCATACGGAAATTATTTTGATATTAATGTTTTAATGATAATAATACTGTATTAATGTTTCCGTAATGTAGGAATTTGATCTACTATTGGCAAATATAGGGTTATAACTATAGTAAGTATTACTATAGTAACCTTACTACTATAGTGAAGGTTATAACTGGATAAGGAATCATAAAATTGTATTTTTTATTAATAGAAGTTGAAGAGAGTCGGATTCTAAAGAAAAAGTTAAATGGCGGCGATTGTGCAAATCTTACCAAAATGACAAAACGTAGCACAAGTGATAAGTTTGTGTTTAGTAGCGATTTTGCGAGTTTTGATCGCCATTTCTGAGATTTGGGTAAGATTCACACAATCTCCGCCATTCAACTTTTCCTTGAGAATCCGACTCTCTTTAACTTCCGTTAATAAAAAATACAATTTCATGATTCCTTATCCAATTATAACCATTATTGTTGAAAAATGGCGTTTTCTAGCATATTTTTCCCAATTACCTCAATAACTGTTGAAGTTACAAACTTGGAACTGGTTTTATTGAATTCCTCAGCTAATTTTACATAGGGATTGATTATTTTAGAACCTCAATAAAGTTTCTAAAAAAATTAGAAAAAATAATACATTTAAAAAATTTCAACTTTCCGCCATTGTTATCTCGGTAACAAAGCGTTTTTGGGGAATGGTCCCATGGAACTTTTTCGTCTACTTGGTGTAAGGAATCAGCCTGAGAAGTATTGCACACTCCTCCTGAAACACTCTGTATATTTATATATATATAACAGATTCTTGTTAACACGATAACTCCCGAAGGACTTGCCGGAGAGCGAACAAATTTCGCACAAAAATCATTAGTGTTAATATCTCGGTCAAGTTCGTTAACCAGCCAATTTGGTCCAAGGGAAAGAGGTGAAATCAGGGGATGAAAATTTAAAAAAATCACTACAAATCGACCAATAACTTGATCGTTTTGAAAATTGGTGTGTATAATACCATTATTATGAATATCCTATTTATATCCCTTTGAAGTTGTAAAATGTAGTTTTTTATGATAATAATACTGTATTAATGTTTCCGTAATGTAGGAATTTGATCTAATATTGGCAAATATAGGGTTATAACTATAGTAAGTATTACTATAGTAAATTATCTCAATAACCATCATAGTTACAAACTTGTAACTGGTTTTATCAGATTTCTCGTCTGATTTTAAATAATGATTGACCACTATTAGTAGGCTAGTACCCTCTCAAGGCCACTACAAAATTATGAAATTGAAAGATTAGATGAAAATGAGAAAACCAAAGTGGCGGCTGTGTGAGTAATTGAGGACTTTCATACATTTTGAAAATTATATTTAGGTACCTATGTTTTCTACCAAGGAAAGGAACAATCCCCTTCAATGCTCGACACTACTTCTGGAACACCCTGTATATTGATTTATTTAGCCCTAATAAAGTAGTGACCATTTATTATATATTTATGTAAATAGAGTTGTGAGGGCTAGAGCAGCGCAGCTAAAGCCGCGACAGATTGATTTGGGAATCGTACCTTGATTAGGCCTACGTTGATAACTGTGCTGCAAGTGTTCAGAGTTGTTTTGCGTTACATTGTGAGTCTCCAAAAGATATCTTCCAATGTAATCACTCCGAAGATATCAGTTGATATCACAAATATATTTCTTAGCATAACTTATCCTCTTGTAATTGATAAGAACAGTCCAAAAGCACTGGTGGCTCGTGCCCACAAGACAGGTGAAGTGCTCTACAGTGAAATATACGAGCACTTCACCTGTTTCGTGGGTACGAGCCGCTAGTGTCCAAAAGTAGAATGTGATATTATATTATTCCACTCAACACATTCATACAGAGTCTACAGGAGAAAAATGACAAGCTTCTCAATCTGATTCCTCACAAGAAATGGTGGAGAAACTCCAATTGAACAAAAGTATTCATCTTTATCTACATAATTACATCCCCCACAAATGCGCTTCATTGCCGAAATAACAATGTGGAAGTCTGGAAGATATACTGGTCGTTGGGGGGCTACTTTGGGGGAGTTTTCCCAGTTTTTAATGAATATGTGAGATACGAATCAGCCAATCTCAGAAATAACTACATCAAAAGATAGCTACACTTTTTGGCTGAGTAATACAATTTTCATGAAGACCAAGTATGAAGGAATAATCAAATAATAATAATATAAAATAATATCTTTGTTGAGAGAAGGCAGATACATTATAGATATTCCATGCAAGCGACTCACCCTCATCCCCCCCCCGGAAAAGGGGGTTTCCTGGGTTTGACCAGAACCTCCTAAATAGTAATATACTCCTAATAGTAATAGGGATATTTAGGAGGTCCTGGTTCGACCCTGATTTCATATCCCCCTCCGAAATTTATTTCTGGGTTCGCCCCTGCGCAAAACTTTCACTTTTGAGTGAATCTATCAAAATTTATGTGCTTGTGATCTTTCAGCTGATTTAAATGATTCAAACCTCTCATGGAAGATTTTTTGTTCTTTGTTCCACCTTCAACAAAACAGCATAATTATTTTTAAAATACCGGTAATGGTTCTATTGAATTCAAATTACATACAATAATCACATTAATTTCTTGCATATAACTAATTTTAAACTCCATATAGATTAGATTATATACTCGAATTTGTAGTACGTTAGTGTTTAGTTGAATAAGTTTAAAATTCCCGGCTTAAAGTGAGCAGTCAAAATAATAACAAAAATATGATTATGAATGATTCTATCTCATGAACTATAATTCTATCAAGTGATATTGATAATAATCATTCTTTTGTTAGAACGATGTGAATTTTGCCGATCAACAAATAATAACCATAAAATATCAATATTTTAAAGGCCACTTAGTTCCAATATCGTTGAGGAATTTCTACCTTCCAGGCAATTGCGACCGCTTGTGAGCTGGTCGGATCAGAGCCTCGGAGGCGGGGCTTAGGTCCGAACACTCAGTGGACAGAGTATAGATAATTAAGAAAAGTGTATAATAGAGAATAAAGAACTTTAAAACTTAGGGCTGTTTAAAATAATTGAAAAATAAATAAAAATCAAACACCCTTTTTTGAAAACTTTAAAATTATAAAAAACACATACATGTTTCGGGAGCTAAGCCCATTCTCAAGGACATTGAGAATGGGCTTAGCTCCCAAAACATTAATGTGTTTTTTATAATTTTAAAGTTTTCAAAAAAAGGGTGTTTGATTTTGATTTATTTTTCAATGTATAATAGAGCTTTATTACTTGCCTTTCACATAGATCTTGTACCTTGGTGACTGGCAAGGATTTAGACAAGTTTGGAGAGGAACTTAATACAGTGATACGCAAACAGTCTCAATTTAAACTTGATATATCTAAAGAAGACAACTTGCAGACTGTTCCAACAACTGACTACTTCATCTACGTTAAAACATTAGTGTGGATCTGCGATGATACGAAAAAAAGGGTAATAATTGAAAAAAATAACAGTGATTCGCATTTCTAGAGCATAAGTAGCGTAACATTCTCAAACCACCGAAAAAATTCTTCATACCCCTTCTTCTAAAATCATACCACTGGCGGCTCGCGCCCACGAAACAGGTGAACCACGAACAGTGAAAAATACGGGCACTTCAACTGTTTTGTGGGCACGAGCCGCCAGTGAATCATACCCCATTAACCCTCAATCCCAACCATTTTCTTTATTCTTTCTTTACAATTTATTGCGACTTGGTTTCCAAGTATTTTAAGCAAAGGATGAGTGAGTGATGATGAATGATGATGATGAAGGTTTAAGATGTAGGTTATATGTCTATACACAATGTCCACTTTCACTATACTCACAAATTTTAACTCTCAAGGATAAAAAAACTCTCTAATGTGAACGTTATTGTTTGAATGACAAAGTTAAGGGGTGCTGTACAATAATGTTTTTTTTTAAATTTTTTAACCAATATTGACGGAGTTGGAGACATTTTCGAATCTTGCCAGAATGTCTTCTTTGCTTGGATAGAGTATACTACTGTAATGGCTGGGCCGAGATATACTATTTTTGAATTAACTTAATTTTCCTGTAACTTAATGTAACGAAATCCTGATCGGTTGGGAGCTTGATTGTGGATCCGTTCATTCAAATGCCTAGATTATAATAAATTATTTTTAAAACTATTTTAGCAACTAGTCACTATGAGCAAGGAACTTCAATAAAAATGAGTTTGTGATCATTGACACTTTGCAGATTTATTGTGATATCTTTCCATTTGAAATAAAATTATCTACTATCAAGTCATCTAACAAATCAGATTTTTGGAAAAACAAAGTTCTTTAATACGTAATTTCTTTAAAATTTCAATTTTCAATTTAATATTTCAATTTCCGAAAAAACTGCTAACTTGCTACTTAGAAGTAAGGCCTCGGTCAAAGTTCTACTGTTTTATATTTGAATTTGAGCTAGAGAAGAGACAACCAATGTTTAGCACTCACCATAATAACTTTTGAATCACAAGATACACAAATACTTTCATACTTCACTCAAACTGAAACTAATACCCCTATTTTACTTCACATACCGTACTAAATATAAACTTGACATAAACTTTAGGACTTTATCTACTATTTTAAAACAAAATAAACAACTGGTCGCAAAAGTTTACTTTTGTCCCCTCTAGATGGACAACCCATCTAGAGGGCCGAGGCCTAATCACACTACATATTGATGTTTTCAGCTCCGTGTTTCAAATCGAACTCCCGCTTTTCCACTCAAAATTTGCCCCCTCCAACGACACCCGGTCGCCTGCACGAGCGCTAAGCCTATCTTAAGTGGAACAACCAAAATTCTGAAAAGGTCAATGTTCGTACAATTCCCAAATACAGTAGCTTTTTCTACATGAAATTGAAACTGATACTTGGAAAATGCACGAAAATTGCACTTATTCTGATACCTAAGCAGCAAGTTAGCAATTTCTTTAAACTAATCAACATTAACAATGAAATATATTCTTCTTTTGAAAATCAAAGTTCATGTCAAAATTCTGTTCAACTCAAAAAAGTTCAATAACCTGAAAATATATAATTTACTACACACACATAATAAAACTTCAATAAATATAACTACTCAATATTCTCCATATTACACTACGTTAAGAACTGGCTAACAAACTTCTTCATTCCATTGAATTTTTCAGTTAATTTTACATGAGAATTGAACATTTCAGTACGTTTATTTCAGCCGTTGGTCCCGACTTTCTAGAAAGAAGTTGTCATACCTCATAATGATCCTTCTCATTACCGTTACCCACGCACAAGTCTAAGAGCTCTCATGGGTATGACCGTAGATATACTATTCTATTGTATATATAGTTAGTCTATGGTATGTCCCTGAGGAGGGCCCTCCCGTGGGGTGTGCGGAGTGTGCGACCGCACAGGGCCGCGGCATCCAAATCAAAACAGGATTTTTTAAAAAATTCAATTGGGTTATTTGAATATTTTCTTCACTGACAGGAATACAGGAATTTGAAAGAAAATGTTTCCACCAACAACTTGAATTCACAAGTAATTATTTTCTCTGCATCATCTCTCTGCATTAACTTATTCATTATTATGAAATTGATCAATTGAAAAAACCTCGATGAATGTACGCTGAGAAACGCCTGGCTATAAATTCACTGCTAGAGCTGACCAGACTTACCACACTTCACACACACTTTTTAAGAAATTTTCCAAGTGAATTTACCTATTTATTCATCAAGTATACACATATAATAATAGCCATAATAATAGAGTAGACATCTATGATATAGTTATGTAAATAGAGTTGTGATGACTAGAGCCGGGCAGCTCAAGCCGTCGCCTAGGAATCGTACATTTAAATTAAATTCTATTGGTGGCTGACCACCTCACACCACTAAATGTAAGCTGAGAAACGCCCCTCTCAAATCAAATTCTATTGGTGGCTGACAACTCCCTCCACTCTGTCGACCAATACCAAGCCAGTAAAAGTCCACGCCCACAACGCCCTCTCATTGGCTGATGAAATTACGTCATCATGGCCTAGCATGGGCGGAGCTTGAAGGCGTGTCTAATAGGAGTCGAAGCTAATCACCCTAGTCATCTTTACTCCATTCCAATCTTCAGTTCATCTCCTTTTGTGCTCATGTCTATTACATCTTGAAACGTGTAATAATTTTTCTAGAACAATTCAAGATCCTGTATTCTCAAATATAACTAGCCTACATTCATTACCACTCCTGTAAGAGGAGGATGTCCTATGGAACTTTTCTCTCCACTGGGTGTGAGAAGTCTTACACAATTACACATTGCTCCTGAAACAGATAACCTGAGCCGTGTCTCATCAAGATTTACAATTTACAATTACTCATAATTCGTGGATTTTATTGGCGTTTCTGTAAACTTTACAATATCAACTGATTAGAAAAGTGTCATGGAAATCAATTTAGCCTACCACAAGTTGAATAGTATCCCGAAATAGTCGAATGTTGACAATAAAAACCAAAACTTTGTTCCAATTTAATAATTTTGATAAATAAATTGATACATTGTTATGTATATAGATATCGATCATTATTTGTATTGTGAGATTCGAGTAGAAATCATTTTTTGTCGCTGAAATAGAAAAAAAAATAATCGTAATAAATGAAACCGCGAATTCGGCAATTGGAAGACTGCAATTGGTCAAATCGTGCTAATCGTTCGGAACAGCTGTTCTTTACAAAATTTGGATCATTGTAAATTGAACGTTTTATTGGTAAATTTACAATCTCAATCACTTGTTTTTCATCTGAAAAACAATCTGTAAATGTTTATGAGACACGGCCCTGTATCATAGGCCAGTACGCCTTCATTATAATCCGAGAAGTTTCAACTCTGGCGGCTCGTGCCCACTAAACAGGTGAAGTGCCCGTATCTTTTACTATAAAGCACTTCACCTGTTTCGTGGGCAGGAGCCGCTAGTGAGTTTCAAGTTTCTTTTAAGGAATTAGCCATTTGAAAAGCAGGATGTTGAATGGTGGTTTTCTCATCCCAATAGAGATCTTAGATCTGAAAACTTAAAAATTCAATAGAAATATAGTTCTATACATAGTCGGTCCAAACAAAGAAGACCCTCTGGCAAGATGGGAGAATGACTCCAGCTCGGTCAATATTTGTTCAAAAATTATCAATTTGATCCCAAATTGTAGGAAACAATTTGATCTACTATTTAGACCACATTTATAACTCTTGTACAGATATTGTCCAAGCTGGAGTCATTTTACCAGCTTGCCAGAGGGTCTTCTTCGCTTGAACAGACTATAGGAACTGATGAATGTATATCAGTAAAAGAGTAATTATATTGTTTGTTTTTGTATAGAGAAGACGAGTTTTGTTGGATCTAGTGTTAATATTCTTCTCGCCAAGGATGTAGAATATTATTTATAGATTCATTTTTTTTCTTAATGACTAAAATTCATGCTTGTATAGTCTGTTCAAGCAGAGAAGAGCCTCTGGCAAGCTGAGAAAATGACTCCAGCTCGGTCAATATTGGTTAAAAAAAATTGATTTTGTCTCAAATTGTAGATCACAATGTTTCCTACGATTGTAATCAAATCAATAATTTTTGAACCAATATTGACGGAGCTGGAGACATTTTCTCATTTTGCCAGAGGCTCTTCTTTGTGTGAACAGACTATAACTCCCATAAAGGCATCCTCCAGAGTACCTTATTTCTCTGATAAAGAAGCTATTGATTGATTGATTATAACCTATATTGTAAAAAATTTTATCGAGACTATTGTTATGTTTCTTTTTTACAAGATATACATTTTTTTCCTCCACCTACTATGTGAGGTCGCATTTTACTCCCCGGAACCGAATGCTAAAGCATTTTCTCCCTAGGGAGAGAAAGTTGATCATTTTTCCCTAGAGAGTAAAGTAGACCCATAAGAATTAGGGCTCATAAGAATAACATGGGTAACGTCATTCATCAAGGCAGCATGATCATGAAAATGTTCATTTTCAACTGATCATATCTTCTTCTTCTTTTTTTTTCTTCTTCTTCTTCTTCCTCCTAATCTGTATTCTCAGGTTCTGTTCAAGTACAGGAAATAGTTGCGACTTTTTGATTATGATGTTATGTCATCTCTACGACAGGATGGTAGATTACACTTATTAATTACATCCTTATAATATTAATTGGTGGAGGTGAAGGAAAAATGTTGTGTGCATCTCGGAACTAAATTACGTTCCCTCCCTCAGGAAATTGTCGCCCTCGCGGGCATCAACAATTTTCCCTCAGGAGAAAAAGTCCAACATAAGTACCTGGGCCCTGGCTTAAAAGATTTACAGCTTGTTTTTCTGATGAAAAACGATTGGGATTGTAGATTCACCAATAAAACTCTCATTACAATGTTCCAATTTTTGGAAAGGATCAGCTGTTGAATCAACGATCAGCCAAAACTCACTAGAAGACCCTAACATTCGAATCCAAAATGGCCGCGATGGTTTGAGTGAAATAGGAAATACCATGTATTCTTTATTTACAATTGCGACTTGGTTTCCAAGTATTTTAAGCAAAGGATGAATGAGTGATGATGAATAATGAAGGTTTAAGATGTAGGTTATATGTCTATGTAAATTGGTTCAGACGAAAAATTCACGATATTGCTGTTCAAACTCAAATCATCACGGCCATTTTAGATTACAAGGCTAGGGTCTTCTGACTTGGTTTGTTTACGATTTTCTTTGTAGGTTATGATAATATTTTAGCAACAATAATGATTCCTGTTCAAATCTCACTATAAAAATAATGATTGATATTTATTATTAAATATATTCATAATAATAAATCAATTTCTATATCAAAATCATTAAATTAGGAGCAAAGTTTTGGTTTTAAAGGAATAGCATTGGACTATTCCGAAATTCTATTCACTTGAGGTAAATTCATTTCATGACAGTTTTTTAATCAGCTGAAACTGTAGAATTTACATTTTATTGGAAACGTTTATGAGACAGAAACGCCCATAAAATCAACGAATTATGAGTAATGTGGATTGTAAAATGTTTATAAGCCAGGGCACTGGATGCACAAATATATAAAGCTATATTGAGAATATTGTTATGTTTCTTTTTGTCTTATAAATCTATTACTATTATTTTAATTGGAGTGATGAGATGCACTTTTGCACTTTTTGATGATCATGTGATGCACTTTTCCAACAGGGTCTATCCTTCTATGTAGTTAAGAATGAGCTGTTCAGTATCAAAGACATAAAAACAATACACTACGTAGATCATGTCGATGTTTCACTGGTCAACTATCAATACGAGGTTGGGAATAGAGTAAAAATCAAGGAAGTCAAGTACTATACTATAAATAATGATGGTAAATTGGAAAGATACTCGGAAATGGGGAGAAGCATAGGTGAGTGTCCGCTCTAACAAATTTCAAAAGTAGAGGTTAGGAATGTGCATATCTAAGTCTAGAATCTACATGTATATAATACATGTAGATAATATGTAGATACATGTATATAATAGTGGGTGAATTTATATTTATACAGTAATATGATTGTATTGAAATGCATATTTGTTTATTACTTTGATAGATTACATTATTTTCATAGTAGTTCATTCATTAATTAACAAAAAAGTCATTGTCAGGTTCACAAACTATATTGATGATACATAGGCCTGAACATTATTATTATGATGATAAAAATTCACAATATTACATTATTATTTTTATGATATGAAATTCACAATGCACATCAAGAACAGATTTTATCATTTTCTAAAAATTATCAAATTAGTTTTCTGTGTTGTCTTATAGCTTTTCCCCAAAAACTGATGGAATCTGCTGAATGCTGGAATCTGTTAGATAGGTTCAGATTAGGTCAAGAAAGTTTGTGTTCAATGAGTTTCAAAAATCTTCAAGATTTTCCGAGACTACGCGAGTAATAAAAATATGGAAAGAAATAGGAGAAATCAGGCTTTCCAATGATTCATGGGAGAAGCCTATATTTAGGCCGGGCGTATGCTGGGACGCACATAACGCATCCCACGCGAACTAGCCAATCACAGCTCTTTTCTCGTCATTAATAAGAGCTGTGATTGGCTACTTCGCGTCACTTGCGTCCCAGCATACTGTTTTACACTTGAAAAAAATTTGGGAAAGTTATTTAAAATATATAAAATGTTTAAAATATGTGTTTTTTTTTCAGACAATATCATTATTCAAGAAAAAAAAAGGTGAGCATTTCATCTTGATTCTAGTATAGGCCTTTCTCTATTCCAGCTACTCGTGCCCATAAAATAGGTGAAGTGCCCGTATCTTTTACTGTAAAGCACTTCACCTATTTCGTGGGCACAAACCATCAGTGCAATTAGGTACAACACTATAGCACCTGTCACATAGATCTTTCAATTCATTTTATTTTTTTATTAGAGAAATTAAAATAATGGGTAAAAGCACAGATATCAAAGATTCAAAATTTTAATGATAGAAGAATAAAGCAAAAATGTACATTGAGTTTGGTCTGTCCAAGCGAAGAAGACTCTCTGGCAAGATGGGGAAATAGAATAGAATAGAATAGAATAGAATGACTTCTTTATTTTAATGACGTGGCGAAGTTTGGACAGCAATGTCCACTCTACCACTTAACCACGTCACCACCTGGAGACGACGGAAATGACGTTGATCAATATTTGCTCAAGAATTACAAATGCGGTCTTAATGGTAGATCAAATTGTTTCGTACAATTTGAGATCAAATTGATAATTTTTGAACCAATATTGACCGGGATTATTTTCCATCTTGCCAGAGGTTCTTCTTTGCTTGGACAGACTATTAATAGGAAATCGATTTGACATGGTAAATTGAATCATTAGTTGAGTGCCGTTCCACAGTATTTGACATTCAAGCTATGTTTACACCGGAGTTAATATCACAATATTTTCGAAAACTTTTGTGATTAACTCATTATTCTATAAATTTTTATATTCTAAAACTTATTATATAGAAGTTATAACTTCCAGTATAACAGTAACAATATTTATTATTGTGTTATAAACTCCGGTGTCAACGTGGCAGAAGATTTATATGAATTTTCAAAGTTGTTAAGTCCTTTTTGAATCACCCGGTAGCATAATTTTTTCCAACATGTACATGTTGACACAAATTTTCAGTGCTGTGGTTGTAGTCCAGTCAATAAAGCATTAGAGAGTGCATGAAATACGAGTATTCTCCAATTTTTGACCTCGGGGACTTGGACTAGTTAGGAGGTTAACGAACTAAAAGTCCCCGGAACTGGGGGTGAGCATAGGGCGGGAGGCGGTTACAATTTTTTAGTTTTTCGCATAAAACCCGAAAACGGTTAATCCTAGAGAAAAGTGCTCCAAATAGAAATTAAAGAGGACTAAAATCTGCTTTGATTGCAAAAAGAAAAATGAAAATCTGCTAGATAGAAAATTTTTACATTTGATCGAAACTCCCATTCTTCATGGAAAATCCCTAAAAACTGTCCTAACTGCTTTTGAATCTTATGTTACTCATGAAGAAACAATAAACTCACTACCCCCTCACCCTAAAAGTTGTCAAGCAAGAGAAGTAGAGTTCAAATAACATATCAATATTGATATTTGACCTATTTTCGAAAGTTTAAAGGCACTTCTCCAAAAATGGAATTCCTCCAAATTCAGCTACAGGTGGTTTTTGTCAATATTTTGATGCTAAAATATACATACGAAGTAATAACTGTATTCAAGGTAGTGTCTGGTAGTCTGTATGGATCATTCCTCTTCAGAATACTTATTTTACTGCTCAAAATTGGTTTTGCAGTAAAAAGGACCATTTAAGGATAATAATTTAAGGACACCCCTAACTTTCGTAAAATCAAACGAATCTCGGCAAATTATAGTTCATTGTTTTCAACTTCAAAAGGTGGTTCTATTTTATATACTATATGTTCAATTCGGACAAAATTGAAGAATTTCATCAAACTAAATATTTCGAGCTTATTCCTATTTACCGGAAAAACACCAATTTTTTGTGTTAAAATGCGTCTATCTTGAAAATTATTGAAGGTAGAAAGTCGCATTTGGGCTCAAATTATAGAACATATTCTCCTCTATCATTTGCATCCAATAAAATTATGAAATAATTTATTCTAAGAGTAACTATGTTTGAATTTGTCAATTCAAAAACCATTAGAATAATTTATTTTTTATGCCATTTTTTTATAGAATACGGGATTGAGAGGTTATTTATCTCAATCGAAGCAGATTTTAGTCCTCTTTAATTTCCATTCAGAGCACTTATCTCTAGGATAAACCGTTTTCAGGTTTTATGCGAAAAACTAAAAAATTGTACCTTTTAAACCTCCTCCCGCCCTATGCTCACCCCCCAGGTCCGGGGACTTTCAATATGTTAACCTCTCAACTAGTCTAAACAAATCCCTGAGGTCAAAAATTGGGCATATTTCATGCACTCTATACTCGTGTGCACAGGCTTTATTGACTGGACTATTGATAATTTCATATAATCAAAAGTCTCCAATATTGTAATTGAATGACCAAATGAACTTCTTGAAAATTTTCTAAATTTTCTTCTTCCAACTGAAGACCTACCTCCACTCAACTATCCCCACCAGCTTTCCTATCATAACCTTGCATAGTCTGTCCAAGCAAAGAAGACATCCTGGGAAAATAGGAAAATGACTCCAGCTCGGTTAATATTGGTTCAAAAATTATCAATTCGTTCTCGAATTGTAGGAAACGTTGTGATCTACAATTTGAGAAGAAATCTATAATATTTGAACTAATATTGAGCGAGGTGAAGACATTTTCCAATCTTGCCAGAATGTCTTCTTTGCTTGGACACACTGTATCAAAAGTCTACTGTTGCTCTTTGATCACCAAAGATCAGATTCAAAGTGAGCAATATACGTGAAAGAGTTTCTATTTCAGAAGGGTTCTTTTTCAGTTTCAATTTAGGCAAAAGGGTACAAGCATCTGAAGAAATACTAGGTTTGGCCGGTTACGAAAGTTCATCGTTGGGAGAATCATTGCGAATAGGAATTATAACTGCGGATCATAAGGCAGCTCCAATCACCGCATTTGTCCAGTGAGTTCTGTATTATATGTAAAGAGTGTACCGAAAAGAACTGTTTCAAGCATCTTAGAGCTTTAATGAACAGAAAATATCTTTGACTGAATTCTCCCTATTGGAGAATTCCAAAAACTATTAGGAAACCAAAAACTATTTGGTTTCCCATAATCCGTCA
Source organism: Sogatella furcifera (assembly GCA_017141385.1). Lineage (NCBI taxonomy): Eukaryota > Metazoa > Arthropoda > Insecta > Hemiptera > Delphacidae > Sogatella > Sogatella furcifera. Next base: position 15,470,003 of record CM029553.1, read on the forward strand.
TTTCATTTTCCATGATTTTCAATCATATCTCGGTAATTCATCTATTTATTTATTTCTCTAATTATTCATTTATTCATTTATTCATTTATTCATTTATTCATTTATTCATTTATTCATTTATTCATTTATTCATTTATTCATTTATTCATTTATTCATTTATTCATTTATTCATTTATTCATTTATTCATTTATTCATTTATTCATTTATTCATTTATTCATTTATTCATTTATTCATTTATTCATTTATTCATTTATTCATTTATTCATTTATTCATTTATTCATTTATTCATTCATTCATTTATTCATTTATTCATTTATTCATTTATTCATTTATTCATTTATTCATTTATTCATTTATTCATTTATTCATTTATTCATTTATTCATTTATTCATTTATCTATCTATCTATCTATCTATCTATCTATCTATCTATCTATCTATCTATCTATCTATCTATCTATCTATCTATCTATCTATCTATCTATCTATCTATCTATCTATCTATCTATCTATCTATCTATCTATCTATCTATCTATCTATCTATCTATCTATCTATCTATCTATCTATCTATCTATCTATCTATCTATCTATCTATCTATCTATCTATCTATCTATCTATCTATCTATCTATCTATCTATCTATCTATCTATCTATCTATCTATCTATCTATCTATCTATCTATCTTTTTTTGTGGTTGAATGCTGATGGGAGGTAGCCTATGCTCTTGGAAGCATTCCTCTCCAAAAAATGGACATTTATATGTTCAAACTCCGCCTTTTTATGAAATTACTGTACAGCACTAGTTATATTATCGTTATATTCGTTGACAATCATTGAATCCTACATTTGAATCATTTTATCATTTCCGATTCTTCCCATAGTTTATACTTATAGTTATTGGAGCAAGCGATTCAATGAGTATCATTTTTAACTTGCATAATATAAAATATGAGCCGATATCTTTTGAAATTTACATAAAAAATTGGATAATGAATCTGAATCTGTTGTGATGATAATGTATCTTGTCACTTTTTCAAGGTGTTATCCGATCCCATATGTTGAGCCGAGAGTGTTGAGACCTGAAGTTTACCGAATAATTGAAGTAGAAGGTGCAAAATTCTTATTCTTTCCGAAGCTCACGGTTCAACAGTTCACGGACACTTTCACAATTGTTGAGAGAGGAATATGTGTCTGCCATGAATTCGATAGAACGGTAAGGTACCTACTCAACAAATTCTGTTTAACACTGGCGGCTCGTACCCACGAAACAGGTGAAGTGCCCGTATCTTTTACTGTACAGCACTTCAGCTGTTTCATGGGCACGAGCCGCCAGTGCTGTTTTATTGTTTCGACAAAAACAATGGAACAGCTATTATTTCAAATTAATTTGAAATTATTTAATTGATTTCAAATTTTATTGTTTCAAATTCCTATTTAGCAGCTGATCATAAATTATTTAATGATAGTGTGAAGTTTATAGTCTGGGTGCCAAATAAGAGTGAGGTCAGTAGTAGTCGGCAAACTGCCGAACGGCAGAATTATGTCCCATACGAGCAATGTAGTTCTTATCAATCTCTTGGTGCAGATAGAACCTCTATTTATGGAAAGAATTTCACGTTCTTTATCTTATTGAAAACAGAATTCAATTCTCCAGGCTTTTACTTTAAACTTTTTCGATTTTAAGTTTATTTCAATAAATAATTACTTTTTTAGTTAATCAATTATACAGAGTTCGCCAATGTAGTGGGACGATTCAAATAAGCAACAGGAACAGGTTGTTCAAGAAATTATATTTTTGTAATTTCTCCATCATAAATAGAAAGTAGAAATGTAGCCATTCAGTGTAAAATAAGTCAAAAATCATTTTTTTGGATATACATCTTCCAAATGTCCTCCATTGGAATCTATGCACTTTTACAGCCGGGCCTGAAAGAAACGGGTAGATTTACTGAGACTTTCTACTGTTGTGCGTTACATCGAAACGATTCATAACTTTCTTACACCAGAACTCGCCCATTTTCCATTGAATGAACAAACAATATGGGGCAACAATCCAAACTGATAGAATTGCCATGAATGCTGTGAATATTTTGTTTCCAAGCCGCGTCCCCCGACAGTATCGGCAGTGTGAGTCAAATAGGCTCGCTTCGCTCGCCTGCAAATTCCGTTCAGTAGAGATTCGAAATTCATTGAACACATCATTCCTAGACCTAATCTGGACCTGTTTACTGAATTTCAACATTTTCTACCAATTTGTTCTCGAAAAATCTAAGAAAATTTCGAAAAATAGTAAAACGCAAATATTAAGCGTAACCTTTAAAAGTATATCGGACATAGTTTGAAACTCGATTCAATATCTTCCAAATTAGTCATCTATTATCTTGCTGAACCATTGAATTTACAGTAAGGATTGGTCGTATCAAGGCAAAAGATATGCTACCCGCAATACATTTACAATTTTGAAAAAGTGATTACTGGAGTACTCTTGAACGGATTTCAAAAATATTTTAACACAACATTTCTAGACCTTACCTGAACCTGCCCACTAAATATCAACATTTTCTACCGATTGCTTCTCAAAAAAAAAATATGAAAACGCTGAAAAACTATAGAATAACTCAAATATTTGGCGTATCCTTATGAATTTTCATAAGTTATGAGCATTGATGCAGATATTCCACGAATAGATACCAGAGTGTTATTTTTTGCGTAGTGTATTTTTCTAGTTTTTATTTTTTTATTATATGTACACGAAAGTTTAGTGCATTTTTCGACTCATATCTAGTGTAGTGTCTCCTAAGGATTATTCTGGATTGGGAAATGACACTCAGTAACTCTGAATTTGACAGAATTTTGAACGAAAGTGGAAGTGACACATCTGAAGCAGATAATTTATATTGGTAGATAGAGGATAGAAGAGACTTAAAATCTCTGCAGTTATGAGATCTATAAACATATTACATTTTTTTCTCATGAATACATTTAATAATTTATTTCTATATCAATTGGAAATATAATCCACTGTGGAAAACTTCTTATTGTTCTATATTTTAATTTTCCACTTTTCAATGTTTTTTAAATCACATGACATAAGATTTGATTTTTTCTGTGGCTTAAAAACGCTTTTCAAACATCATTCTCTTAATAATAGCTTGCCAACATGTATCTGGAATGATATCATGGGTGAATAGGGTTTTTTGAGTGCATAAACATTGTTTTTTTTAATTAATAAATCAGCAATCGTGAAAAATACGAATTGATACCTTCAAAGTTTCTCAAGATAGTATACCAATCCAGGGTTAATATTTTAATATGTTTACAGAGTAGAAAATGGACTGGCGCTTCATATTATCGCGCGAAACATAGAATACGTAGCAAAAAACCAATAAAACAAGTATTCTTCGCGCCTATCAATATTCTTTCAGCCACCTTGATTACTGGACAACAAGGTCTAATTGACTATACGGAAGTGATATATTTTCACGTTGATAGTTGGTTGCCTGCTCCTATTGGTAAGCTGAACTCGAAATATTATTTTTTATTAGCCTATACACTGTGTAGACCAATGAATTTAAACCTATCTCTCTATTCTATTTTCAACAGAAAGTTTGTGTAACGGATTAATTTTTCAAAAACTGACTGTATTTAAATTTCTTACAATACAATCTCCTTCAAAATAAATACATAATTGTATAGTCTGTCAAAGCAAACAAGACCCTCTGGCAAGATGGGAAAATGGCTTAAGCTCGGTCAATATTGGTTCAAAAATTATAAATTCAATCTCAAATCGAAGGAAACAATTTGATCTACAATTTGTTGCCAATTTGATAATCGTTGAACAAATATTGACCAAGCTGGAGTCATTTTCCCATCTTGCCAGAGGGTCTTCTTTGCTTGGACAGACTATAGCTGTGAAGCCAAATTACGTAGGAATGTTGATTTTTGCCACTGGCGGCTCGTACCCTCGAAACAGGTGAAGTGCTCGTATCTTAAACTGTACAGACTTCACCTGTTTCGTGGGCACGAGCCGCCAGTGATTTCTTTGATATAGTCTTCAAGTTTAAATTGTGTTGGAAATTTCAAGCGTGATGCCTGTTCTTTTTGCAAATGAGTGTTTGTCATTAGATTAATGAAAAAATAAATAAATATCAGGATCACAAACTACAAAGCAACAAAATTTAGAGAATTATTGTATTATTCTACCCATACTTGAAGTCGAGCGAATCTATGGAGGGGGAAGGCACCAATCACAGTTCAAAATCTTAATTTTTAAATCTCCACTCTCACATTTACGTTTTACTTCTTCGTTTTTGGTAACTGGAATCCATTTCCAATCAAAACAAAATTTTAGGAGTGAATCACGGATACTAGAATCACTGGCGGCTCGTACCCAAGTGCCCTAGTGCGACTAGAATGCTAGAATATGTGTGTTCCAGTATCCTTGGTATGAACCAATAAAAAATAGGAAATAATATTTCTAGAAACATCATCTGCTGGATAATATTCAAAATATGTATGCCCGGTTTTTCCAAGCACACTCAAATTTAAGGGAACCTCAAGTTCTGTAGTAAACCTGTAGTAATCTTTTTTAAAGATTTTCCTTCATAACTCGATAACGGGTGTACATATGTACATATCCCTTTGAAGTCTTTACATATCTCATCCCTGAAAAGTCTTTCCATGCAAATTGGTTGACTCATTTGGCAAGTCTACTGCCGGGTTTTCCAAGCACACTCTAAGTTGAAGGTCCCTCAAATACAGTTCACTACATTTCCTATACTTATCATAGAAACTGTCAGCTGTTCATCAAAATTTGAGGGTCCCTCAGATAATTTGAGGGTCCCTGATTATACTTATCATAGAAACTGTCAGCTGTTCATCAAAATTTGAGGGTCCCTCAGATAATTTGAGGGTCCCTGATTATACTTATCATAGAAACTGTCAGCTGTTCATCAAAATTTGAGGGTCCCTCAGATAATTTGAGTGTCCCTCAAATTTTGATGAACAGCTGACAGTTTCTATGATAAATATAATCAGGACCCTCAAATTATATGAGGGACCCTCAAATTTTGATGAACAGCTGACAGTTTCTATGATCAGTATAGGAAATGTAGTGAACTGTAGTAAATTTGAGGGACCTTCAACTTTGAGTGTGCTTGGAAAACCCGGCAGTAGACTTGCCAAATGAGTCGACCAATTTGCATGGAAAGACTTTTCAGGGATGGGATATGTAAAGACTTCAAAGGGATATGTACATATGTATGTACACATGTACACCCGTTATCGAGTTATGAAGGAAAATCTTTAAAAAACAAAATAGTGGATAACAGGAGAACTAAGGAGAATTCGGCATTTTGCGCACGACATTTTCTGTTTGTTATACAGTCGTCTCTCGATAATACAAACATTCGGCAATAGGAAACTCTTGATAATACGAACTAGATTCCAGGGCCCTGGCTTATAAAGATTTACAGCTTGTTTTTCTGATGAAAAACAAGCGATTGGGATTGTAGATTCACCAATAAAACTCTCGAATTACAATGTTCCAATTTTTGGAAAGGATCAGCTGTTGAATCAACGATCAGCCAAAACTCACTAGAAGACCTAACATTCGAATCCAAAATGGCCGCGATGGTTCGAGTGAAATAGGAAATACCATGTATTCTTTATTCTTTCTTTACAATTGCGATTTGGTTTCCAAGTATTTTAAGCGAAGGATGAATGAGTGATGATGAATAATGAAGGTTTAAGATGTAGGTTATATGTCTATGTAAATTGGTTCAGACGAAAAATTCACGATATCGCTGTTCAAACTCAAATCATCGCGGCCATTTTAGATTACAAGGCTAGGGTCTTCTGACTTGGTTTGTTTACGATTTTCTTTGTAGGTTATGATAATATTTTAGCAACAATAATGATTCCTGTTCAAATCTCACTATAAAAATAATGATTGATATTTATTATTAAATATATTCATAATAATAAATCAATTTCTATATCAAAATCATTAAATTAGGAGCAAAGTTTTGGTTTTAAAGGAATAGCATTGGACTATTCCGATATTCTATTCACTTGAGGTAAATTCGTTTCATGTCATTTTTTTAATCAGCTGGAACTGTAGAATTTACATTTTATTGGAAACGTTTATGAGACAGAAACGCCCATAAAATCATCGAATTATGAGTAATGTGGATTGTAAAATGTTTATAAGCCAGGGCCCTGGTTTCTTAAAACTCTTGATAATTTGAACAAAATCAATGCATTCAGGTACACTCGATAATACAAATCAAAATACAGAACCTGATCCAAATGCAACACGCGATAATACGAATTTCTTTACAAAAACTCTCGATAATAGGCTACAAACTTCTACTGAACACAAACGTGATCATATTGCATAGAACTCACAAAAATTCTCATTCACTCTTCAAAATTTGCTCTTCAAAATTAATGGTGATGGGGAAGTTTTCCAAGCTTTCATAAAAAAATAATATTGCTTTTTCTCTCAAACATTTCAAATTATGAAATTTGACAAGAAAAATAATAATCTACTCTTAATTGATTACACAATACAGTAATGATTTATACATATATACAGGGTGTTTCAGGAGGAATGTGCAATACTTCTCAGGCTGATTCCTTACACCAAGTAGACAAAAAAGTTCCATGGGACCAACCCCCAAAAACGCTTTGTTACTGAGATAATAATGGCGGAAAATAGAGATTTTTCAAAAAATATTAATTTTTCTAATTTTTTAGAGGCTTTAATGAGGTTTTGAAATAATCAATTCCTATGTAGAATTACCTGAGGAATTCAATGAAACCAGTTACAAGTTTGTAACTTCAACGGTTATTGAGATAATTTGAAAAATATGCTAAAAAACGCAATTTTTTAACAATAAGGGTTATAACTGGATAAGGAATCATAAATTTGTAATTTTTATTGATGGAAGTTGAAGAGAGTCGGATTCTAAAGAAAAAGTTAAATGATGGCGATTGTGTAAATCTTACCCAAATCTCAGTAATGGCGATCAAAAATCACTACTAAACACAAATTCATCACTTGTGCTGTTTTGTCAATTTTGCGATTTTTGATCGCCATTACTGAGATTTGAGTAAGATTTACACAATCGCAGTCATTCAACTTTTTCTTTAGAATCCGACTCTCTTCAACTTCCATTAATAAAAAATACAATTTTATGATTCCTTATCCAGTTATAACCCTTATTGTTGAAAAATGGCGTTTTCTAGCATATTTTTCCAAATATCTCAATAACCGTTTAAGTTACAAACTTGGAACTGGTTTCATTGAATTCCTCAGCTAATTTTACATATGGATTGCTCATTTTAGAACCTCACTACAGCCTCTAAAAAATTAGAAAAATTAATATATTTTGGAAAATCTCAATTTTCCGCCATTGTTATCTCGGTAACAAAGCGTTTTTGGGGGTTGGTCCCATGGAACTTTTTTGTCTACTTGGTGTAAGGAATCAGCCTGAGAAGTATTGCACATTCCTCCTGAAACACCCTGTATAAATATATATATTTTTTTTAATTTCTAAACTTCATATTTTTCTATTGCTAGTTTCTTTTTCTATCTCTAGTTTCTCAATTGTTGATAATAATTATCAATTAATATTAATAATAATTATTAATATTTCAATTATTCAAATTATCAATAATTATTATTATTTTTATAGTTTTACAGTACTTCTTTTGAAAATTTGAACATATAATGAACCAAAGTATCAAACAATTCTACTTTCTATAGATTTATTTTCCTTTTCTATCCAACTTTCAAAAATACGAGCTCTCGATAATTCGAACTTCTTCTCTGGTCCCTCCAAATTCGTATTATCAAGAGTCGACTGTAGCTTAAGAAACACCGTGGTGTGACTCGAATCAGTTCTTTTCGGAACACTCTGTATAAAGTGTGCTAAAAAATTGATTCCCATTCATCACAGTGACGACAATAACTAACTTTTAAATTTCCAGGTGATAATAGTTTCTCTACTGTTGTATACATTGATCCTGAAACAAGAAAGTCTGAAATTGAACTGAACAATAAACTGATTCCGTAAGTAATCTTTCAAACTGTTAATTCAGTAACTATAGTTACTATAGTAAGTTCCTATAGTTAATTCATTAGTTCCAAGCAAAGAAGACCCTTTGGCAAGATGAGATAATGACTCAAGCTTGGAAAGTATTGGCTCAAAAAAACTTATTTGGTAGGAATGTTTCCTACGATTGGGATCAAATCAATAATTTCCGAGTCAATATTGACCGAGCTGGAGTCATTTTCTTATCTAGCCAGAGGATCTTCTCCGTTTGGACAGACTTTATCTACCTTGTGATCTTCATTTTGCTTTACTTGAATTTTTTATCTTAAGGTGAACTTTTCCGGAACGGTTAGGTTAGGTTAGGTTAGGTTAGAACAGCATTGTCATGCAGATTTCCATCAATAATAAACTTCTATCTATCTAATAGTCTGTCAAAGCAAAGAAGATCCTATCTCCGGCAAGATGGAATAATGACTCAAGCTCGGTCAATATTGACTCGGAAATTATTGATAGTCAATATTATCTCTTGGAGCAGATAGAGCCTCTATTTATGTACAGAGTTTCATGAACTTTATGTCATTGGAAAGAGAATTAAATTCTCTAGGGGTGTGACTTTTCACTTTTTCGATTTCAAGTTTATTTCAATAATTAAAGAATTTATAGTTGATTAATTGAACGATGATTATTAGAATGAGAATTATCAAAAATCGAGAAAGTAAAAAGTCACGCCCCTGGAGGATTTCATTATCTTTCCAATGAAATAAAGAACATTAAATTCTGTTCATAAATACCCGGTATAATGACGCTATCTGCTCCAAGAGCTTGATAAAAATTACATTGTTCTTATGTGACATTATTCTACCGCTCAGCAGTTTGCCAACAACCGTAGCCTACTACTGCCCACTCTCAAGTGAAAAATTTGTGTTTAGTAGCGATTTTGTGATTTCTGAAATTTGGGTAAGATTTCCACAATTGCCATCATTTAACTCTTTCTTCAGGTTCCGACTCTCTTCAATTTCAATTATTAAAAAATACAAATTTATGATCCCTTATTCAGTTATTGTTGTGAAAAATGGCGGTTCTTAGTATATTTCCCCAATTATCTCAACAACCGTTAAAGTTACATAAACTTCAAACTGGTTTCATTGAATTCCTCGGCTAATTTTACATGGGAATTCATAATTTTAGAACCTGTTGTGTATTTGTGTTCTTGGTACACTTGATAGAAACGCTGATTGGATTCAGAAGGAAAAGGTTCAATGAATACGACGTATACGAATTTAACTTTCCTAATTCCTTATTGGCAATTTCTGTTGTTTGTTTCAAATTTATTATTTTCAGGATTCTCATTTTCTTCGTAGGCTACTAGTCGCTAGAATCCCTATCCAATCAGAATTAAAGGTTAGGCGGGTATTACACAATAATAATTCTATGACCATAGTTGATCATATGGAAAGAGATGAAAATACGAATTATTATTCTCATTTCCTTCCATATGATTAGATATGATTAGATCATAGAACTATTATCGGTGTGGAACGAAGAAGTTATATAAAAAAATCGCTCCGACAGCTGGCGGTCGGAAAGAGTGCATTTCAAATGCAATTCTATGATGGCTCAAATCATATGACGTATGATGAGCTATTCAGGGTATGAATTCAAAGCCGTGAATGCTGTTTTCGAAAAACACAATTTTCGGCATATTATTCGCCATTTTCTCTGCTATTTTTGATTGGATTTTCTTCGTTGATGGCTCAAATTGTAGAACATAATAAGGGTATTATACACACCAATTTTAAAACACGATCAAGTTATTGGTCGATTTGTAGTGATTTTTCAAAATTTTCATCCGCTAATTTCACCCCCTACTCTTGGACCAATTTGGCTGGTTAACGAACTTGACCGAGATATTAACACTAATGATGTTTGTGCAAAATTTGGTCGCTCTCCGACAAGCCCTTTGGGAGTTATTGTGTTAACAAGAATCTGAACATATAGAAATATGGAATGAAATTTAGAAAAATGAAATATGTAAAATTTATAAATATATATATACATAGAGATGTATGAATTTGAACGGACATCAGATTCGTGTTCTGGGGGCTCGGGAACATGTAAAAAATATATCGCATCATATATTTGCGATTATCCGGTCAAGACCGCTATTTTCAATAGTGTATTTTTCTCAAATGAAATGCACTAAAAAGATGAAATTAAAAAATTGCATGAAGAATATCAGCTGCTAGATCGTTTGATGCGATGTTCAAAAGAGTCCAATTTGACCAATTTCGGGAAACGATATGCTGTCATCTATATGCCTTGATATTTTCATTCAGCATAATATTATATTAGCGATAATATTCTTATTGTTTTCTTGAACTCAACTATTCCATTGCTCTACTATTTTTTCAGAGATATCCAGTATATGGTGGAGAGTAATGAAATATGCAAAACGATCATCAGTGACAATGGATATACATTGAGAATTGGATCTTTTACGAATCCTAAAGAATATGTTGATGGAAAATATAGGTGAGCTTTTTTAGGATTTTATAATATTTAGGTAGTTGGTGATTTCTCAGTTTCCTGTGTGCTTCTGTGCTAGCTCTTGTGTTGAGGTTTTGTTTAAGGTTTTTCAGTTGTTTAAGGTTTTAATAAATCCTTCTCAGACTAGTATGACAAAAAAAATGTACATAATTCGTGTGGGAAGGCTTACATACTCATAACTATTTTCCAAACTTGCCAAAACGGCTCGTTTGTAAAGATAGATTATTCTTATGTAAAAACGCCTTTCCCACACTCAATATGTAATATACTATTTTCGACGTCGTTGGAACTTTTCGATACATTCCAAATTCCACTTCATGATTCCTTGTTCCGTTTTGAAATCAGGTGATAAAAAGTAAACAGTGCTCAACTAACCTCAAAACTGCGACTGGAATTGAGTTGGGTTAAGGCACCAATTATAATTATTATAATAATTAACACTTTGAGGATAATTATGCAGTAGTTTCCCAATAGTTTCTCACTCCATAGACCGATTTCCACTTTCTAAGGTTTAAACTATTGGCAAAAACTCCTAATAAGTAAATAAAATGAATAAATAAATTTATTTCCACATTTCATTACAAGTTGACAAAAATGAACAATCAAACTAATATCATTGCTTTACTTACTTACAATCATTTGAAATAATAATAATAATCCAGTATGCTATAAGTTTATTATTAAAAAACTCATCTAAATAAGAATTACATAATTATTTTAATTATTCTATTAAAAATATCATCTGAATAAGAATTACATAAACATAATCATTAAGTTCTTACATTGAAGTTATTTGCATTTCCAAAAAAAATATTTTTTTTTTGTGGAATACGCTGCTTCTGAGACCTTTTTAGTATGTGTTAAAGCAGCCATACTTCATCATTTTTTTTCTATTAGCTAAAATATAGAAGCATGTATTATCCCATATTATTGACACCCATAAACCAATTATTGACACCTAAGAACCAGTTATTGACATCTGAAAGTACCAATTATCGACAGTCTACAACCAGATATTGACAGGATAGACACTGATTGATAATACAATTTAAGATCAAAATATATTTATTTACAATTCATAAAAATACATAATACCTACATTTTGAGTGATTTAAATCTACATTTCACTCAAATTTAACATGAGAAAATGTCCGTTAACCTGTCTTGGGAATGCTCTGCAGCTGGGCTGATGCAATTAAGAGTAGCAATGCTATTATAAGATACATTTATAATATCACTGCATTCGATAGCATTGCTATTCATAACTTGCTTTAGCCCAGCTGCAGAGTATTCCCAAGATACATTAACGGACTTTTTCTCATGTTAATTTTGAGTAAATTATAGATTTAAATCACTCAAAATGTAGGTATTGGAATTCTCTACAAGCTTATAAGAGAAATTCACCTATTAAACAGTTCTGTGATTTGTAAATAAAGAAAAAGTGCGCAATTTTTTGTCTAGGATAGGGAAATCAATGCTAAATTTTTGACTAGAGGAACTCTGTAACGTCAAAATTATAACTTTCACAGCCAGCTGATTCACTCCACCTCACCTCTACTATTATATACACCTTGGATATTTACAGCACTGAAAATCTAGTCCAGCTGTCTTTTTTCTGAATTCTGACGTCCAACAAGCCGCCATGACAGTCTGCTGTGGGCTTTTGTGTAGCTGTATTGTTAAGGTTATGTTCGCTTCAGTTAATATATCCATTGTTTGCGGTTTAAATAAATCTTTTTTAGACTAGTATGACGAAAAAAATGTACATAATTTGTGTGGGAAGGTTTACATACTCAAAGAAATTTACCTATTGAACAATTCTATAATTCGTAAATTGAGGAAAAGTGCGCAATTTTTTGGCTAGGATAGGGAAATCAATGCTAAATTTTCAACTAGAGGAACTCCGTGACGTCAAAATTATAACTTTCACAGCCAGCTGCTCCACTCTGCCCCACCTCTACTCTTCTATACACCTTGGTAATTATCATCAAGATGATTATTCCCGCATTCAGAACAGCTGATCGTTAATTCTCTGTAAACAGCGATTTCCCAAACACAAATCTAGCTTGGAAAGTTGTGTATTACATACAAGTATGGCGAAAATCTTATTGACAGCTGATTTTCCTATCTTGTAGCCTACGGCTATAAGGCCCAAATATCAGCCATTTAGTCCACACTATACTCCATTCACGATCACTTGAGACGGAATAAACAAACTTTTCGAGTGTGTATACGTGTAATGGAAGGTCTTCTTCTATGCGAAACTTTCGGCCACAGACCAACAGCTGTAGCCAACCACAGTTCAAGACAACAGTCTTGAGAAAAGACAAGTCGGACTGTAGCAAATCACAGCTCCAGACAAGAGTCAGCTGTTCAACTGTATCAGACTTTTTTTCATAGAAGAGGACCTTCCATTACACGCACACACACGCAAAAGGCCTGTTTATTTCGTCTCAAGTGATCGTGAATGGACTATAGAGTGGAAAATAAAAGCTTTCAAAGCCTTTTTCTTTTCTTTTCTTTTTTCTTTCTTTACAATTGCGACTTGGTTTCCAAGTATTTTAAGCAAAGGATGAATGAGAGATGATGAATGATGATGATGATGAAGGTTTAAGATGCAGGTTATATGTCTATCCACAATGTCCACTTTCACTATGCTCACAAATTTCAACTAACAAGAATAAAAAACCATGATTTATTAATTTAAAATTTGAAAGGTTGGTAAATGATTCAAAACAGCGTCAAAAATATCTAGAATGATTTGAAATTATAAATTCTCACTTAAAATTTTAAAGCTAAAAATAGTTAACAAACTTTAATGTCAAGTAGATCGGAACTGGCTAGTTTCCATCAATACAAGTGTACCAAAAAGTTTGTTTATTTCGTCTCAAGTGATTGTGAATAACACCTGATTTGGCTAAATCCTGCACGTAATACCTACCATGTGTTCTAGTATCCGTGCTCACAGTTTATAGGCTACAATCTATTTATTCTCATCTTATTGATGGACAACTTCAGATACAGTCAACTCTCAATAATACAAATTTGGAGGGACCAGAGAAAAAGTTCAACTTATTGTGAGTTAATATTATTGAAAGTTGGATGGAAGTGGGAAAATAACACTGTAGAGAGTAAAATTGTTCAATACTGTAGTTTATTAAATTTCCAAATTATCAAATGCAGTACTGAAAAACTATGATAATAGAAATTATCAGGAATTGAAAAATTTGATTAAGAAACTAGAAATAAAAAAATTGAAGTTGAGAAATTGATTTTTAAAAAACAATTACAGTATTTTGCAATCAATCTAGAGTAGATTATCATTTTTTGATGAAACAGTTTCCAATTTTCAAAAGAATGAACAATATTATTGTGCATTCAGTCAACACAGTTTACTATTTTTTCTATGAAAGCTTGGAAAACTTCTCCATCACCATTAATTTTGAAGAGCAAACGCCCAAAGATTTCTCAATGAACACGCACAAGGAGCAGACGAAGTTCCTAACTTCTAGGTTCGCTAAACTGCTGTGGTGCCAATGACGTCAGAATTCACTGTTGCCTCCCAGCTACGATGCTGACGACTCATACCTTTCTATTCTAATTACCTTGAATTTTATCCAGGTTTGATCACGTTCATGTTCAGTAGAAGTTCGTATTATCGAGCGTTTTTGTATAGAAATTCGAATTATCGCGTGTTGCAGTCGGATCAAGTTCAGTATTTTGACTCATATTATCAAGTGTACCTAAATGCATTGATTTTGTTCGAATTATCAAGAGATTTTCAAGGTAGTTCGTATTATCAAAGGTTGGAATTTATCATGAATCGACTAAATTGTTACTTTATTCTTATATGTTTACAGTTGCAAAAAATATGAGGTCGAGATGGAAACAGATGTTGCAATAATGTTCAATAAGGATAATGTTTTTCATTCAATGGAATCGATCAATGGTGCTGGGAGGAGTGACAATTTTTTTGTATACAGGAAAAGGTTGTCATATTTATGCACAGATGTAACCAATGCTGTAAGTGAATACACTTCACACGTTACTCTGTCTATCGTAAAACCTCTACCACGCTGTATATCTTTGATTATATCTCGGCTCATAGGCCAGTTGAAGAGTTCTGGTTTTATTGAAAGAACTAAGATGTTGTCTTAAAACCACTTCATTTCTAATACAAATAAAAATTAGAAATTGAACAGGAACATGTTTCCATGTGTTCTCAGCTGTTAAACTGAGGATGTGTGAGTATAACTTACCTACATGAAAACATGTTCCAGTTTAAATTCTAATCTTTAGGGCCGGTTTCTCCAAAAAAGTTAATCTGAATTTTGGATTAAACCATCAGCTGGCTCAATTGAAACACAAGTTAATAAAAGTGACCATACACTGACAACTGATAGTTTAAACTAAAATTTCAGTTTAACGTATTTGGAGAAACCGGCCCTTATTTGTACCCTTTTAGGAATAAAGTGGTTTGAATACAGAAATGGTGGTTTATCTTAGTTCTTTCACTATTGGAAAATTTCACTACATCAATATTCAATCAACAAATTTTATTAAGTTCTGGTTTCTACTAGCTGATTGGCAAGGCTAGTCAATCTACCAGGTGGGATATTTCTCTCAAAATTATGGTTCACAAATCTGACGTCACTAATTCTCCACAGTGTCGCACTCTAGCGCCCAAAATGAAAAACACAGCTGATGAAAATGTAAACGTAACCTATTTTAGTTAGTGTTGAAGAATTATTATTGTTGTAATGAATTCTGATGAGTTGAGAACATCATAATTAACAAGGAAACAATACTTTTAAAGTGTCCTAGTTGTTTTGTAGTGAAATATGATTATTTTCATTTTTATAATTGTAATTGCATAGTTTGAACTTGCTCACATTGGCATCTGTCAATTTGTATTTCTTAATTTCAGTTTTATGATAAAAATGGTTATATTTTTTGCAATTTGATGCTAAGCAATATAAACCATTTTATATGACAAATTAACCACCAAGATTTCAAAACAATAAAAATCAAAAGGGGGTAGACGCACCATCCGCCATTCTGTGGTCAACTTTTAGCGCCAGGGCCCTGGCTTATAAAGATTTACAGCTTGTTTTTCTGATGAAAAACAAGCGATTGGGATTGTAGATTCACCAATAAAACTCTAGAATTACAATGTTCCAATTTTTGGAAAGGATCAACTATCAGCCAAAACTCACTAGAAGACCCTAACATTCAAATCCAAAATGGCCGCAATGGTTCGAGTAAAATAGGAAATACCATGTATTCTTTATTCTTTCTTTACAATTGCGACTTGGTTTCCAAGTATTTTAAGCAAAGGATGAATGAGTGATGATGAATAATGAAGGTTTAAGATGTAGGTTATATGTCTATGTAAATTGGTTCAGATGAAAAATTCACGATATCGCTGTTCAAACTCAAATCATTGCGGCCATTTTAGATTACAAGGCTAGGGTCTTCTGACTTGGTTTGTTTACAATTTTCTTTGTAGGTTATGATAATATTTTAGCAACAATAATGATTCCTGTTCAAATCTCACTATAAAAATAATGATTGATATTTATTATTAAATATATTCATAATAATAAATCAATTTCTATATCAAAATCATTAAATTAGGAGCAAAGTTTTGGTTTTAAAGGAATAGCATTGGATCATTCCGATATTCTATTCACTTGAGGTAAATTCGTTTCATGTCATTTTTTTAATCAGCTGAAACTGTAGAATTTACATTTTATTGGAAACGTTTATGAGACAGAAACCCCCATAAAATCAACGAATTATGAGTAATGTGGATTGTAAAATGTTTATAAGCCAGGGCCCTGGTTTGAAATCATATAAATATTTTTCATGATAGAGATGATCAACAGATGCTTATCAAGTTGAGCAGATGAATTAAGTTATTGTTTTGAAATCTTGGAGGTTAATTTGACATATAAAATGGTTTATATTGATTAGTATCAAATTTTAAAAAATATAATTATTTTTATAATAAAACTAACATTTAAAAAATACGAATTTGCCAGATGCAGGAAGATGAATCCAGGTTAAAAAATTGACTTGAAAATTGCCAGACTGGAAACCAAATGCAAATTCAATGCTCTGTCAAGTTATTATTATTTTTTCTAACATAATTATTATGATAAATCATATGTTTGACTGTCGATTTGAATGAATTCAAATTTTGCGCTATTAGTTGACCACAGAATGACGGATGGTGCATCTACCCCCTTTTTATAGAGCCCTTGAAAAAAGTGGACTGCTGGGCTCTTATAGACGCGGCCTATCTGGTAGATTTACTTACCTTGACTGATTGGTACCATCCGACACTACAGTTTGAGCAGCTTTTTCACTGCATTCAGTGTTAATTTGTCTTTTTAATTGAATAGATTAAATTTGAAGTGGGACAATTTGAATGTGTTTATTTATGAGTGTGTTTGGTGAATCAGGTGTTTGGCAAATTCTGTAACTTTTAATTTTTTTATTTTTACTCTACTCTCAACTTTAAATTTTTTTGTTGAATTGAGTAAGTTTGGAACATTACAATTAACAAGGAAACAATATTTCCAAGTTGTCCTAGTTGTTTTGTAGTAAAATATGATTATTTTATTTTTATAATTGTAATCGCATAGTTTGAGCCCACCAAAGCCAACTTTCTCTCAACTAGAGCGCTAGTTTCTTGAATCTTTGACTCTTATTTATGAAAACAATAGCATTATATTCTTCCAATATCACAGAATTATTCATTTTTTCGACTTTAATAACACTTAATAATTTTATTCATTATTTTTATTGATATTGAGCTTTTTAGGTTGTATTCTTTGATTTTTTTTCAATTTTCTGTGGAACAGCTCGACAATTGGAATCCTCTATACATGTAAAAGTTGGGGCAGGGTGTGAGTAGTGGAGGCATGCTAGAAAAGTGGAAATGGGCTCAAATGATGCAGAAAATTCAAAGGTTTCATTTAATAGCCCTATAAGTTGTAGATATGGCATGGTCGACTGAGTAGCGCGCTTCTGCCGCCAAGGCGTACTTTTGCCAAATGCTATTGAACTGCAGCATGCGATACAAACTCGTTATCAAAACCCTAGTCACAAAACTGTTCCTGACTGCAAATCCACTTTGCTGTGAGTAAATAACTTTTGTGAGTGTGTTAGTGTATTGCAAAAGAGAGTTTGGGCTCAACGGACCGCTCGGACCCCTGAAAACATTAGCTGTGTAAGAAGATCAACCTTATTGTCTCCTCAGCATTCAGCTTGTAAGCATGCATCCGCCTTGGTGTTGTCTAGTCGCATTCTCCATGAGTAACTCCACTTCCATTCAAAAACTCACCCAACGGGACTGGTAGCAACAAATAGAGGCATGGAAAAAAGCACTCACGATGCTTGGTCTTTGTTTAGTGATGCACTTTCACATTTCTGGAGCGGTAAATAAGAAGGATATGCATTATTCACCCACACCAAAATGGATTTACGGTTGGGAACAGCTTTGAGACAAGTGATCCGACCAATAGTAAGTTTGCATCGCACGTTGCTCTGCAACAACAGACTGACTTTGTGAAAAATACGCCTCAACGGCTAAAGCGTGTCTGTCAGTCAACAAAGCCATGTCTACGACTTATAGTGGTACCAAATAAAACCACAGCTTCATTCAAGCCTAATCTCACTCTTCTAGCATGGTAGCAACCCTACCGCTCACAGTGCCATCTAAGAACTAGGGATACTTCCCTGTTCCACTTTGTAGAATAATAAATATAGGTATAGAGCATATTGAAAAAATAAATACGGTAGGGAAATAGTGGACTGCTGGGCTCTTATGGACGCTGGTTGATTCACTTACTTTGTGTAGAGCATGAAGCCTATCATTGAAGTTGTGATGCTTTCATTTTGCACTTAGGAATCGAAACCTATCATACGATCATACAATGAGTTGGTTTTCAAAGTGGAAGTTCAAGCAGTTGAAACTTATGATGGGGTTGAAGTGTTCTATTCAAGCGCATACAGCATAGAAGCTAAAGAGGTCAAATATACTCTCAAAAATACTGGTGAACCAGTACGATTTGGTGAGTATAATCACAGAGGAGGGAGTTATCCCTTTTCTGTGGTATAGTCAAGTCAGTTAAGAGATAACATTTCTCTGCTTCCTCTTATTATATATTATTGCTTAAACAATTATCAACTTTTGTTGATAATACTTTTCATTCATATTTATGCCCACATAGCACACAAAGTATCCAATACATATTAAGTACATATCAATGTAACCCTTAAAGTATGTATCACAAAATATGTACCTCAAATGTAGGCAGAATTATTTGAGGCAGAATTGATACGTATCTCCCGATACTTTCCAATACGTATCAGATACGTATCCGCTAAACCTACCCACAATGCATTAGTAACTGTGCCTCTGCTCGTGTGCTCTTTCTGAACTGAAATTTTCTGTTGTGAGAAGTGATGAAATGTAAGCTGATGTGATTGTGGAGACAAAACCAGAATAGTACTTTTAAAAGGATGAAAATTGTTTATTTGAATGTAATATTATTAAATATTACTTATTATATAAATCTGTGTTTCATTTATGAATTGATTTGAATCTGATCCAATGCTAAGTAGGCTATTGATTGCATTCAGTATTTTGAGGTTAACTTTCTTATGTATCTTTTTGTGTCTTTCCAAATAGGATTAACTGGATTATTATGATTTTATTTCAACAATCACAAATATCAATATCATCATTTGATAATATTTATATCATTGATCAACAAAGTATTTTGGCAATTCTTTTTTGTTAGTTACATATTAGATGTATATCCAAGACATGAGGGTGATACATATCGGATACGTATAATCAATACCTAAATAATATGTATCTCAAAAGCAGACATTTTCATGTATCAGATACGTATCAGATAAGTACTAGATACATAAATTTACATATCCAATACATACTGTAAGTATTGATGGAACTTATCTAATATGTATCTGATATGTTCATGTGCTATGTGGGATGTTTGATTGTTTCTGTTATAACTAATATTACCTTGTATCACTTTTTCTAGATGGGGTAATGTCATTCGTGGCAGAAAAAGGGAACGCAGGAGCTGGTACAGAAGTCGAGGATCGAATGGAACAAATCGATTTAAAGTGAGTAGAAACAGATTTTCAATAAAATAGTGGTTTTACACTTCACATTACAAGAATCAAGTTCATTACTCTTTCAATAACCTTGTCAAGAATGACTGATGTAGGTAAAGTAAAGTAAAGTAAGATAAAGTAATAATTCTTCAAAGTAGGTACCAAATAGATATTGTTTGATAACTTATATTCATAGTAGTCTATTTATACGGCACCTATATACAGGGTGTTTCAGGAGGAATGTGCAATACTTCTCAGGCTGATTCCTTACACCAAGTAGACAAGAAAGTTCCATGGGACCATCCCACAAAAACGCTTTGTTACCGAGATAACAATGGCGGAAAATTGAGATTTTTCAAAATATATTAATTTTTCTAATTTTTTAGAGGCTTTAGTGAGGTTCTGGAATAATCAATTCCTATGTAAAATTAGCTGAGGAATTCAATGAAACCTGTTCCAAGTTTGTAACTTCAACGGTTATAAAGATAATTGGAAAAATATGCTAGAAAACGCTATTTTTCAACAATAGGTTATAACTGGATAAGGAATCATAAAATTGTATTTTTTATTAATAGAAGTTGAAGAGAGTCGGATTCTAAAGAAAAAGTTGAATGGCGGCGATTGTGTAAATCTTACCCAAATCTCAGAAATGGCGATCAAAAATCGCAAAATCGCTACTAAACACAAATTTATCACTTGTGCTGAGTTTTGTCAATTTTGCGATTTTTGATTGTCATTTCTGAGATTTGGGTAAGATTTACACAATCGCCGCCATTCAACTTTTTCTTTAGAATCCGACTCTCTTCAAATTCCATTAATAAAAAATACAATTTTATGATTACTTATCCAGTTATAACCCTTATTGTTGAAAAATTGCGTTTTGCAGCATATTTTTCCCATTTTTCTCAATAACCGTTGATGTTACAAACTTGGAACTGGTTTCATTGAATTTCTCAGCTAATTTTACATAGGAATTAATTATTTTAGAATCTCACTAAAGCCTCTAAAAAATTAGAAAAATTAATATATTTTGAAAAATCTCAATTTTCCACTATTGTTATCTCGGTAACAAAGCGTTTTTGGGGGATGGTCCCATGGAACTTTTTTGTCTACTTGGTGTGAGGAATCAGCCTGAGAAGTATTGCACATTCCTCCTGAAACACCCTGTATAGTTAGCAATTATCAGTGCAATCAGGCAAGAAAATGACAAAATCGGGACATCCTAAGTAAAAGTTTCCCTCCGACTGCACAATAACTCCATGGAAAACAAACTGAAATTGCAGCTACGGTTTTTGCCAAAGATGTTAGGTTAAATCTATTGGATTCTGATGGAATCGGCCCTCAGGGCGCAGACGTTCTGTTTCGAGTTCAATGAATTTGGAATTAGAATTTGCAAAACAAATCTGTGCGAAGAGGCCCAAATATCAGCCATTTATTCAGCAGTAGTGCAGAAAATGAAGGCTTTCGAAGCATGCCAAGTTGATTGAACTGGCTACATTCTATCAGTCTCTCTCCCATTACATTCCAAAGTGATTTGACATCAAATATTCCAGATCTGCGCATGCGCAGTCACACTCCTGGTTCAAGTGGCCATCTTGATCTTCTTTGCTTGACTATATAACAATAGTATATTACATAACAAGTGTGGGAAAGTCGGGTTTACAAATGAAAAAAAAATGTTTCCAAACAAGCCAAATGCATGTTTGAAATGTGGATTATCATGAGTTTGTAAACCTTCCAACACAGGTTATGTGGCTATGTTTTCGCCATATTAGTCAGAGAAGGATTTATTACAACCTCAAACAACTAAGAACATCACTTAAAGTTTACATAACCTACAGCAACAACTGCTGGCTTCACTCATTAGCTAGCAGACTGAACTTGTGCCTGCAGTATTTGGAATGAAACATCTGACCTAGATTTTTCGTGCAGTAATAATAATCATCATGATTATTATAGTGCTGTAATAATCATAATAATGATTATTCCCGTATTCTAAGCTGTATAAAGAACAGCTGATGTTTGATTCTCTATAAACAGCAACTTATCAAACGCAAATACAGCTTCAAAAGTTTTTCCAAGCACACTCAAACTTGAGGCACCCTCAAGTTCACATTTAACAGTTTAAATTTTCTATACTATGTCAGCTGTTCTATTGTTAACTTGTCAAAACTCACAAGGGTGCCTCATGTTTGAGTGTCCTTGGAAAACCCCAGCAAAGGACATTTCATAATTTTCCATTATGGTATCTGTGATGATTTCAAACAGCAATGTTAACCGGATTGAAAGGAAGGTAGATGATATTGTCTGGGATCTAGACGATTGGCCAACAAATTTCCCTTATTTACTTGAAACAGCCGTAAAGACTGTTGACGTTGGTGCAGGAAGTGATGAAATTTTTTTCACGGAAATGGGCGCTACTTATGATGCCAACATCTCGTGAGTAAATCCAACTCCAACTTTTTAATATATGCAATAAGGAACCACAAATCTTGAATTACATTTTCAATCCATTTCTGAAAATTTCATTCAACATTTGGTTGTCCAGATTAAACTTGTGACTCTTTTTGGTATAATTTGCCTGGCATTGATACAAATTTCATCCACCACACTCTTCTTATAGTACAGTCCAAGGTAATTAGAATAGAGAGGTAACAATCATCGTAACCATAGCCGGGAGAAAACCGTGAGTTCTGACGTCATTGGAACCACAGCTGTGAATTTCCCAACTTTTAGCGCCAGCAAACGTCAGTTCTCCTGGCTACGGATATGATGACTGTTACCTATAATTATATTTTATATACTAGCCGGCAGACTCGCTTTGCTCGCCTTCTCCGCCTAGCCAGGGGGCTCCACCCCCTGGACCCCCGACAGAATCAGCAGTGTCAGTGAGTCAAACAGGCTTGCTTTGCTCGCCTGCAAAACCTCTGTCAGTGTCAGCTGGGTCAAACAGGCTCGCTTCGCTTGTCTGCAATTACCGTTCAAAAGAATTTGCTTTCATCATCATATCACTTAACAGTTCTTTGAGTCATCGTTTGAATCAGTTGGACTATTCAAATGTATCTGATTTGAACGTTTGATACATTTAGTTTGATTTGAAGATATTTAGTTCAGTAGTATCTGTGGACTAAACAAAAGTGCAGGTGTTCTTAACGCTATAACAAACAGAAAACATCATTGGGAAGATGCCGAATCTTAACTTTGGAAATGTTATTCTGGTAATGGTACAGAATTTCATAAAACCGCAATATTACTTTCAACAGTAAATTTAAGAGTGGGTGGTAGCGGACGACGAACCGCCGAACGGCAAAATCAAGCCCCATAAAAACAATGTAATTTTTATCAATCTCTCGGAGCAGATAGACACTCTATTTATGAACACAATTTCACGTTCTTTATCTCATTGGGAAGAGAAATAATTTCTCCAGGGGCGTGACTTTTTACTTTTTCGATTTTTAGTTTATTTCAATAATTAGAGCTCAATACTTTTATAGTTGATTAATTGTTTATTGTTTTGTTTATGAGGGTGAAGCCCACATGAGCTCTTAGGCTTGTGCGTGGGTAATGAAATGGATGATAGATGACGACTACTTTTTTTTATGTAGTCGGGACCGACGGCTTATCGTCTCCTCCGAAAGACGGGGTGGCCGTATTTATGTGATTGTGCTGTGGTCAAAAATTGTTTCCCCGCTTGGGACTTGAACCAGGGTCCACCTGGTTATCAGACCGGCGCTTTACCACTCCTCCAACGAGCCACCCAAATTATTATACGATAATTATTAAAATTAACTAAAAATAAAAAAAGTAGAAAGTCACGCCCGTGGAGAATGTAATTATTTCTCCAATGACATAGAGAACGTGGAATTCTGTTCATAATAGAGGCTCTATCTGCTCTGAGAGATTGATAAGAATTACATTGTTTTCATGGTGTTTAAACTATTCGATCTGTCAATGTACGATCACATTATCACCATGTTTCTCAATTGAGAGATGATGGTTCAAACTAAAATTCAGTACAACGTTTTTGGAGAAATCGACCCTCAGGTCTAGCCTATCCAAACAGAGAAGACCCTCTGGCAAGATGGGAGAATGACAATATTGCTCCAAAAATTATCAATTTTATTTCAAATTGGACGTAGTTATGCAGAAAGGAACCAACCCACAAAAATAAAAAAATGGATTTTTCAATTTTTGGGTTGATGAAACTCTTATTTATGTTGTGAAAAACGAAATCAACCCCTAGGTCACTGATTTGTATGAAAAAATCACTGGAAACGACTTGGATGCTGATTATGTGGGTTGGTTTCTTTCTGCAAAAAAATATCCTACTTCATGTGTTATGCAGGAAGAAACCAACCCACATAATTGCCATGAAATGGAAAATTTTATTATTATGAACCAGACTAAAATAAATTCTAGTTTCTCAAAGAGGAAAATCATAAGGGGCTATTTTCTTATTCTTACCCATTGATTACTATCATACAGACAATTGTTCTGTCAAAATTCCTCACCCCTACCCGTCTTGCTACACACCTTAATAGTTTCCATTTGCAAGGATTTCTTTCATTGAATTTATCACAGCAACCATTGAAGATAAGACATTATCTTCCCATCATTATTTATAAAATAAAATCTCCTTTTTTTCATGTCATTACCATTACTTTCACTCAAGCTTATGTGGTTCAAGAGTTATACGCATGGAAGAATGATGGAAGCCCACAAATTTCTGGCTAGAAATTCCATTCTACACAAATAAAAGTTAACTGGGAAATGTCTAATATGAAACTTGTGGAACATTTTTAATACCTACTTTGAGAGTAATAAGAATATAAATTTTGTTAGAATTCAACGTGAGTAGGCCTATATGTCTGTTAATATAGCCTAAGTTACCTACGAAAAGCACGATGTCGGAAGCTCTTGTCTAAGGCTGGCCGCATGTTACAAGAATTCACGGCAAATTAAACATTACAGGAAATTTTGAAGAGACGTTCAATTCCAGTAGATAAATAAATTTTGATATTTTAAAAATTAATAATGAAATGCCATACAAGTTTTATGAAAAATATCAATTATGTAAAGTCAGAGTCAAATAGTTATGTAGCCTAAACCTTTATTCAAAAAAGAATGAAAATTAGCGGCTGAACAAAAAGTTTTTCTTTCATTCTTCCATGAATAACTCCTCAACGTCAAGAACTAGAATGTATGTAATGTGGGGACTTCACTAATGATGAATACATATGAGTTGAAGCCAATTGAATTCACTGAATAATGGAACAAACTTCAACTATTTATTTCTATAGAGTGCCGAGATACAACTGATATAAGAATTCTTAATAGTAAGAGGGGTGGGGGTGGAACTTCAGGCAAGACACTTGCCAACATGCTAGTAATCGATGGGAAAAATCAACTTCATATAATTTTCCCGAATGAATTATTTTCAAATTTTAAATGAGTTTAAACGGGGTATTTTAGCACTCACTTGATGGACCATAGTATCAGGTCATCCGCTTCTGATATCGCGCTTTTCGTTTATTAACTTACACTTTAGTTTAATTTCAGAAAAATATAAATGTTTCTATCATTCAAAATGTAGGTATAGATAAGTTTTACAAGTTTCATATGAGTCATTTCCAGTAGAACCATCCTGTGACCTTTCATTTTGAAGATAATTCAAATTTCAGGCAGAGATCTAGCTAGGGATTCCCTTAATTCTTTCATCTATAACTTTTGAGCCGCAGGAGCTACAATGATACGATGTTACAATGGTGAGACATAAAATAAAGATGATTTTTCTAAAAGATGAGGAAGAGTTTTATTTTTTTTCTCCAATGAGTGATGAGATACATTCAATGTAAGAAGCCCTTGGAAACTTTGAGGGGGTGCTGAGGGGGTAGCAAGATAGTTGGTGGTGGGGAACTTTGGCAGAAGACTTTTTCGTATAATATTAATAGATGAGAAGAAAATTAGCCTCATATAATTCAATTTTCCTGAAAAAACTTTAATTTTAGTCTCATTCCTATCGCAATTATGTGGGTTGGTTCCTATCTGCATTTCACATAAAGTAGGATATTTTTTTTGCAGCAGAAAGGAAACAACCCACATAAAAGCCATAGAATATATGGGAAACGAATTATTTTTTTTATTTATAAATATCTATTTTATGATATTAAAAGCACATATACGGTCCCAAATTCGGAATACCTTAATAAAATAGGAGGTATTATTGCAGTTTCAACTTTGGTACGCGATATCTCAAAAGTATTTGATTGTGGGTTGGTTCCTTTCTGCACATTTATAATTCTAGTACGAAAATTGACCAAACTGAAGTCATTTTCTTACCTTGCCAGAGCGCCTCCTATGCTTGGACAGACTAACCTATAGAAAATGTTGGAATATAGACTAACGTAGATTCTGTATTTTTTTCAAAGCTGTGACCTGACAGCCACTGATGGAGGTAGACCCATACCAACATTCCAAAGGTGGGAAGTTGCTAAAAACAATGATGAAGAATTGGAACTGACTACTGATGTGGTGACAGGTCAGCTTGAAAATGATAAAACTATCTATTCGAAATTCTTTGAAAACCCGGAGTTCGAAGCTTGGATTTGTAAACCATTGGGCGAACAATCGCAGAACAAAGAGGTAAGATTCCAGGACAGGCGGCATACTTCATATGCAGGGTGTTTCAGGAGGAATGTACAATTCTTCTCAGGCTGATTCCTTACACCTTGTAGACAAAAAAGTTCCGTGGGACCAACCCCCAAAAACGCTTTGTTACCGAGATAACAATGGCGGAAAATTAAGATTTTTCAAAAAAGATTAATTTTTCTAATTTTGTAGAGGCTTCACACAGGTTCTAGATTATTGAATTCTCATATAAAATTAGCCGAGGATTCCAATGAAACCCAGTTTTGAGTATGTAACTTCAATGGTTATTGAGATAATTGGGAAAATATGCTAAAAATTGCCATTTTTCTACAATAAGGTTTATAACTGGATGAGGAATCAAAATTTTATATTATTTATTAATGGGAATTGAAGAGAGTTGGACTCTGAAGAAAAAGTTTAATGGCGGTATTTGTGTAAATCTTACCCAAATCTCAGAAATTGCGATCAAAAATCGCCAAATTGACAAAACATAGCACGTGAAAAATGTGTGTATAGTAGCGATTATGCGAATTTTGATCGCAATTGTGAGATTTGGGTAAGATTTACACATTATCGCCGCCATTTAACGTTTTCTTCAGGATCCGACTCCCTTCAACTTCCAAAGGTAACGAAGCGTTTTCGGGGGTTGGTCCCATGGAACTTGTTTGACTACTTGGTATAAGGAATTCGCCTGAGAAGTATTTCACATTCCTCCTTAAACACCCTGTATATATCCATATCCAACTATCATAATAAATTATGATCAAGCTAGTCATAATTATAGGGCTCCAGAAGTTGGCTTGTGATTCAACTCACCCGGTCTCTGGTGGTCGAAATATGAACTTCACAGCTATAGTCTTTCCAAGCAAAGAAGACTCTCTGGCAAGATTGAAAAATGGCTCTAGCTCGGTCAATATTGGTTCAAAAATTATTAATTCGATCTGAAATTGTAGGAAACAATTTGATCTACTATTAAGACCACATTTATAATTCTTGAAACAATATTAACCGAGCTGGAGTCATTTTTTCATATTTCCAAAGGGTCTTCTTTGCTTGAACAGACTATATTATACCGATGTCAATTGACTCAACATGTTTTGTGGTATTATTCAATTTTATCATCAGATTATCGATAATATCGTAAAGCTATAAATTATTTATTAGTTTGGGATTGTTAAGAAATGTAGTTACAATAATTTGAATGCATTCCCATTTGATAATTCGTTATCATTTGTTTCTAAGTGAGGTTCATCAGCCATTTTGTTTTTCTTTACTCTCTCGATCGTGAGATCTTTCAGGAACAAAATAAATAGGAAACCTTTTTCCCTTGCACTACAGCCGCTGGCGGCTTGTGCCCACAAATCAGGTGAAGTGCTGTACAGTTGAAGATACGGACACTTTACCTGTTTTGTGGGTACGAGCCACCAGTGACTTGAGCATCTTTTCTTTGAAATAGAGTAGCTTTTCTACTCGCAGGTATTCTAAAACATAAGCGAATGTAGCTACGTGGATTTTAATAAACCGCGGTTAGTGGCGAGCTGCCAAGTACACTTTTTGTACACCGGACGCGCTAGTCTCATTTCTGCAGCTCCTATAGCTCCTATAGTTGTAATGAGAAATATCACAGAGAAGAAATTTCCTTCTCTGTGGAAATATCCACTACGGTACAAGCCATAAAATAGTAATTAATTATAGTTAATAGCTCCAAAACGGTTCAACATCATATCAATATTGATGTGCGGCTTTTTCCGTGCATCTTGTCTCGAGAATCAAGATTCTTTGTATGTGGTAGAAAAAATTTTAAATTGAGAAATTGTAATGTTAAGTTTGATGATCTATTATAACCTTGTTATGGACTGTTGTAAAATTTTTTTTGAGGGAGCAGTTTTAATCATTAGCCTAATGTTCATAATTATTATTCAATGAATTATTATATGTATAATATCCCTGAATACTATTATAATTAATTAAATTCAAATGTTCTCTAAAAAATTTCAATTTCATAGTATATTTTAATTGGAGGTTTTTCTACTCAAAACCATAGATTCTACATGCAATTTTCAGTAATTTTTTTTTCCTATTGACCTTTGTTTTTGAGATACATCGATTTTTCGATATTTTCAAGAAGGCCTATTCGAAGTTTGTCAAGATTGAATTTTGAAGAAATCGTTGGAAAAAGGACAAAATTTGACATCAATTCAGATATAACAGATGCCAAAGTCGGTTGAAGTTGAAAAAGAGTGATTTTTTAGTTTTTATAAAACTCCAAACATAGGCCTACTTTTCTCGATTTTTTCCCTAGGGTAAGAAATAATCGTTTCAAGTTCTATCCACAGAAAAGTGAGTGGGAGCATCAAGTAACCATGAAACCTCTTTGAACTTTAAAAATACTGATTAATTTTATATTTTGGCAAATATTCCAATAACCACTGCAGATACGAACATCTAACCAGTCTAACCAGCCGAATTTCCAGCAGAAAAAGTGTTTAGTATGCCCGAAATCACTCAGAACAAAGCTATCAAATTGCAGACAAAAAACTATTGACACTCAACAAGATTAGTCTAAAGAATACTGCTCAGTAATATTGACTTTGGCATGTTTTATATTTCAAATCGATGTGATGTAAAATTTTGCCTTCTTTTCAACGGTTCCCTTAAAATTCAATTTTGTCGGATGATTCTTGAGATATTGACAATTTATAAACTGTAAGTGGGCCCACTTGAAAAATATCAAAAAATCTATTTATATATCTCGAAAACGATGGTCGATAGGGAAGAAAATTACTGGTAATTTTTTGTTGTGAATTGCATGTGGAATCTATGGTTCCCGGCTTTTCACCTTACGTGGGACACTCTGTATATCTTGAAAGCAAAGGTCGATAGGGAAAAATTTTATACACATCTTGACCACACCCTACTGCTACTAAACGTTCCCTAATGAATTCATTTGAAAACAGCTGGAATTGACGCGAGTGGTGAGTAAGCAAACTCTGAAAAAAGGAACAGGAGTCTGTAAAATAGAGTCCAATACCTACAAGGATGTGACTAGTCTTCAGGCAGATAGTGATCAACTGAAAGTGACAGTGGAGAGTGTAAGATATTACACTTCTGGATCACTTACACCAGTTCATTTCAGTAAGTTTTATATTGTAGCCTATTTCACATTGAATTTGAATCATCATCTTTATCACTTTAAAGGGGTCTTAGACAAGATGTGTACATGTCGCTTTCACTATAGTCGCTCACAGATCATTGGAATGACCAAGGTCAACCAAGTCTCTCACCACCCTTCCTCGGTTCTCCCTCTGATGCTGCCGCTTCATACTCAGGGGAAGCTATAAGTAAGGGAGAGAGTGAGTGTGAGAGAGAAGGAGTGATGTTTTGTTTGGGTGAGGAGGATATTGTTCATCTTCCTTGGTTTGTTTTGTAGGAGGAGGAAACAATTATTCTAGGCTAGCCGAATGAGAGTGGACAACAGTGGCAACAGGGCTCACCATTGCCAGTGACCTTGGTCATTCCAATGATCTGTGGGCGACTATAGTCACCTGTTCAGTACGTTGGGCCAAAATTTCTTGGCACCTGACAGCTGAGTGTTATTAATCTCATTAAAACCATTGCCTGCTGCTCTAATTCAAGGTGTATAGAATAGTAGAGGTGGGGCAGAGTGAAGCAGCTAACTATGATACTGACGTCAAGGAGTTCCTGTAGTCAAAAATTTAGCATTGATTTCCCCATCCTTGGCAAAAAATTGTATGCTTTTTTCCAATTTACGAAATACAGAATTGTTTAGTGGATGAATTTCTCATATGAGCTTGTTATATGTAGAGAATTTCAAGACCTTCATTTTGAGTGATTTATATCTATATTCTACTTAAATTTAACATGATAAAATAGTATAGTAGTTTTGAAAACGTTGTTTTGCGACATCAAGAATACAGAGCTTTACAGCCAAAGCGATCAGCTGAGGCTGGAAAGGTGAGTATTCACAACGTTGCAAAGGTTT
Organism: Sogatella furcifera; assembly: GCA_017141385.1. Classification (NCBI taxonomy): domain Eukaryota; kingdom Metazoa; phylum Arthropoda; class Insecta; order Hemiptera; family Delphacidae; genus Sogatella; species Sogatella furcifera. Next base: position 15,500,424 of record CM029553.1, read on the forward strand.
TTGGAACGTGTTGTGTATTTATGGTACACTTTAAAGAAAGGCTTATTAGAATAAGATGAGAAGCTCTAAATCTTATCTTATAAATAAGATATACAAATTCAACTTTCTGCATTCCATATTGGGAATTTCCGTTATTTGTTTTAAAATAAATTTGGGATTTTAATTTCTAATTTCAACATAGGTTATCAGTTGCTAGAATCAATTCCCAATCAAAACAGAAGGTTAGGTGTGGAACAGTTCGGAAGAAAAATTATTGCTTGAAGAAAATCATCTGCTAAATTGTCTGATGCAATCAGCTGGAAAATGCTCGAAATAGTTGACTTACCTGTTCAGTCGACCAATTTGCATGGAATGCGCTGTTAAGTCAATGGAGAATTTTGTTGACAGCTGATTTTTCCTATCTAATATGGCTATAAGGCCTGAATATCAGCTGGTTTATACCACACTAGTGTGGAAAATAAAAGCTTTCAAAGCCTGTCAAGTAGATTGAAACTGGCTAGTTCCCATCAAGTGTACCAAAAGTCCGTTAATGTGTCTTGGGAATGCTTTCCAGCTGAGCTTATTCAATTATGGATTGCAATGCTATCAAATGCAATGATATCATAAACCTACTGTATCTTATAATTGCATTGCTACTCATAATTGAATTAGCCCAGGTGGAGAGCATTCCCAAGACACGTTAAAGGACTTTTTTGCCACACTGCACAGAAAGCAGCTGTTTTCTGTGCACTCAAGAGATTCGAAAGAAGCCATTTACAGGCGGTTTTGCTACTAGCTTTGAAACAGGGATCTTTCGAAGCTAGTGCACAGAAAGAGACTGGTAGTTACCTATCCGGCCGCTAGATCGGGCGACAATGCACTTTCTTCTCAAGCCGCCATAGCCTATTTCAGTTTGAATCAGCGATCGCCGCAAACATTCTTATACAATATTTATTATTCTTATCCTTGCAGTGTGGCAAAAAGTACTGTACTCAACTCACACAGAAAGGTTTTTACGGTATTCGGATAACATATTCCCGGGAAACTATCCTCATACCGTAAACACCTACTTTCTGTGCTTGTAGTGTAATGTACTATTCTGGTACACTTGATAGAAAGTAGCCAGTTTTGATCTACTTGACAGGCTTTGAAAGCCTTCATTTTCCACTCTAGTGTGGAATAAACGGCTGATATTTGGGCCTTATAGCTGTACAAAATAGGAGAAATCAGCTGTCAAAAAAATTTTCGAACTATTTCTAATATTTTCCAACTGATTGCACCAGACAATTAAGCATATGATTTTCTTCAAACAATAATTTTTGTTCCGTGTAATTCCACACCTAACCTTTTGTTTTGATCAGGAATTGATTTCAGCAACTGATAACCTTTGTTGAAATCAGAATCCTGAATTTATTTTAAAACAGAGAATCGGAAATTACCAATATGGAATTCAGCAAGTTGAATTTGTATGTCGTATTTATAAAAACGTTCTCATCTTATTCTAATTAGCCTTTCTATGAAGTGTACCAAAAACACAAATACACAACACGTTTTGAAAACGTTCGTGACGTCGCAAATACTCACCTTTCCAGCCTCAGCTGATCACTTCAGCTGTAAAGCTCCGTATTCTTGACGTTGAAAAACGACGTTTTCAAAACTAGTGGTAAAATGTACTATATCTCATGTTGAATTTGAGTAAAATATAGATTCAAATCACTCAAAATGTAGGTCTTGAAATTATCTATAAGCTCATAGAAGAAATTTATCTATTGAACAATCCTGTATTTCATAAATTGGAAAAAGCGTACGATTTTTCTTCAAGGATAGGGAAATCAATGCTAAATTCTTAACTAGAAGAGCTCTGTAACGTCAGTATCATAGCTTTCCCAGCCAGCTGTTTCACTCTGCACCACTCTACTATTCTATACACCTTTGCTCTAATTCACTCTTATAGTCCAGTCACTTTATACATTGTTGCTTGCAAAATGTATTGTAGCTATGATTTTTTAATATGTTGTTAGGATACATAAGAGTAGTCTGTAACTGATTTATCACCAAAAAATTTTGCCATCTTGAAAAAACGATAAAAAATCTGCTCATTTTTTGGTTTTTGTACAAATAACTCGGAAACTATTCATCGCACAAAAATTATCTTCGCAGAAAATCTGAAGAGCATAAAATTATCTACAATTTGAAATATAATTGAGAAAATTTCAATACTTGGCGATCGAGATATCATCAGTCGAAAACGAGCAATTTTCTCAAAAAAGTTGAGAAGTTTTGTAGTTATGTTATAGATTGCGATAAATTTCAAAAACCAATTATTTTACAGCAAATTTATTAATGCGAGAGTTGTAGAGAATTTCATTAGCTCCAATTTGAGATAATAAATTCATCTATTTGAAGTATATTTCGCTGAAAAATCACGCTTAAGCTGAATTCTGTTGTATCAGTTTTGTGAGAGATGATGGAGAGATACCGATTTAGGCTTAGCTGACGTGTCGAGTCAGATGCATGAAGCTCTACATTTATTTGAAGCGTTTATAAATCGCAATTAGTGATTGAGATGAATCAAATTATCACAGATTCTTCAAATATTCTGCATGCATTCTGTATCCATCAATCATTGTTTTTTTTTAATCTTAACAATGTTGTACTATAGTCTAAATAATTTATCACATGATTATCACTCATAAGTATCAAGTATCGATATCAAAATGAACTTTCGGCCTTCAATCCAATAGAAGCGAACGGGAGTAGAACATGGAAAATCTATAAAGTACCGGCATACTACTCAATATTGTTTTAGATGTCGAACGTGGCTTTATAGAAAACTGTAGACCTACTTTCATTCGACAGCTCAATCAGGTAACATATTCATGAGGGATGCTGGAGAATATAAAAAATATGTAATATTATTCCTGAATCAGCTCCATCATGACCAGAAAAGTGTTTTCCAAAAAATAACAAATGTTGACTGTTGCCCATTGACTACTTATCTTCTCAAAATTCTTGTATGTTTATTTTGTGGTGGAGATATTACTAAAACTGTGGTGGAGAATTCGTAGAACTAAAAACTCGAGTCACCTACAGTACTTGCCTGAAGGATTGTCGTTCATTGAGCAATTGACTGTGAGGAAACCTGTACTTGATGCAGCACAGAATCGTCGTAATGATGAATTGGTAGATAAGATTTTGCTACGGCTTTCTGTTTTTGGAGATTTAGTAGCAGCTATGGCTAGATAACACCGGATGTGTTACAAGAGACTATTCCTTCCTAATTCAATGTGTGAACGGAAAAAATCGAAGAAGTGGTGGAGTGGAAGTAATCGAGGAGCAAGATTGTCTGATTTAAACGGAGCTTTCTTATAGATCATTGTATGATAATTGGTATTCGGCCAGTTGGAAGGAGAAGTGTGGGCAGACCGCGTAAAAGATGGACATAGAGAAGCTGTTGAAGTCGGAGCAGACGACGACGGCGGAGAAGGGATGGAGAATTTCTTTCGATGGTACAAAATTACTCAAATTTAAAATTATATCATGTCATGATTTTTATTGAAATTTGGGCAAGTCGGGAGCATCTTCACACGTGTTGACAAAATTTGCAGCGAAAAACTGCACATGTGGCCCTATGATTGTAATGTATGTCTCACTGCATAAATAAATCCCATTCTAATGAGCAAGTAATTTCTGTATGTATGTGGAACCACGGATCTAGAAAACATCTCCAACGATTTCCTCGAAATTTGAAATGTAATATGACCGTGATAGAAAAATAAGATTGCACTAGGTCTCATGTCCTGGAAAACTCTCTGGCAGTATTAAAAAAAAATCAAATATTGCTTCAGGAATAGTCTCAAGGAATAGAGTATAAGGAATAGTCTCTGTATAACGGCTGTTATCGTTAGCTGACCAACGCTATCTAGCTGGAGTAAATGGAGTTACATTCAAATCTACAACACATGTTCATGACAAAAAATTGTTGGAGGTGATCAATTTTGAATTTATTTTACATTTTTGCAATAACACATTTATGTAATTCACCAGTTAGCCGCAGACAGCATTTCTGTACCAGATATTACAGAAATTACTCGCTTAATATAATAGGATTATGATTGTATGTATGTCTCACTGGGTAGATAAATTGTATTTTTCAAACATTAACATCATTATAATATTAAATTTTACAGCTGGCTATCGGATACTTGAAAAGGACCTATCACGTCTATCAGACGTCTGGCGAAGTGGTACCAAAAAATTGTTGGAAGATTTTGAAAAACCGTACACAGGAATGTGAGATACTTTCAATTGATAACAATCTTCATATATAAAAGCGAAATGGCACTGATTCATTCATTCATCAACAGAACTAAAAATCCACCGAAAGCGTTCGAACTTCGCAGGCATGTTCAGTTGGACGTTTAGAAGCGCGCTAAGAACGGATTTTGAAAACTTTCCATGGATACGTCAAATATTCAAGTTTTTTTTTTTAGGTTTCCTTCATTTTTTCGAGAACTAATCGTTAGAAAATGTTGATATCTGGTGGGCAGGTTCAGATAAGGTCAAGAAATGTTGTGTTAAAATATTTTTGATATCCGTTCAGGAGTACGCCAGTAATAACTTTCTCAAAATTGTAAGTGTATTGCGGGTTGCATATCTTCCGCCTTGATACGTCCAATCCTTACTGTAAATTCAATGGTTCAGCGGAATTATAGATGAACTAATTAAAGAGATATTGAATCAAGTTTCAAACGGGGGTTATTCAAGTTCATTGGGGGGTCAGGATGCGGAGAGGAGAAGGCGAGCGAAGCGAGCCTGCCAGCTAGTATTCTATAATAATGGATAATTAATTGATCAATAATAATTGATCTTAATACTATTAAGACCACATTTATGATTATTGAACAAATATTGACCAAGCTTGAATCATTTTCACATCTTGCAAGAGGGTCTTCTTTGCTTGGACAGTCGATACCAATGGAAATGTCGCAAGGCTACCCATATTATGGAGAGTATTGAGTTAAGTTAAAAATCATGCATGTTGACTTTTCTCTTCTTTTCTCTGGGCTTAATTTTAATGAAATAGGATCATGAAAGTATGAAGATTTGAAAGTATCAAAATTTCCGTAGGGAATTCCTTTTGTAGCTGTTTTTAATAAAAATAATAATACAATTTCAAAGAATGAATAAAAATCACAAAGCTTTTTTGGACCAGGCATGGTTTTTACCATTTCAACAACACTATAATCTACTTAGGCCTTTTCCTCAAGTTTCAAAACATCAGGTTTATGAATAACAACATGGTGCAATGTTATTCAGAATAAAATTATTGGCATTAAAAAAAATATGCATATGGTTTCTGTTGTGGGGAGCTACCCATAAGGGTAGGTTCCACTCTCCTTGGTCACAATCTGGTCACCCATCCGAAATCAGTCCATAGTGTTTTATTGGACTTATTTGGCAATGGCAAGTAGCACCTCGCGCTGACGCCGCTTATAAGAATGCAGCCGTGGCCTATAGGCCACTATACGGACGGTACTTATGCATTAGCGTCCACCTTTAGTTCTGAACAAACTTCTAGCAATATAATGATCTAATTTGATACAGTGTTATTGAACATTTTAGAATTAGTGACTGACAAAAATAACATTAAAAAACCGAACACGAAAAATCGATTCTAAAAAATATTTCTTGGAGAAAAAGGTATGGGAACGCCTCTCTCACGAGCTCCCTCTCAAATGAAACCCTGGTTTTATACAAGGTGAAAACATTATAGTGGCACAACTGGATATAATGCAAACAGCATGATCGAGATATCGAAGCGAAATCTTAACCATACCTCATATAACACTGCTCGTTACTTTTTCAGGTGGTAAAAAATTTTTTTTCCGCCATCTTGGATCCGCCACATTGAATTTAACTTCTCTTTTTCAAATAGGAAGGTACATGATTACGCATGATTCCGATGCAGTTTTCCAAGAGAAATTGAATGCCGGAACCCGCACATCGGTATGTCCAACCGTTTAAAAGTAATACAATTTTTAAAATCAGAGATCTTCACTATAAATCTGTTAATAGCTCCATAACGGTTCGACCTATCAAAGTGCAGCTCTCGCCATTTATTTTGTCTTGAAATTCTGTATTAAAATCTTGTAACACATGACCACAATTTAGTCCGCCATCTTGGATTTTTCATAATGTTTTATATAAGATCGTCATGTGATACATGATTTCAATGCAGGATTTCATGACAAAATGAATGGCGAGAACTGCACTTTGATAGGTCGAACCGTTATGGAGCTATTAACAGATTTACAGTAAAGATCTCTGATTTTGAAAATTGTATTACTTTTAAACAGTTGGACATACCGATGTGCGGTTTCCGGCATTCAATTTCTCTTGGAAAACTGCATCGGAATCATGTATCATATTTAAAAAAGAGAAGTTGAATTCAATATGGCGGATCCATAAAAATATTTTAGAACCTGAAAAAGTGAATAGAAGTGTTATATGAGGTGTGGTCAAGGTCTCGCTCAGATATCTCATGCCGTTTGCATTATATCCAGGTGTGCCACTTTGAGGTTTTCACCGCTTTTATATTGTATGACTGATGAATTCTATTCTATTCATTCTAGTGAGATGTTATGATTTTTGCAGGGACCAGGTAATTGAAAAGTATGTCAATTATGATAGAACGTATGTGAATAACGTGCTAGTATCAACTATATCTGAAGGCCGTGGAACTTTACTGGTTGGATCAAGGTGGCAGAGAGTTATTGGGTCAACTCAAACTGAAGTAAAGTAAGTTATAGTCTGTCTAAGCAACGAAGACCCTCTGGCAAGATGAGAAAACTACTCCAGCTCGGTCAATATTGGTTAAAAAATTATCGATTTCGTCTCAAATTGTAGATCAGAATGTTTCCTACGATTGAGACCGAATCAATAATTATTTTTGAACCAATATTGACCGAGCTGGAGTCTTTTCCTCATCTTGCCAGAGGGTCTTCTTTGCTTGTACAAACTATATCAGTTCTGTCATAATTTTAATCCTCTACTGGTATGGTACGGGTTACATCCAACCCAGGCGTGTTTTACCATAGCTTCCTTTAATAGAAGGCTCTGCCCTAATAATATGGCAACGTCGCACCGTAGTCACAGTCTTTTCATATGAAAGCATTAAGTACAGGTACAAATCATGCATGTTGACTTGGTTTTTCTCTCTTTGAGCATAATTCCCAAGAAAAACGTTCATGAAACACTTTGTATAGAATTCCTTCGTGTTTTTTTTTTGTAATTGTGATAGAGATTAGCAAGAAAGATTAAGAATAGACAGTTATTTATTAAAATAACTTATGATCTGTAGCAAGTCAAATGTCAGAGCGCACACAAGAAACCCATCCGTTGGAACAACTGATTGGAAAATGATTTCAATACTATTAAATGGACCCAATTTCCTACTCTACATAGTTGTCAATTTTTAGGCCATGGCCTTCTATTTCTATTAAAAGAAGCTATGGTTTTACTCTTCTCTCCAACCCCATCTTTTGTTGGGAATGTGTCAGTCAATATAGCAGTCAGTGTCTTTTTTGCGTTATTGACTTTGTAGTGTTATCAATCGTTTTCTGGCCTGTTCTTTTTCTGGGTCGGATCTGACCCGACCGTACCTTCAATGTTCTTAGTTGAATGTTTCATACTTTTTTGTCAATAATGACTTCTACCAAGAAATTTCTCAATTCTGAGTTGATATTAGAAGAGCTAAATCGTTTGCAGAATATGAAAATTTAATTGGATCAGTGACAAAGAGTCTACAGATGATAAATGGATTTTTTATTTTTTTTCAATGGAAGTTGAAGAGAGTTCGATTATAAAAAAAAGTTGGGTGGCGCCGATTGTGTAAATCTTAAACCAAATCACAGAAATATCGATCAAAAATCGCCAAATCGGTAATAAGTGAAAATCTTGTACTATGTTCTATCTATTTTGTGATTTTTGATCGCTATTTCTGAGATTTGAGTGAGATTTACACATTCGCCGCCAATCAACTTTTTCTTGGAAATCCGACTCTCTTCAACTTCCATTAATAAAAAATACAAGTTTATTATTCCTTAGCTAGTTATAACCTTTAATATTTAAAAATGGTATTTTCAACATATTTCTCCCATTATCTCAATAACCGTTGAAGTTACAAACTTCAAATTGGTTTCATTGAATTTCTCAGCTAATTTTACACAAAAATTTATAATCTCAGAACCTGAGTAAAACCTCTAAAAATTAGAAAAATTTATATATTTTGAAAAATCTCAATTTTACCCCATTTTTATCTTGGTAACTGAGCGATTTTGGGGGTTTCTCCCATGTAGCTTTTTTGTCTACCAGTTGTAAGGGATCAGCCTGAGAAGTATTGCACATTCCTCCTGAAACACTCTGTATAATATACTGAATAGTATGTTTAAGGAAAGAATGCCGTCTGGCAAGATGGGAAAGTGACTCCAGCTCGGTCAATATTTGTTCAAGAATCATAAATGTGGTCTTGATAGCTCTTGCGATTCATACCCTCGAAACAGGTGAAGTGCCCGTATCAATTACTGTACAGCACTTCACTTTTTTTGTGGGCACGAGCCGCCAGTCTACCAGTTTAGATCAAACTGTTTCCTACGATTTGAGATCAAATTGATAATTTTTGAACTAATATTGACCGAGCTTGAGTCATTTTCCCATCTTGCCAGAGGGTCTTCTTCGCTTGGACAGACTATATACCTGCCTTTGTCATTCAAACATTCGAGTTTGGACTGAACAGACAATTATATAGTAGGTTAAATGGAGAACTTTATTGGGACACTGTCATTTTAACATCCTGTAGGCTACATGAACCGCAAAAATATTCCCACATTGGTGAACTACATGATATTTTAATTAATCAACACTGATTTGTTGTCTGATATTCTTCCAGATGTACTAAAAAAACTGACATTAGTGATGGAGGAAAATACGTTACCATTCTGCAATTAGATAATACCTTGATTCCATTTGATGAATGTTGTAAAGATCTGAACCAGGAAGTATGGACATGTGACGCTGGAACAGCTGATAAGGTAAGGTACAGTCTGTCTAAGCAAAGAAGACCCTCTGGAAAGATGAGAAAATGACTCCAGCTCGGTCAATATTGGTTCAAAAATTACTGATTTGGTCTTCAATCGTAGATCAGTATGTTTCCTATAATTGAGACCAAACCAATAATTTTTAAACAAAATTGACCGAGCTGGAGTCTTTTTCTCATCTTGCCAGAGGGTCTTCTTTGCTTGAACAGACTATAATACAAGGTTAGCCTCTGGTTGTTTGCACTTTATAGGGCAGAGGTGGAGGGCATTAAATTTTTCTGATTTTTCTTCACAAAATCATTTAAAAGTACGGTAGGCCTACTTCATCCTGAAACCTTTTTCACATTTTAAATATTCACTTTACATAGATGTTTTGGAATTATTATCTCACTGCCCTGACGATTTCCTCGAAATTTGAAATGTTATATAACCGTGATGGAAAAATAAGATTGCACCAGGTCTCATGCCCGGGAAAACTCTCTGGCAGGATTGATAAAAGAATTAAATATTGCTTCGGGAATAATCCCAAGTACTACGTATAATGGCTGTTATCGTTAGTTGATCAAAACTATCCAGCTGGAGTAAATGGAGATACATTCAAGTCTATTACACATGTTCATGTCAAAAAATTTTGAGAGGTGATCTCACAAATTTGAATTTATTTTTTACAATAACATACTTGATATGTAATTCGACAGTTCGGCCGCAGCTTGAGATCGAAGCTCGGTACCAGATATTTGCATGTTAATGGTTTTCAAGCAAGGTGCATTATCAATAAATTAATTGATCCATTTCATCAAAAAGAAACCTGTTCATACAATAATCATTATTCCATTGTAGAAACAATTATTATGACTCCATTAAGTAATAAGTTGTTGAGAAAGATTGATTGAAATGATAAAGCATATGGACATGCTTCTCGGTATTGTCATTGAATTGTCAATGGAAAAACTCTATTTATTATATTATATTCCTGTAAATACATTTATTCTCCACAAACATTTTGAAAGTTTAATCATGTTTTGATCGAAATGAAGCAGTGTTATTAAAAATTCTGAAGTCAGGTCTATTGTAGAAGTCATTTAAGCTGAAGCTACAGTAGTTGAATTTCCGGGTATTTTACGTCAATTAGACAATAGATTATACTTTAAATCATACATTATCATATATGAATCCATTCACTACAAATTGATCAATAACAATTGCGATACTTTCGAAATAAAGTTATATTCTTCAAAATTTCGAATGTCTCATCGCTAAATTTTCAGTTTGAATCGTCTGAAAAGCTAAGTTACATGAACTCCTGGTAGGTGGTGCTAGTGAGGCTGGTGATAGAGAGAGTCTCTGGATTCTCCATGGAAACTGTCCGTGAAATTGTTGTTTAGTGGCTAATATTAAATTGTATGAGATAATATGCAATATATAATTATATATTTAAAAACCTATATTATAATAAAATAATATTGGAATTAATATCAATAACATGAATATTGAGGTTAAAATGTTGTCCATATTTAATAATTTCAAGATGGCGGCCCAACACTATCAGAACCATCTACCCTCTACCCTCCACCCACTACCCTCTATCATCCATCCTCTACACTCCACCCGCCATGCTATCTATCCTCCAGGCAAATTACAATCTACCCTCCACCCTCTACCCTCTACCCTCCGGCAGTGCGGCCTCAGACTATAGAGCCTCAAGAATCCATGGTCTCTATATGGTTGTATTGATTAGACCAATCATTTTCTATTACAAACAGGAGATGAAAGAAGAACCAAAAATATTGAGAGTGGTGAATAGATTCACAATAGAAGGAAACTTTCGTGAAACGAAACTGAAGTATTTGAGATATTACGATGGAATTTTCGTCCGTAAAAATTATGTTCAATCAACAACAACAGCTGATCAAAATAGATATGACATTGAAATAGGGGAGGTGAAATATATTAGTCAGGAAAACAACGATGTTCTGAAGTATGGTAAGTTTTCTGGTACAGTCGGTCATAGCAAAGAATACCCTCTGGCAAGATGGGAAAATGACTCCAGCTTGGTCAATATTCCTTCAAGAACTATCATAAATGTGATCTTGATTGTTGTCGATCAAATCGTCTCCTACAATCTGAGATCAAATTGATTTTGAAACAAAATTGACCAAGCTTGAGTCATTTTTCCATCTTGCCAGTAGAGGGTCTCCTTCGCTTGGACAGACTATAATTTTGAGATTCTCTAAAGTGAGTAGGTAAATTTTAGAAAAGAAATAGAGTCCAGTAGGTATTAATGTTTTATTGGAATAGAAAAGATATGGAATCACATCACTCCTTTCGCAAGTAATCAAGAAAAGATTCTAAATAAAGATCCTCCTATGCAGAAAATTAGATGACTCGAAATTAGAGAATTACAAGTTTTTTATTCAAACACAACATGTTTTGCACTATTTAGAGACATTTTTTGAGTGTCATATGTCACTTGAAAATTCCTCTAAAAAGTAGGCTGGTTAGAAACATGTTGTGTACAAATGACGTACTTCTGAGAAAGAATCTGTAATAATTTCAAGTTTTTACTAACATACATTGATAGCCTGTAGTCTGTCCAAGCAAAGAAAATATTCTGGAAAGATTGGAAAATGACTCCAGCTGTGTCAATATTGTTTCAAAATTTATATATATTCAAACTGAAATTGTAGTTTCAAAACAGTTGACAAGCAGTTCGCGTGAGTGAGCTATATATCGAGTCCAGAGTGACCTTGAAATGTTTTGCTTTCGCTGGACGCTTTCAGACTGAAGTGATAGAAGTTAGCACTAGAAACACTAATTTGGCATCTTGTACTCAAACTCAAACACTAATACTTATTGAAAAAAATACTTTTTTTCCAGAGGGCACAACACTACTAAAATCAAATAATGGACAATTTGCTCCAACTGTAAAAGTTCTTCCAAGCATCAAGTAAGCCATCTATTATCAATTTTAATTACTATGGTATAGTCGTATGACCAAGCAAAGAAGACCCTCTGGCAAGATGAGAAAATAACTCCAGCTCGATCAATATTGGTCCAACAATTCTTGATCTGGTCTCAGTTTATTGTAGGAAACATTCTGACGATCTAAATTTTAAGACCAAATCAATAATTTTCGAACCAATATAGACCGAACTGGAATCATTTTCTCATCTTGGAGTCGTCCTTGCTTGGAAAAACTATAGCCTTCTCTTACAAAGGGGTTGACAGTTTAGGGAGGTGACAGGATACTGTATCGTACCCCGCTATAGGTGCAATACTTGTCAGGCTGATTCCTTACACCAAGTGGGCAAAAAAGTTCCGTGCGACAAACCCCCAAAAACGCTTTGTTATCAAGATAGCAATGGCGGAAAATTGAGAAAAAATATCAATATCAATTCTTCTAATTTTATAGAGGCTTTACTTGGGATCTTAAATAATCAATAATTCCTATGTAAACTTATCCGAAGAATTCAATGAAACCTGTTTAAAGACTGTAACTTGTAACGGTTATTAAGGTAACTGGAAAAATATGATAAAAAATTCAACTTTTCAACAATAAGGGTTACAACTGGATAAGGAGTCATAAATTTGTATTTTTTCAATGAAAGTTGAAGAGAGTCGGATTCTGAAAAAAATAAATGGCGGCGATTGTGTAAATCTTACCCAAATCTCAGAAATGAGATTTGTGTTTGGTAGCGATTTTGCTATTTTAGGTCCCTATTTCTGAGATTTGAGTAGATTTTCACAATCGCCGTCATTCAACTGTTCCCTCAGAATCCGACCCTCTTCAAATTCCATTGATAAAAAATGAAAAATTATGATTGCTTATATCCAGTTATAATCAATATTGGTGAAAAATGACGTTTTCAGCATATTTTTCCAATTATCTCAATAATCGTTGTTGTTGCAAACTTCAAACCGGTTTCATTGTATTCCTTTGATAATTTCAAATGGGAATTGGTTATTATAGAACCTGAGTAGAACTTCTACACAAAATGAGAAAAATTGATATTTTTTGAAAAATCTCAATTTTCCGCCATTGTTATCTCGGTACCTAACAAAGCGTTTTTGGGGGTTTGTCCCATGAAACGTTTTTGTCTACATGGTGTAAGGAATCAGCCCGAGAAGTATTGCACATTCCTCCTGTATAACAGATGAAGAATTGACCAATTTAGTCTGCAATAACGTTTGATGATGCTGATGATGTCATATTGTATAAAGAAACTTGTAAAAAAACCTGAGGCCTACCCTAAGCGTACCTATAGTCTGTCCAAGCAAAGAAGACTCTCTGGCGATATGGGAAAATGATTGCAGCTTAGTTCAATAATTTATTATAAAAATATGGTCTCAATAGTAGATCAAATTGTTTCCTACAATTTGAGATCAAATTGATAACTTTTGAACCAATATTAATCGACCAACAGTCACTCTCCCATCTTGCTAGAGGGTCTTCTTTGCTTGGACAAACTCTACCTACCCAGGTGTAAGAGGTCAATTTTTTCAATCAAATAAAGGATTAACATTTTGCAGCGTCACTTTTTCTCCCCTATTTCTAGTTCAATAAGTGTAGGCTATTATTTAAGAGACTGCACTTTGAGACAATTGTGTACAATAAAGTGATTGAATTTTGCAGAATAAAGACTGAGCCGATAGATTTCATGTTCTATGATATTCTCTCTCCACATCAAGCATTCAAAACCAGTGTGGGTTCCCAGGGGATGGTTATGGAAGTTGGAGAAAAACATCCAGCTGAAATTACTGTTAGAGATCATATCACGTGAGTACCTGAAACATGTGAACATACAATACTCTAAGAATGTAGGGAGAGGGGGGTAGTTGATGCGGGGGCACGTTGATGCATTCAATTTTCTGAGCCTAGAAACATAGAGACAGGATATGAGTCTGACATGTTGTCATGTGACCAGTTTAGTAATGCCTAATGTAGTTTCATTGCCGACAGACCACCAGGGGCGAACCCAGGAATTAATTTCGGGGGGGTGATATGGAATCAGGATGAAAAATGCTTCCAGGGGGGTTGTTGCTGCTTGCATGGATATTCTTATTGTACTCGCCTCCACCCAACAAACATTGTCAAATCTTTTCACCGTGTAGAATAAGAAATGTCTTTATGAACAGAAAAAAGTAATTAAAAATTTGTTTACATTATTGTAGATGAATAAATTTCAGGTAAAGTGGTTTGAGAAAGAGCTATAACTGGTATCTTATTAAATTGGTCAATTATTGGGTTCTAAGTTGTGCTGGAAGTTTTCGAAGATTAAAGTTTTCCTTCCAATAAATCTGAACTTGAGAATGTATGAGTTCTGGATACTGAATATTGCGATTGTATACATATATATTATTTTGATGATGGTACCGGTACCTTAATTCCAAATGTTGGAAAGAAGACGCTTTGGTCTCGATTGACTGTAGTGTTCCCATTCCACTATATTTATATTGCAGTTTTGAATAAATAAAATGGAAAATTGTTGAAAGTGTATTGAATAACATGTAAACCCCTCACACAAAATGGAATGTACCTACCACAGTAGATGCCTCGATTTATTTTGAGATCATTTTTTTAGACAAGTTCAGGGTTATGGGTGAATAATGTCTATGGATGAATAGTAGGGCTAGACCATTTATCCGATTTAGACCAGTAGCACTTTTTCATGTAAGATTTCACTCTCCGAAGTGTTGCAAAGGAGCAAAATGCTCTAGTTGTAACGGTAATTGTTGCACCAATCTCTAACATTTTATGGAACATTCAATAGAGGGAAATGTTTTTGTTGCATTTATTTGAGCAATGAATGAAATACTTGAGCTGGCGATGCTTGGTTCCAGATTTAATACATTTCTTCCTCCACAGGGATATCTTCCGCAAAGGGGAATTTTCTCAAAAAAGTACCCTAAAACTATATTTTTGAAGTTTTAAACCTTATTAATAGTAATAATTTGGCAATTCCTAATAAGTGCATCTTATCTAGTGTAAGATGAGTCCCAATTTCGGGGGGAGGATGTTTCCCCTTAATCCCCCCCTGGGTTCGCCCCTGCAGACCACTGTAAGCGGTTGTATAATTGAAAGAATGTTTTATGTAGTGAAACTCAAAAAATTTTGTCCATCATATTTGAGTTAAACTACAAGCAACAACATACCACCAGGGATAACTCAACCATTGGTAAAGCTCAAAGCACATTTATAGGTGAGTGTTACGTGATACCGTACTTTCAATTCCCCAGCCATCTTTGTTTTGAGGTTAGTTTGATTTTCAAGACACGCATCCAAATTGTCCCACTTCAGATTTTATTTATTCAATTAAAAACCTAATTGACACTGACTCCTATAAAAACGTTGCTTAAATTGTAGTGTTGGATGGTACCAATTAACTAGTAAAACCAGAACCCTCTATGTGGCCTATGAGTCAAGATATAATCGGAAATACATGGTGTGTTATGCCACGTTTACACCAGAATGTTTATAACTTTTGAATTATAAGTATACAGGGTTTCCAATTATACATAATATACAGGGTGTTTCAGGAGGAATGTGCAATACTTCTCAGGCTGATTCCTTACACCAAGTATACAAAAAAGTTCCAAAGTTGTGGGACAAACCCCCAAAAACTCTTTGTTACCAAGATAGCAATGGCGGAAAATTGAGATTTTTCAAAAAAGATAAATTTTTCTAATTTTTTAGAGGCTTTACTAAGGTTCTAAAATAATCAATTCCTATGTAAAATTAGCTGAGGAATTCAATGAAACTAGTTTGAAGTTTGTAACTTCCACGGTTATTAGGATAATTGGAAACATATGCTAAACAACGCCATTTTTTAACAATAAGGGTTATAACCAGATAAGGGCTGCAAAACATGAAGTTTTCACTTGTGCCATGTTTTGTCCATTTTGCGATCTTCGATCGCTATTACTGAGATTTGGGTGAGATTTACACGATTGCCGCCACCTTACGTTTTTTCTAGAATCTGACTCTCTTCAACTTTCTTCAATAAAAATACAATTTTATTATTCATTATCCAGTTATAACTATTATTGTTGAAAAATGTTGATTTTTAGCATATTTTTCTAATTATCTCAATGATAGTTGAAGTAACAAGCTTTAAATTGGTTTCATCGAGTTCCTCAGCTAATTTCACATAGGAATAGATTATTTTAGAGCCTTAGTGAAGCCTCTAAAAAATTAGAAAAATTTATCTTTTTTGAAAAATCTCAATTTTCCTCCATTGCTATCTCGGTAACAAAGAGTTTTTGGGGGTTTGTCCCCCAACTTTGGAACTTTTTTGTCTACTAGGTGTAAGGAATCAGCCTGAGAAGTATTGCACATTCCTCCTGAAACACCCTGTATATTATGTAACTTATAATTCAAAAGTTATTAACATTCTGGTGTAAACGTGGCATAACACACCATGTACTTCCGATTATATCTTGACTCATAGGCCACATAGAGGGTTCTGGTTTTACTAGTTAATTGGTACCATCTGACACTACAATTTAAGCAACGTTTTTATAGGATTCAGTGTCAATTAGGTTTTCAATTGAATAAATAAAATCTGTGGGACAATTTGGATGTGTGTCTTGGTGAATCAGGTGATCAGAAAATTTTTAAATATTCCGCTATCATCAATGATAATTTTTAGAAGATGGTGTTTATCAGATGTATTCATGTATAAGTTGTAGTACTATGTATAAATATAGTGGTGAGTACTATGGATTTTTTTTTTTAATTTGTGAATTATTTTCAAGTTTTCAACTACGGTACCTACTTTCTTTGGTGTACTTTTTTTAGTGTATTTTAAAAAGTGTGTTTTTTTTTAAATAATGTTATTTTGTCTGTCTTTTCTGTGATAGATGTGAGCTTTCACAATACAGAGATAGTGAAAGGATACATGAGCCAATAACTTGGGTTTATTTTCCTAACAATGAGGGCGTTTTTATTCGACAGCAACCAAAACTATTGGATATCGTTTTCTACGGTGAAAAAGTACAGGTCCTCGAGCTTTGCTATGTAAGTTTTTCATCTATCTTATTGCTTGAGTCAAGGTGAACATTGAACAATATTCTATACAGAGTATTTCAGGAGGAATGTGCAATACTTCTCAGGCTGATTCCTTACACCAAGTAGACAAAAAAGTTCCATGGGACCAACCCCCAAAACGCTTTGTTTTCGAAATAACAATGGCGGGAAATTGAGATTTTTCAAAATATATTTAGGTGTATAGAATAGTAGAGGTGGGGCAGAGTGAAGCAGCTGCTGACTATGATACGGAGTTCCTCTAGTCAAAAATTTAGCATTGGTTTCCCTATCCTTGACAAAAAATTGTACGCTTTTTTCCAATCTACGAAATACAGAATTGTTCAAAAGATAAATTCTTTATATGAGCTTGTAGAGAATTTCAAGACCTACATTTTGAGTGATTTAATTCTATATTTCACTCGAATTCAACATGAGAAAAAGTCTGTTAACGTGTCTCAGGAATGCTCTGCAGCTGGGCTAATTAAATTATGAGTAGCAATGCTACTATAAGATTAATTCATAATATCATTGCAATCGATAGCATCGCTATCCATAGTTGCTTTTTACCAGGTGTTGAGTATTCCCAAGACACGTTAACAAACTTTTTTGCATGTTAAATTTGAGTAAAATATTGAATTAAATTACTCACTTAACAAGCTCATAACCTATAAGGAATTTATCTTTTGAACAATTATGTTTTTTGTAAATTGGAAAAAGCGTACGATATTTTTCGTCAAGGATAGGGAAACCAATGCTAAATTTTTGACTAAAGGAACTCCGTGGCGTCAATATCATAGTCAGCTGCTTCACTCTGCCTCACCTCTACTATTCTATACACCTTGGACTACAGCCACTTCTAAAACCACTTGATTCTATTCCCGTGACTCACCCTTTCTTTTCATCTACAACATATAACATCACCCTATAATAATGATAATAGTAATCGATTGATTATAATTATAAGAATATTATTTTTCACTTGAAAGGTTACTGCGGATACTCAGATCAAATACAATAGAATAACGAATATATACAAAATACACCCAATCAATGAACTGGCAACTATATATCATTATGATGGTGTAACCATTGATATAAATAAAAATTCTGAAGGAAAAAGTGAGATACAAATCACGGAGATAAAGTATTATCGACAGAAGGGAAATACAAATGATGAAGAATTATTAGTAAGATTCGGTGAGTAACAATAACAAACTGGAAAAAATAATCATTCATTAAATTAAAAGACAAGATGTTGTCAAACCACTGATTTAATAAAAAATTCAAGATACCGGTTTTGGTTGTTACACAATACACTGATGGCGGCTCGTGCCCGCAAAACAGGTGAAGTGCTAAACAGTAAAATAGATTGGCACTTCACCTGTTTTGTGGATGCGTGCCGCCAGTGCACAATAATCAGTCTCGGGTCAACTAAAACTAAAAGTACAGAGCAGCAGAATTTATACTAACAAAGCACCGCTATTGCTGGTAGACGTTTGAGCCAATAAGAGAGTGAACGTCTGTCATTGGCCTAGACAAGCTCCTCCCCGACAAGCGGTTCATTCAAACGTTACAAAATGGCGTTTTAAGCAGCAAACCAAATAGAATATAAATAAATAGTTTCAATAACCTTCAAGATAAAATGTGAAAATTATAATCTCAATATCTTATTATCTCAATACGGAAGATTGAGAAAAAAACGGAATAAGTAATACCGGATATCGGATACCGTAATATCTGATTAACAAATCATTAGATTTGTGGTGTTTTATTGTGTATTTTGTTATCATGGTATCAACTTGCTCCGTTGCTTTCTCATTTTTCCATACGGTACCATTTTTACATTTATTCCATATAGTCTTCATAGTTGCCAATAGGGGTAACCTTTTTTTGTGGTATGTCATTGATTTTTTGATCGATTATGATAGATTTTGATGTGTAGATTCTGGATCCGAGTGATGCCAAGCTGTAAAAGTTGAGCATTTTTGTAATTCAAGATGGCGGTCAAAATTTTAGTTCCATTTCTAGTCTACCACAATTTTCTATCAAAACAAAGCGTCGGACGAAAAGATCATTCCTTTCTTTTTTTTAGTGAATTAAATTTCCAAGAGAATGGTGTCACATTTATGTCTCTATCCTTATTAGGAACTGAGTTATGATTTTCCAAAAAAGAGGCTTACTTTCAAGAAAAATGAAAATTTGAGTATTTCTAGCTTAGGTCTTCTGACGTATTCATTTGGATCGTGTGAATCAAAATTCCTCTAAGGATAATTGTGTCCCCTACAATTTGAGACCAAGTATACCTTTCTTTCTTGTATAGTTTTGAACTAGGGCAGTAAAAAGATATCCTTGTACTCAAAAACCCCTATTTTTGGGAAAAATGGTCTCCAAAAAAATTTATACGTGCTTGAATTGGATTTTTTTTTGGTAATAATGTCTTCTAGATCGATCACTAGCAGATAAGCCACTTACCGACCTGAACTTTGGTTTGTTCAATAGTAAGGGCCCTTTCAACGATCTCAATCTCAGGATACCTCTAACTATTGTTAAAGCCATCGGATCTCAACAATTCATAGCTCATTCTTTTCAGCTCATCAAGGCGGTCAAAATTCATATATCATATGTTGAATTCGGTCGAAATTGACGAAAACCAATGTTGAGGCATAATTGACTTCTTCATCATACACCAAAAAAATGTCATTTTTTGCTTACAAATGAGTATATCTACCAAGTCTTTTGAGATGAGAAATTGAAATTATCATGAAAATGTAGGGAGATTCTTCCTTTTTGATCTCCTATAAATAATTTCTATGGCAATTTTTTATATAAGAATGATTTTTTTCGTCCAATGCTTCCTTTTGACGGAAATCGTGGTAGACTAGAAATGGAACCGAAATTTTTGCCGCCATCTTGAATTACAAAGAATGCTCAACTCTTACAGCTTGGCATCACTCGGATTTGGAATTTACACATACATCAAAATCTATCATAATCGATCAAAAAATCAACGACGTATCACAAAAAAAGGTTACCCCTTTTTTTGCATTTGGCACCCAGACTAATAGATACGGTAATTGTCACTATTTATTGATCTTCAATTTGGATTACTGTTTAAATCGCCATTTAGTAACGTTTGAACCGCTAATCGGGGAGGAGCTTGTCAAGGCCAATGGCAGACTTTCACTGTCATTGGCTCAAACGTCTACCAATATAGCGGTGCTTTACTGTTAGTATGAATACGTACTTTTAGCTCCGCTCTTTACTTCTGCTCTGTACTTTCAGTTCTAGTTAACCAAATATGATAATGGTGAAGGCTAACAACCAAAACAGGTATTTCGATTTTTTAATAAATCAGTGGTTTTATAGTCTAAGTTATAACGTGATGTATTTTCATTCAATATGGATAACAACCACAATATCACCTTCACAACTACTCAAAAAATAATTATTTATATTGTGTGGCGTGTATTTTTTGGTGGATTCAAGCAAGAAGAATAGGAATTTGAAAATGCAGGGTGAGTTTTTCATTCACCATTTCTTCATTTATTATTTATAAATTATAAATAAATTGCAAGTTTTGTTGGAATTTTTTTACATGTATTAGGCTAGACAAGACTATAAGAACACTTAATCATAATTTTAATAGACGAAAAACACTTGACCACTTGTTTGAGAATATGAAATCTGTCACCACTTGAACACGCATGCTACAGGTGCCGGTTGTAGCTAAACTGTCATGGCGTAACCCAGTAGAAGACAATGTGATGGCACTTAAAACCTTCTCCAGTGAACGCCAGATCAGTCATTCATCATTAACGCTATCTATCAAACATTATTGTAACTAAACTAGACATCCTAGGCACTTTCAGTTCTTTCCAAAACATTGGTGATGGCTCTAGCAGCCTATTCCACTAAAAGAAAGATTTTTGAAATTTTTGAACTTTCAGCCTTTTCCATTTACATGCTACAATTATTGTACACTGTACAGGGTGCGGCAGCAAAAAGAACGTTTTCAAGAAATTTTTGTTCAGAAAAAAAAAAATGACAGCCCAATAATCTACATAGAAAAGCATTTATTTTTCACTGAACTAACTCAAAATTATGTCGCTTAGGTGACGTCCTTCTCTCATCAGACATTCGTCAAGCCGCCGATGAAAACTATTCCAATAACATTTGCTGGGGCATTCGTGCAATCTCTCGACGAATGTTTCGTTTAAGTTCATCCACTATCAGCAGTTGCCATTGCTGGTGGACTTTACTGAATAGAAAAGTGTGAAGAAGGTCTCAGGCCGAGACAGATTGGGCCATAGAATCGTTCAGTTTCGACAGATTATAAGTAACTAGAAAAAACGTTATCCAGAAAATCTATGTCACCCTGCTGTCGTTATTTTCAAAAATTGAATAAGTTCAGTGAAATATAAAAGCTTTTTCATGCAACTTAAATTATTAAGGCATCAGTAATCGTTTTTATCAATCAATTTTTGACACTTTGATCAGTCAGATACACTGTTATAATATGCACAGTAAACTTCTGCTTGATATGGTACTTGAATTACAAAATAGAAACCACCGAAACACATATAGGCTATAGACTACAGTTCAGCATTTTGATTTGATGATAAACCCCAATTTCTGACGTGACAATTTTTTCATTTTCAGAAGGTATTGTGGAAAAGGCATGCGGGAACCACGAAAAATTATCTAAGAAAGGGTGAGCTTTAACTGAAGCATAACTTACATCTTCCTGAATGTCAAAGTATTCTCTCAAGTTTCAAAATATTCTCTTGCCAGTGGTTTTCAGTTCTGTCATTTCCGAGATAGTATCTACAAAAACAGTCCAAATCGAGCTCAGTTTTCTGTAGTTGTATATCCATTCTTTTTCCACTTTTAAACTTAATAAGAATCACTTTCCCACATAGCACATGAACATATCAGATACGTATTAGATATGTTCCATTGTGGAGTGTCTTGCCAAAGGAATCCCATCTGTACTGCTATCACCATTACTTGCTTGTCGGAAAATAACTGTTACTCCAAAATCGTATATTATTAATCCTGAGGGCTGAAAAGTTGTTTGCATCCTACCACCCTTCCCAAAGTCAAATTTATTGTTGTATTTTTGGCGGCCACCAATACATCAATACAGCCACTCTACTAACCTATTGAGTGTAGACCCAGAGATCAAGCTAATAAATTTAAATTTGAATACAAGCTAATAGATTTGAGGTTATGTTATGTGTGATAATTTTCTATTTAAAGAGGTTATGTTAACTGATACAGAGTTCCAGGAATGGCTACATGTCAAGAATTTCCTCCTCTTGTTCACATATTCCTCATTCTCATTCAACATCTTGTTCCCTCGGCTCAGTTTGAAAACCATGCTTGTTTTGGTTCAGCAGCTCATTTAGCATACTCACTAGGTCAGCTTACCCTGATCCACAACATTGACATAACCACTCTTCTAACCTATCTAGCATAGGTTAGCTAACCCTCATCCACAGCATGGACATCATTACTCTACTAATATATCGAGCTTAGGTTAGATAACCCAGGATGGTTAGAACTGGCAGCCACTACAGCATTGAACAGAATAAGCTTTGAACCTGGAACACCCAGCTGGAGCTCTGTATATGGTCGAGGAAGTTCTTGACCGCTAGACTTTCCTCTTGTATCAGTTCATTTGAATGAATATCAGTCAAAGTTAGTACTCACTGCTCAGTATCAGTTATCACTGCTCCAACAGAAACGGCACATCGCATGCGCAGTACAGATGCGCATTCCTTGTCCTTTCTCCTATGACAAGACTCTTGTGAAAATTGTTCTACCCTCACCTCACCAGCTGTCACAAACAAAGTTTTATTAAATATATTTTATAAATATATTTTCGTCACACTGCACAGAAAGCAGCTGTTTTCTGTGCACTAAAGAGATTTGAAAGACGCCATTTACAGGCGGTTTTGCTACTAGCTCCAAAAGAGGGCTCTTTTGGAGCTAGTGCACAGAAAGAGACTGGTAGTTACCTATCCGGCCGCTAGATCGGGCGACAATGCACTGTTTTCTGCCTACTTCACTGCTTAGCCTACTTCAGTTCCAATCAGCGATCGCCGCAAACATTCTCATACAATATTTATTATTCTTATTCTCGCAGTGTGGCGAAAAGTATCGCACTCAACTCACACAGGTGTTTACGGTATTCGGATAACATATTCCTGGGCTCGGCAAGCCTTGCCCGAGAAACTATCCTCATACCGTAAACACCTACTTTCTGTGCTTGTAGTGTAATGTACTATTTCATTTGTGAAATCATAATATGATTGTGATTTTTCTGAACCACAATATTTCATAATATTATTACAGTTTGGTATGAAACATAATCTATTCAAGGTTACCGTACTGCTCAGTATCAAAAATATAATGTTGGAATGTTCTCGGATTTTGTAGTCAGCTGATATTGTAGAACTTTTGTTTTATTGTAAACGTTTGTGAGACAGAAAAATCCACTGATTATGAGTAATTATTGTATATTGTAAATTTTTAGGTCATGTACGTTAGGTCATGATGCTCACTACAAAATCATATTGGCAGTTACAATGTGTGCTTTGTAACAACTTTGTTTATTGATTCAGCCTCCTGGAACTATGGATGGTGAAAACGGTAGGTTAGCTAAAGTCAGTGCCGGTGTGGGGAGGTTGGGGGCCCTTGGGGAGTGATCAACTGGGGGCCCACACTGGGGGGGGGTTAATTACATACCCCTCAGTCAAGAGGATGGTTTAGGGGTCCTCCCCAAGAATTTTTTAAAATTATTTTTTAGAAAACCCGTTTTCTAAAGGTTTTTGAATGTATGCGCTATTATTTGCATTATGGTATCTTCGTACTCTTTATCTGTTTTTATATTATTACTAAATCCACAAAAAAGAAACTTATAATTGTCTTGAAACTTCCTTCTCACTGGTAACTCATTTGTACCGAAAAATGATTCATACCTGAACAGCTGAACTGGAATAGGTACCCAGGTAAAGGGGGGGTCCAAGGAATAGGTACTCAGGGTGGGTAACCTTGGAATAGATGAATACATTTTCTCAGGATCATGGATCAGGCTCAATTCAATAATTACTTCGATCAAGAGAAAATTGAATGAATAATGAAAAAATTGGGGTTACAAACCCAGAATTTTCTATGTTGATCCAAAGTCAAAGACAATTGAAGTACCATAAATACTATTTATACCATTTAAAGGATACAGTGGGAAAAATATAAAGTTCATTTGGTATATTGTAAAGTTCACCAGACTATGAGAACGATTCAACTTATATTTTGTCATGTAGATATTCTTGTATTATTTTACACAATATCGTAACTTATACATACTGGTATATCTTTTTATTATAATCTATTTCACTCTTTCAACAAATATTTTTGTTTTCCTGATTTAGAAAGCGGAAAAGGGTCTGGAGATGCCCCCTTAAGACGTTAGTAGAAAACAGGCCATCCAGGACTGAATTTTGAAATAGTTCAAAACTTTCTAAATCTATCCATCCAAACTGTAGAGATGAGAAACCCTTCAAAAAATATAAAAACCAATATCAATTTTTATCAAACATGTCTGTGGATGACAACATATCCACAACATATGTTGTGGATGACAGATGATTTACAAGAAACCAGCAAGAAACATAGCCTAGGGCCCCCAAAGAAACCAAAATAGAATATGTGAATCCAGTGAATCCACGTAACTAAGGATAGACTACATAAATTTCAATTCAAGTTCAAAAGAGTTATTATTAGTTTTGTGCTGTACAAAAGGTTTTGATTGTGAACAGAATGGTCTTGTACAAAAGCACAAGATAATGTCAAAACCGTTCTTTGGAAAAAACATTTGGGGCCCTTTCTAGAACCTGAACTATATACTTTAAATGTGAACAGAATCACAAAATAATGACAAAATCATAGGCTACTTTGAAAATTATGTGGGAGCTCTTTTGGGCCCCGAAAAACTCACAATATTTAGATCAACCTCTTAGACTGTATAGAACTTACATAAGTAAAGTAGTGATTATGTAAAGTATGTATATGTACAGTATTAGTGATGTATTAGTTGTTATGTATTAGTTTACTTAATTGTATTAGTTTACTTAGTTGTTATGTATTAGAATATTACTTAATATTTTCCGTTTTGTGCATCTACATTCCTAAAATGTAAACAGACACAAGATTGCAACAAAAACGTTCTTTGGAAAAACGTAGGGGGCCCCTCCGCGATCGTGGAAGAACTGGCCAGTCCAATCCAACCCTGAACACAGGTTAAATATCTGCACGAAATATTATTGATACATTGTTCTTTTACCAAGGATTTTCGTTCAAAACACAAAACAACTATCACTTTTACCTTTAATATAGCTTTTTTAATAAATAAAATTGATATATTTGTAACAAAGCCTATTGTGAAATACAATTCGTGGGTTTAAATGAAAACATGGAACATATCATATTATCCAACAAGTATAGTTTTCTATTCTCCCTGGCGATCGCCAGGTTGCCACCCCTGCCAGACCGGGCCTGGATAAAGTGATTTTACACTAGAATAATTTTCAGATCTGCGCATGCATATAGTGACACTCTCATTTCCCCATGGTCACCATATTGGAAGAGGCTCTTCTATGCTTGGACAGACTGAAGAGAAAAATTAATTGCTCAAAAATACAATGATGCAAACCGAGTCAAATCTATTTCATTTACTGTTTCAGACGCGATATTGACTATTACTTGGACCTCCCGATCGTAAGATTCACCAATGGACTCCATCCAGATAAAGGGATTATTTTCGAGATTGGCTCTGACGTAGATAGTATAATTGAGAATCAAAGTGAAGTTGAAGTGTGAGTGACCAAAGTTGACTTCCCAATATAAAGTAGAATAGAACAATATTTTTTTAAAATAAACAGCATAGCCTGCTCCTCCAATAGAAGGCCCTGTCCTAATAATATGGCAATGTCGCACTGTAGGTATAGTCTGTTCAAGCAAAGAAGACCCTCTGGCAAGATAAGAGGATGATTCCAGCTTGCTTGGTCAATATTGGTTTGAAAAATATTGATTTGGTCTGAATTTTACATCAGAATAAGACCAAATGAATAATTCTTGAATCAATATTGATCACGCTGAAGTCATTTTCCAATCTTGCCAGGGGGTCTTTGCATGGTCAGACTATACCTACTATCTACTCACTCATATAGCATTGAACACAGTTAACAATCATATATGCATGTTGACTTCTCTTTTTTTCTTTTTTAAGCATTATTTCCATGAGGTATGTTCATAAAACCTTTCTTATAGAATTCCTATCCAAGGTAGGCTAATTAGATTACAGAGGTAATAGTCACGAAAACCGTAGCTGAGAAGTAACCGTGTGTTCTGACGTCACCGAAACCGCAACTGTTTAGCAAACCTAACTTTAGCACCAGCTAGATTTGCTGAACAGCTGTGGCCGCATCTAGTTAACGCGGAAATGAAGCGTCAAAAAAATATTAAATCATAATCTTTTTAGCTTATAAAAAATTTCCAAGAGATTGGTATCAAATTCAACTTCCTATGTTGAATGATAACCAAGTTATGATTTTTCAAAAAAGTAGTATTCTTTCAAGGAAAATGATAATTTGATACTTCTCAGTTTTTTATTGTTTATAACTTCTGCCTAATGTTTTGGAAATATGTAATTCAAAATCCCTCTGGGAATAACTTTGTCCTCTACAATTTGATACCAAATTGACCTCTCTATCTTGAATAGTTTTCATGCTGTACCTATAAACAAATATCCTTGCATTTCCAGAAATCCACTTTCTCTTACTATTTATTTGAAAATTAATATTTTTTGTCAGTTTGTCAAAGTTTTTTGTCAGAATATCATGCATTCGATTATTCTCCATCGAATGACCCACCTAACACACTCAATTGAAGTAATTTTCTGACATACAGAGGCCTTAAAGGATCCTTAAAGGATCATATGCTAAGGACGACTTCAACTTTGGTGGGAGTAAATCGAGTCTTAACAAATCATAGCTCATTCTTCTCAGTTCATCAAGGTGGTTCAAATGCATACATCACAGGTCAAATTCGGTCAAAATTGAAATATTTCATTCCTGAGGTGACTTTAACTTTTATCTTTGTGTAATGATTATGGGCTATTTTTTGCTTTCAAATGCTCATATCTCGATAGTACTTGATGACATAAAATCATAATTTATCTTTAATTATAGATTACAACTTTTTCTTTCATTTTTAGTAGATATAATTAGAAATATCTGTTCCACAAGATGAAATATTCTTGCTAATAAAAAAAGCAGAATTGTCAAATTATCTCTTCTTTTAATATTTTTTGCATATCTTCAATTGAAAGAACATTTTCAAGAGTTTTTTCTTAGTTAAAGTTATCCGCTGAGGGTTTTTGAATTACACATTTCCAAAACATCAGGCGGAAGTTATAAACAATAAAAAACTGAGAAGTATCAAATTTTCATTTTCCTTGAAAAATACTACTTTTTTGAAAAATCATAACCCGGTCATCATTCAACATAGAAGGTTGAATTTGATACCAATCTCTTGGAAATTTTGTAAGATAAAAAAATAATGATTTAAATGTTTTTGTCCAACGCTACATTTTCGCTTAAATTGCAGAAAACTAGACACAGAACTGAAATTTTGTAGTTTTTGGTGCACCCTGTATCAAGCACAAGGTTTAGAAAGTCAACTTTTTGGATTTAAGTTGTCCAAGGACCAAGGAACATAACACAAAAATATGGCAGCGTTCTTGTGCAAAACCTAAAATGACTGGACTAAGTGTTT
Organism: Sogatella furcifera; assembly: GCA_017141385.1. Classification (NCBI taxonomy): domain Eukaryota; kingdom Metazoa; phylum Arthropoda; class Insecta; order Hemiptera; family Delphacidae; genus Sogatella; species Sogatella furcifera. The sequence goes on from CM029553.1 coordinate 15,528,363, forward strand.
TACAAACTTGTATTAACTTCCTGTTACATACAACCCCCCCCCCCCCACTAATAGACTCATTTCTAAGTGGGGAGTATTGTTCTATGAGGGGTCAATCAACTGAACCAGCTCCCATTTGACCCAACCTACTACTGGACCCAATTTTTCAAAATTAAGGAAAACCTCAAATCAACTTTACCACTTGTCATTTCACTCAATCAACCATTTGTCCTAATACTACGAAGTCACATAACCGACAAAAGCAACCGACCCAGTTGTCATCTGACCCAATTCGCCACTAGACCCAGGTACTGTGCTGCACTCTAGTAGCGTAGTTCATGGAGTCTCAGTAACAACCAAAATATCAAGACCTTCTTTATGAAGAATTCATCAATATTCCCATGAAACAGTCATGACTATTACTGTTACTTTCAGTTCAGTTGAAAGGCAACAGTTACTCTGCCAAGGTAACAAGCATGTAATTCTTTAGTAACAAGCATGTAATTCTTTAGTAAAAAGCATGTAATTCTTTAGTAACAAGCATGTAATTCTTTAGTAAAAAGCATGTAATTCTTTAGTAACAAGCATGTAATTCTTTAGTAACAAGCATGTAATTCTTTAGTAAAAAGCATGTAATTCTTTAGTAACAAGCATGCAATTCTTTAGTAAAAAGCATGTAATTCTTCAGTGACAAGCATGCTGATGTCACTTTTGAATTCAACAGCCTGAAATGTAACTGAAAATGACAACTTAGACTCGCTGTTGGCGTTTGCACTAAAAAATATAAATAGTGGCCAAAACACATTGCAATGTTCATTAATTTATTTGTAAGGGTGGAAATATGCAAAGCGAGGGAAGAAAAACAGGTAATTGCTCAAAATTATTTAATTCCTAATCCAACCACAATACAAATAACCCTAATTTTTAGGTTATCACTCCAAGCATTTGGAAATAGTGCTAAAAATATAGTACAAAATATCTCCACGTGAGCAGGTCAGCCTGTCAACTGGCAACAACTCTCTTGATAGAGAAGGTCTTGATATTTTGCTTGTGAATCCATGAACTATGCTACTAGAGTGCAGCACATTAATTTAAGTGTAGTGGTGAATTTATTCATTTTCCCATTCAAGATATTACAAATACTTGAGAGTAAACAATACAGTCCAGAACATCCTATTCCTAAATTCAGGTGAATAAGTTTATAGGTAGGTCTAAGTGATCATGTACATTACATAATGATAGTAGATTGGAACAAATGACTATTGGGTCAAGTGGTTTTGGGTTATTTCCCAATTTAAAAAAATTTAAGGTCTTGTTGTAGGTTGAGTCGAATGAAAATTGGGTCAGTTGGTAGACACCCCTTGGTTGAAGTGGTCGGTTGGTTTTGTAGGTGATGTGATCTTGTGATAGTGTTTCAAATAGTAGATTGGGTCAAATTACTAATGGGTCAAGTAGTTTCAGGGTATTCTTCAAATTTAAAATATTGGGTCCAGTGGTAGGTTGGGTCAAATGGAAACTGGGTCAGTTAGTGGACGCCCGTTCTATGAAGTTAGGTACCTACTGTATATATTATATTTTAAGTAATTATAACATGTTCTTCTTTTATAATAAAACTTTTTCATTCATGTTTGCAGGAAATGCGAACAGGTAGCCAATCATAAGTTGAATGAAGCATATACAACCACTGTGTGCACCAATTTTGATGAAGAACCATCAAAGACTGCAAAAAAACGTTTAGACAAGAAACATCCATGGGGTGTGATTGACGAGAAATATGAAGGACACATTTATACTCGGTCTCAAAAACTTTGGAACTGCATGAGAAATGGGGTGAGTTTAGCACTTTATATGAAGGTAATTAGAATAGAAAGGTGACAGTCATTGTAACCGTAGCTGTGAAAAAACCGTGAGTTCAGACGTCATTGGAACCACAGCTGTGAATTTCCTAACTTTTAGCGACAGCTAGGTTTGCTTGAGGGTGTTGTCTGCCATCTTGACTTTTTTGAATGGAAAGGTGGACATATTAAACATGATTCTGATGCGGGTTTTCAATAGAAATTGTATGCCGGAAACTGCACATTGGTATTTCTAACAGTACGTAAAAAGTTAAACTTTTTTTTAATCAGAGATCTTCACTATAAATCAGTTAATAGCTTCAGAACAGTTCAACCTACTAATGGTATATTTCTGACATTCATTTTATCTTGAAATTCTGTGTCAAAATCATTTATCACATGGCAATCTTACATTTTTTTTCAAAATTATAACAAATAAAAGATGGCGGACTAAGTTTGTAACATAATCAATGAGGTTATGAATGCAATAAAATTTTTCAAGACAAAATAAATGGTAGGAATTGCACCACAATATATAATAAACCATCCAGGAGCTATTAACTGATTTATAGTAATATCTCTGATTAAAAAATCAAATAACTTCTCAATGGTTAGACATACCGATGTGCAGTTTTTGATTTGATTTCTCATGAAAAACTGCATTGGAATCACATTTAATATGTACACCTTCCCATTTACAAAAGTCAAGTTGGATTCAATATGGCGGACAATCTTTTTACTACCTGAAAAAATGAAGAAAAGTGTTATATAATGTATACTGGTATGGTATGGTCAAGGCTCACTTTGATATCTTATGCTGTTTGCATTATATCCAGGTGTGCGGCTTTAGAGAAATCAGGGTGTCTTCTTCTGTTATAAACTTGCTGTATTTTTATCTTGATCGACATTGCAGGAGCTGGTTTTCCATAGAGTTCTCAACCAGATGGTGTTTACAGAGAAGATGAGAATATCTCACATTTTCTATGCAAAAAATGTGAACGTAGAGAGCTTGCAACTTCCCGACGGAAAAACTGTATTCCAGGCAACAGAATTGAAACTAATCAGAACTACGCCTCAGGAAGATCAGAAAGAAATGATTGAAGTTATTGAATATCGTAAGAATATGTTTTTCTTTCTGATTCAGCCTTTCAAGTATTCTACGTTTGTTTTTATCCAGTAATCTTGAATAATCACTGTATAGTATACAAACCAAAATTGGGAAAATTAGACGTTTTAGACTTTGTCTGTGTTTCAATCCTATTGTATTTCAATCTCGTTAATAAATAATGAATATGGAACTAGAAAGAGATGGCAATAAAGTGTGTTTAGGGCCATTAGTGCAACGTATAGTTAGCGTAACATAAGTTGACAATTCCATCTTCAACTGGGAAATAGCTACATTGTCAGATTGTGTGGAATTGTAACTTCTTCAAATTCCCAATTACATCAAGGTAATTATAGAATAGAAATATAACAGTCATTGTAACCGTTGCCAGGAGAAAAACCTTGAGCTCTGACGTCATCTAATATAATCATTTAGTAAATAATTAATTTACTGTCCAATATTTATATTGCTTTTCTTGCTAGAAACTGATAAAACTAAATTGAACATCAACATATGGTATATTTCATGACATTAATCTGTCTATATTTGTAATCATATAATATAGGTAGCTTATATCATTATAAAGGAGATAAAATTTTATTTCAGAGGGTGAGCTCACACTAATAACAATTAGAGACCTGGTATTTGACAGATTGTTCCATGCAGATGTCAACAACCACTTGAAGCAGGGGTAAGGATACAATATTATCAAATTTTTCTGTATAAAGAAGTTGCATATCAATAAGTTTCTGCCATACTCATATGTAATACACAACTTTCCAAGTTAGATTTGCATTTGGAAAATTGCCATTTACAGAGGAATCAAAGATCAGCTGTTCTGAATGCGGGAACAATTATTTTGCTGATTATTACAGCACTAGTCATCATCACGATGATAATTAAAGCACTGAAAATCTAGCCCAGCTGTTTTTTCCAAACTCCATGATCAAGTCAAACAAGCTGCCATGACAGTTCAGTGTGTGTGTTTGTGCTAGTGTTGTGTTGAGGTTATGTTGGCTTCAGTTAGTTTTTTCAGTTTGAGGTTTCAATAAATCCTTCTCAGTCTAGTATGGCAAAAAAATGTACATATAGGCTAATTTGTGTGGAAAATTTTACAAACTCATAATTATTTTCCAAACTTGCTTACCGCTTGTTTGGAGAACATAATTATTTGTTTGTGATAACGCCTTTTCCACACTCATTATGTGATATACTATTGTAATTGAGACTCTAGATTGTAAATATTAACCACCTTCATAGTCTGGGTGCCAAATGCAAAAATGCCAAAAAATTTGTAGATTTCAAATCTGAGTGATGCCAAGCTGTAAAAGTTGAGATTTTTTTGTAATTCAAGATGGCGGCCAAAATCTCGGTTCCATTCCTATTCTACCACAATTTCTGTCAAAATAAAGCGTCGGACAAAAAAAAATCATCTTTGCTTTGTAAATCAAATTTCAAAGAGAATGGCATTTTATTCATGCCTCTATCCTAATTTAGAACCAAGTTATGATTTTTCAAAAAAGAGGCTGATTTTCTACAAGAATGAGAATTTGAGTATTTTCAGTATTTATTACTTGCTTAGATCTTCTAAAGTATTCATTTGAATCATATGAATCAAAATCCCTCTGGGAATAACTTTGTCCTCTAGAATTTGAGACCGGGTATACCTTTATCTCTTGTATAGCCTAGTTTTTTCAAGATATCCTTGTACTTGGAAAAACCCCTATTTATGGGGAAAATGGTTAATTTCAATTGTGAAAGTGAAATAGGAATTTGTTTATACATCCGTAAATGGAAGTTATTTCTAGCTATCTCAATAAATAGTTATCTATCAATCTCCTATATTATCAACCTCTACATATGGTAATAGTATATTACATAATGAGTGTGGGAAAGGCGGTTTTACATACAAATAATTCATGTTTTCAAACAAGCCATTATGCGAGTTTGGAAAATAATTATGAGTATGTAAACCTTCCCACACGAATTATGTACATTTTTTCTTGTCATACTAGTCTAAGAAGGATTTATTAAAACCTCAAACAACTGAATACATTAACTGAAACCAACATAACCTCAACACAAAAGCAAACTGTCATGGCGGCTCATTCAACTCATTAATTCATACATAGGAATTTGGAAAAAACAGCTGGACTAGATTTTCAGTGCTGTAATTATCATTGTGATGATGGCTAGTGATGCTGTAATAATAATCAAAATGATTATTTCCGCATTCAGGACAGCTTATCTTTAATTCTCTGTAAACAGCAAATTCCCAAACACAAATCTAGCATCGAAAGTTGTTTATTACATACAAGTATGGCAAAACGTTTTCTCACCATACTCATATGTAATACCAGTACACAACTTTTCAAGCTAGTCTTGCATTTGGGAAATTTCTGTTAACAGAGAATTAAAGATCAGCTGTTCTGAATGCAGGAATAATCATTTTGATGATTATTACAGTACTATAGTCGCCCACAGATTATTGGAATAACCAAGGACGATCAATTCTTACAACCCAACTCCCTGTTTTTCCCTCCGGTGATGCTGCTTTGTACTTAGGGGTAGCTAGTAGGAGAGTGTGTGTGTGAGAGAGAAGTAGTGATGTTTTGTTTGGGTGAGGGTGGACAACAGTGGGAACAGGGCTCAGCAATCCCGTAACCTTGGTTATTCCAATGATCTGTGGACGACTATTATAACCATCAACACAATGATAGTTATAGCACTGAAATTCTAGTTGCTGTTTTATCCAAATTCCGACATATGAATGAAAGAGTCAAACAAGCCATCATGACAGTCCACTGTGTGCTTTTGTGCTAGCTGTTTTGTTGAGGTTATGTTGGCTTCAGTTAATTTTTTTAGTTGTTTGAGCTTTTAATAAATTCTTCTCAGACTAGTATGACAAAAAAATGTACATAATTCTTGTGGGAAGGTTTTCAAACTCATAATTATTCTCCATGAATTATTTGAATGTAAAACCGCCTATCCCACTCTCTCATTATGTAATATACTATTACAAACTTGGTATTACCAGCCCAGCAAGATAAAAATAAAGAATCAGATATAGTCTGTTCAAGCAAAGAAGAACCGCTGGCAAGATGACAAAATGACTCAAGCTCAGTCAATATTGGTTTAAAAATTATCAATTTGATCTCAAATCTTAGGAAACAATTCGATATACTATTGAAACCAAATTTATGATTTTTAAACAAATATTGACAATGGAGTCATTTACCCATCTTGACGGAGGGTCTTCTTTGCTTGAAATGACTATAGGTGAGACTGTACCAGCAGATATATGTAGTCTATCCAAGCAAAGAAGACCCTCTGGCAAGATGGGAAAATGACTTCAGCTTGGTCAATATTTGTTCAAGAATTATAAATGTGGTCTTAAGAGTAGATCAAATTGTTCCCTACATCAAAATGAAACCAATATTGACCGAGCTGGAGTTATTTTTCTATCTCGCCAGATGAGTGTCTATAGTCGGTGCAATCTAATAAGTTGACAAAAACTCCCTCCATCCGAGGAATAGCTACGTTGCCAGATTGTGTGAAATGGGAACATCTTCAAATTCGCGATTGAACCCCATATCGAGACGTAGAATTTTATCCTTGATATGCCAGTAGTATTAAAAAAATTCCTAGGTAGAAGGATTCAAAGGAAATTTGATTTTTTTTTTAAATTGAAAAATCAGGAAATCATTACTTTTTTTGTATATCACATTTTTCACAATCATGGGTTGTAGTGAAAATAAAGTTTTTTATATCAAAATGACAAGAAGAATTTGAGCTTTCTAATAGTTTTTGAATTTTCTATATTCTACCAATAATTATCTTTCAATCATTAATGAATATGTTTGCCAAAGTCGAATCTACTGGAACAGAGAACATGAAATTTTCGATGATCTAGAAACTTTTTTGTTTGAGAAGATAATTGGGTGGTGAAAGCAAGAAAGTTGTTCAAAAACAATTGAAATTATTTTTCCAAATGTCGAAAATAGTTGGAAGATCGTAATTTGGCCTCTCAAGAGTTTCAAAGTAAGGAGAGCGGTATATGCATGAATCATTGTATGTTAAAGATTGGAGTTATTGAAGCTAATCGACTTGGATATTCGAGCTGCGAACAGCTGGTTTATAATAAAAATAGTGAGTTTCACAACACCGCGTGATTCTTCCAAAGCTACGCTGTCACTTTTAACATTCCAGTTGAATGTGTTCGCGTTAGAAGTTTCAATTATTTCACGCAAGATGACAACATAGCTATTTCTCGGGTGGAGGGGGTTTTTGTCAACTTAGATTGTGCCAACTATACTTTGTTTGGACAGACTATAATAAAATAATAAATCATTGAATTAGTGAAATAGCCAGCCTAATAATTATTGTTTTTTTTTCTGTGAACAGCCAGTTGGCAAGAGGAGTCTATTGGCCATATTTGATACTGGATGCTTACAATATGAAAAAATTGAAAATTATAAAAAATTACATTGGGGTTGAACCAATAAGTGCTGACAAAAGTGAGAACTTTTTTGAAAAACTACTTAATTATATTCGAACCAAAATATTGCGATCAAGTGATAGATCAAGCAAAGAAAATTCTGCTTTTGAACTGGCAGCAATCGATTATAAAACATCAGGAGGTGTAATTGAGGTGGGACACTCTCACACTGTACTGAAAGTGGTCAGTCAGACTCCCATCAGGGTCATGTTACCTCCTTGGGAAGATCACAGTCAAAATCGTTTAGCAATTGCAGGGTAAGTTTGCAAATTTAACAAAAATTTGTAAATTGATCCATTTGGAATATTCTATTGCTCTAAATTCAATTTTTTTATAACAGCTGTACAGGTGAAATACAGCTGAAATACAGCTGTATAACAGCTTTTATAACAGCTGAAATACCGTACCCTAGGGTATGGTATTTCTCCTTGATTATAAATTCTTTATAAAGAATTCTATTTATATAACCTAGTTTCAAACATATTAATCAAAATTTGGTATGAAGACGTACAGATATTGATAGTCTGTGTTCTTAACCAATAAGTTAACTACTTTCTGCAGAACAAATGAATGAGTGTTGAAAATTTTTCATATGCATTAGTGATACAAAATATTGCAAAGTGATGTCAGCTCATTTAACGATTGGGGATGCTGGCAAGCTGAATCTATAAATAGTGGAATTCACCCTTTCGAAGTGATTTTCAAGTGAATTTTACTATGTATTGATTGATTGAACACTAGCCAGCAGGCTTGCTTCGCTCGCCTTCACTGCCTAGCCAGGGGGCTCCACCCCCTGGATCACCGACAGTGGTGGAATTGAGTCAAACAGGCACGCTCCGCTCGCCTGCAAAACCTCTGTCAGTGTCAGCTGGGACAAACTATAGTCATGGCTTGATGAAAACTCTAATAGACAATATCAGCTTGCCGGGTTTGCGCCCGGCATCAGTTGTCTTATTACAATTGCCTTGCCAATTGGCATCGTAGCCTATACCTAAACTGTAGTCCATTCACGACGGCTTGAGATGAGATAAACAAAAGCTCTGCATGTGTTTGTGTGCAACTTGAGTGGCTCTAATTTGTTTCAGCCACGACATAAACAAGTCACAGCAATGCCGAAATCCCGAATTTTGTTGTAGGCAATTCAGAATATGAATCTTTAAGTAATTTTTTTATAGGTACAGATTGGGAAATTGCTTGTTTCGGTTGTCTCTTGACTGCATGAACCTAGAATGAACAAACAATTATATTAAAAGGTTTTTGTCAATGCTTTGGTTACAGTCAAGACAGCAAAAATCGGGATATTGGCATTGCAGTGACTTGTTTATGTCGTAGCTTAAACAAAGCCACTCCAGTCGCACACACACACACACACACACACACACACACACACACACACACATACACATGCAGAGCTTTTGTTTATCTCGTCTCAGGCCATCGTGAATGGACTATAGTTATTATAATGGAGTATAGTTTTAAACTTCTCTATATTCACCAATATTCTTGTGAAGACTAATATCATCTAACTCTCATTTGGATTATTTTAAAGGTGCTTGAAGGACAATTTCAATCCTGATTTCCCTTTACGATATCTTCCATCAATTTTTTCATACACCGATGATAAGATATTTGAGTTGGATGAAGCGCAAATCCGCAGAAAATTCAAAATCAAAACAGATGTCTGGCTTTGCGATGATGGAAAAGTGAGTAGCCCACCATAAATTTCAAACCTTTTTTCATGAAGATTCAGCCTACACATTGCCAACCAAAGTGTATAGAGTAGAAAAGGCACAGATAAGCTGAATCCAAGGAGATAATGGGTGCTGCAAAAGCCTTAGTTCCTGATCAGATTTAGGTGCTGCACTATAGTATCGGCGACAGTATATATATATTTTTATAGTATTGCGCGCGTAATGTACTTCTTATGGAGCGATGCCAGCGCAGCGACTGAATCTGATCAGGAACTATTTTTTTGCCGCACTCATTAGCACTCTGGATTCAGCTCCTCTTTGGTAGAGGTGAGCCGGTTTGAAGCAGCTGGCTGCGTAAGAAAGTTATGATTCTGACATCATGGAGCTGCTCTGGTCAAAAATTCAGCATTGATTTCCCATTCCTTTACGAAAAATTGTCCACTTTTGAGAATTTACAAAATACAACATTGTTTATCAAGTCAATCTTTCTTATATGAGCTTGATTCCTAACCAAACACATCATTATGAGCTCTCCAAAACATTATTCAAATTATTTAAACCTTAGACTATTTGTCTAATGAATTGAAATATTGACGAACAGATACCTTAACAGAACTAAATGTGAAGAAAGGGAATCTATAATGTAAATATCTTCATTCCACGACAATAATGTATATATTTATTCATTGATCATCTTATGTTGTATTTTTTCAAATAACAAATTTATTCTTCTTTTGCAGAATAAATTCATCAAGGTAATGCAGACACTCAGTAGTAAGGTACTACTGAATTCAGTGATTTATTCAGGAAATGTGCAAGTGGTTAAAGACCAATCCAGTCGTAACGTCATCATCACAGTACATTCCATTATAGATGAGCAGACTCGAAAACCTGCGCAATATAGTGAGTAACTTTAGTCTACTGTCCAAGCAAAAAAGACCCTCTGGCAAGATGAGAAAATGACTCGATCAAGCTCGGTTCAAAAAGTATTGATTTGCTCTCTCAATCGTTGGGAACATTCTGATTGATATCAGAATGATATAATTTGAGATCAAATCAATATTTTTTGAAGTAATATTGACTGAGCTGGAGTTATTTTCTCAGGTCTTCTTTGCTTGGACAGAGTATATCAATGTTGTTTACTATAGTGAGTTTTTTTTCATTTGCCAATTATTCTTTTGTAGTGATTTCAAAATATTGAAACCTTCTGTAATCCAGTCTCAAATAAATGAAAAGACAAGATGTTGTCAAACCACTGATTTATTAGAAAATCGAGATACCGGTTTCGGTTGTTACACTATTATCAATCTCTGGTGAACTGACCAGAGGAGTTTACAAGAGATTGATAATGGTGTAACAACCGAAACCGGTATCTCGATTTTCTAATAAATCAGTGGTTTGACAACATCTTGTTTTTTCATTTATTATGGATAATTACCACAATATCAATTTCACAACCACTCAAAGAATTTATCCAATCTATTTTTGGAAATCAGGAGTGAACGTTTATAAAAACTGTTTAAAGTGAGAAGTGTTTTTTGAAATGGAGAATATTGTAGTATGATCTCTTCATCATTTAAACATCATTAATCCGGTTATGATAACAAATACTAGTTGTTTAGTCGCCATTTTAATAATAAGAATGAATTCTTCAACTTGAGCCAGGAAAAGGAGCCCGAAGATCATAGATAGCTGTGAGCTATATAATAATTATATTTCACACTGGAAATATGGAGGATGAATTATTGAAAAATTTGTTCAATAAACAGTATAAAATTAACTGCACTTGTATAGTCTGTCCAATCAAAGAAGAAATTACTCCAGTTTGGTCAATATTGGTTCAAAAATTTTGAATTTCATTAGGTCTCAAATTGTAGAGAACATTCTTCTCTACATTTCTGACCAGATTTATAACTGTCAAGAAATAATAGATTCATTTTCCCATCTTGCCAGAATGTCTTCTTTGCTTGAACATTCTATACCAGGACTCGTGTGGCGTGCGTAGCGAGCCTGACAGCTGTTTCTCAACGTCGCTGCCACCACCAGGTTTTGAAGGGTGCTACACACTGTTAATTTACGCTGTTATTGGTCAAATAAAACACTAGCGCACATTTTAAACACTAGCCAGCCATAATAATTACATCTTTGCCAAAATCTATAAAATCTATTGAGATTCAACAGAAAGATTTGTAATATATTCGCTCATTTCTAAAATATTCTCCAAGAGGAACAATATGAAAAATCAATTCTCTGAAATGAAAAATTATCTCTTTACCTCCAGTATGATTTGTAACTATTTGATTCGATTGAAAATTTAATAGCAATAGCATTGCGGCATAGGTGAATTTTATATAGTTGAATTGAAATTTCTTTGGAATCCCACTGGAAAGGGAGACTCCTCTCCGGTGTTGAGGGGGAAGAAAAAGGTGAAAAATTCAAGTAGTGCTATCCATTTAAGTGGAATTGACAATATATATCTGAATTTGTTATCATATTGAAAAACTACAAATAATTTAACGAATTATACAAAAGTTTTCTTTTTTGCAGCTGGACGAACCGTGCAAATACCTTACCCTGAAGAGTCAGCCATAAAAAAGTAGGTCACTTATTTTAAAATTGAGATTACTTAAAAAATTGAAGAATTTCTATTCCAATAATGGTTACCAATTGGTCGACCAGAAATCTCACTGACAACTGACCAGAATTTTCGAGGGTCTCCTTCTGCTGTATCAATTCTATTTTTATAATAGTTGAATCTAGCTCGTTCTATTGTTGAGTGTAGGACATTTCTATACCGTATATATCGGTTTTTTAGTGCTATGTTGAAAGTTTCCTAAGTTTGTCTCTATTGCGGATTGAGTTAACCAAATTATAGGTGATCCACGGCTTGAGCCTTGAGTTTTTTGCGTTAGCCATAACTTCAACGGTATTGGATGATATTATATTTTGTAGTGTACTAATAAAATTTATTGAAGATAGAGTCTATATCAGTTTCGGCAGTTACGTGATCCCAGTTCTGATTAGATATAGGTAGAAAAATTAATATTGGGCCAATTTCGAATTAATTTCACCTCCTGCTGTTCAGGTCTCCTATTTTCTTGGTTGTAAAGGAACAGACAAGTGGCGAAATGATCCGTCACTGCTGACTCTATTACAACCAATCTCACAATGAATTTACCTTAAGAAAAAAATTATCTATACAGCTATTGCTGTCTGGTCTCGTTACATTATCTATACACGATATCAGATTTGCCTCACAGAGCGTGTCCAAATAATCGTCACGTGAGGGATACGGATGAGGTTGTAAGAGATCGCAATTTATATCTCCACCAAAAAAAAAATAATTTAGAGAGACAAATTTCATTATTGTAGTACGCAGAGAGACCCTCAATGAACTGTGGAAAGCTGGAATTGGGACTGCGATGAACTGCCAACAGGTCGCATTGAAGTTATGTTGTGTGTTAAAGTTATGTACGCCAACAGTTGATGTTATCATCAGAGTTGTCATAGATGTAGTGTGTCATAGTTGTATAAGATGTAGCGTTATAGCAAGGTTATTAAAGACAAGGCTGTTCCGATTTTTAAGAATTTGAAAAGTGGTGGAGGAACCCAAAAAATGACGTAGTTCAGATCAGAGATCCTGACTACACTGGACCTGCACTGAAGCTCACAACTACACATTGAAAATGTGAATCATAATATAGAACAAAGCTCATATCTAAGTTTTCATTTTATACACCTCTAAAACAATATTTACGTGTTATGATGGAAGAAATATGATCAATTAACAGATTATTATCAATTTGGCCGATTTTGTTAGAGAATCAATACAGAAATTATTTTAATATTAATATTTTAATGATAATAACACTGTATTAATGTTTCCATAATGTAGGAATAGGATCTACTATTGGCACAATTATGAAGTTGGTGTTTTCTTTTGAGAAGTGTGAAAAAAATAGCAACATATGATATTAAAATATGAAAATTGTTTTGCTGAAAAGATTGAAGGACCGCGCACGCGCCACACTACGGCGCCAGTGTAGTTGTGCTCCAGTGTAGTCGGGATCTCTGATCTGAACTACGTCAAATTTTCGTCTCCCCACCACTTTTTCATTTTGCCCTATTACAGGCAGTTATGGAACAACTTTTTTCTAATAACCTTGGTGTTATAGTACCCAGATATCATGAAATTATGGAATTTTTGCCAAAATTAAACACATGTTCAGGATAGAATTAGAATAGAGTATGATTAATAGAATTGATTAATCTTGTTCACTTGTTTATTTGCATTAAAAAAAAATTCCTATGGCTTTCAATGGTGGGTTGACCCTTACCGGTAGCTCCACCTCGCCAATGTGTACTTGGCCAAGTACTGGTCACCCATCCAAGAGGAGTCCACAGTGATCGCAGCTTAGAACTCTTAAAAAATATATAGTTTCAGAGAAGGCATTTTTTGACAACTATTTTTGTTTATGACCGTGGCAGGGAGTATTTAATTGTAGATATTGCCAAGTTGTTCTGATAGTGAATAATAGATTATTGTGATAAGTTATATGCTTTGACAATTTGCACTAACAAAGTAGCAAAAATTGGCATTAATTGATTGAATGAAAGTTGAATCCAATTTTGGATAAAATAAGAAATTAATAAAAACTTTAGCTAAATTCAAATCAGTGGTATGTTGGGATCAATTTTGCAAAGTAACGCAAGTGAAGATTTGCTAGTAAAGACTAACTTTGGAAGAAAGAGTTGTATAGTTTTAAATTTAATCCCAATCTCAAAGTGAACAAGTTTTCAATAACTCATCATGAATATTTCTCAAATTTGTATTTGTTTTGAATCTTTAATTTTATTGAATTGGTCTTCTAAAGGCTATCATTATCAATAACTTATTCTATGCTCAAAAAATGGGGATTTCCTCATTTAATAGACTATAAAAAGGCCTTCTAGAACACAGTTTAGGAGTAAATTTTCACAAAATTTCCTGGGGGAGGCCCCTGGACCCCCCGTTTAGCTGAAAGGGTACACCCCCCCAATTTCCCTAACAGCCCATATAGCACACAAAGTATCCAATACATATGTAAGTACATATAAGTGTAACCTTTAAAGTAGTCATTACAAAATATGTACCTCAAACATATCTGATATATTATTATTACAGTATTTCAGGCAGAATTGATACTTATCCAATACTTTTGATATTCCTATCTAATCCGATACTTATCCTGATACTTTCCAATATGTATCAGATACATATCCGGTAAACATACTCTCAATGCATTAGTAACTGTGCCTCTGCTAGAGTGCTCTTTCTGAACTAAACTTTTCTGTTGTGAGATGTGATGAAATGTAAGCTGATGTGATTGTGGAGACAAAACCAGAATATAGGACTTTTTAAAGAATGAAAATTGTTTATTCGAATGTTATATTATGATATATTACTTATATAAATCTGTGTTCCATTTATGAATTGATTTGAATCTGATCCAATGCTAAAATTGATTGTGTAGGCTATTGATTGCATTTAGTATTTTGAGGTTAAGTATATTTTGTATGCATCTTTTGACTTTCCAAATGGGATTAACTGGATTATTATGATTTTATTTCAGCAATTACAAATATCAATATTATCATTTGATAATATTTTTATCATTATGTACAAAGAATTTTGGCAAGTTATTGTTAGTTACAAATCAGATATATATATATTTAAGACATGGGGTAATTCATATCAGATACGTATAATCAATACCTAAATAATATGTATCTCAAAAGCAGACTTATATAAAACATATCTGATATGTTCATGTGCTATGTGGGAGGGGCCAGCACCACAAGCTGAGCCTAGGGGCCCACAGATCCTAAATCCAGCCCTGGCTTAGCATGTATTACCTGTAGATGGAGGCTTCTTCTATGCACCTTAGAAAACTTTGCTAATACCAAATTCATTTTTTTTCACAGATATATGGAGAAAGCATGGAAGTTTATTGCAAGTTCTGGAAGGGAACTTGTAGTTGCAACACGGCGCCTCATTAGGACAATTTTATATAAGAAATAGTGTAAATATATAATTAAATAACCCACAATCAAACCATCAATCCTGTGTTTTTGGTTCAACTTGACAATGTTTAACTCTCATTGTTTTTTCCAAAAACTAACTATAAATTGATCATTGTAATTTGCAAATTAATAATAAAATTCATTATGTTGTTATCAATGAAAACAATGAAAATTAAACATTGGTTTGATTGCGGGGGAAAAAAGAGGAGAATAAATATAGTCTGTCCAAGCAAAGAAGACCCTCTGGCAAGATGGAAAAATGACTAAAGCTCGGTCAATTTTGGTTAGAAAATTATCAATTTGATCTACTAATAAGACCACATTAATAATATCCTTGAACAAATATTAACCAAGCTGGAGTTTATTTCCCATCTTGCCAGAGGGTCTTCTTTGCTTGGACTTCAGACTTCACTAAAGCAGAGGAATGTAAACTACCATAGGCAAAGTGTAGGAACTACGGGCCTTTTTTTCTTTAATCTGTGAATCAGTGTTGAAATAATAACCTTATTACACTTTTTTGAATAGACATAGACTTTTATAAATAAAACTTATTCTCACTCCCTAAGCTTTTTCTGGTGACTATAATTTTTTTTTAAATAAATGGCTCACTGTTGCACACCTGTAGAACAGTGAGCTATCCCACCATGATTTATTTGGATAGTAAGTCGTAGAATTTAAGACTTATCATCTATTATTTATTAGATACATCACAATTATACTGATAGCTGAAAACACAGACATGAGTGTTAAATCATCTTCACTCCTAATTTGGATGAAAATATTAGAAAAGGTTATGTTCACACTCACTTTTTCAAAATCACAAATTTTCACTCCTGAATATAAAAGAACTATGACTTATCAATTTAGAATTCAAACTGTAAATATTTCAGTAAAAAACAAAAAAAATATATGATAAATTATCCAAATAAATCATGGTTTGTTAGCTTACTGTTCTACAGGGTGTAGAACTGTGAGCCATTTATTAAAAAATAAAAAATAAAAATTCATAGTCACCAGAAAAAGCTTAGAGATTGAGTGAAAATAAGTGTTATTTCTGAAAGTCTATATCTATTTGAATAAGTGTAATAAGGTTATTATTTCAATACTGATTTACAGGTTAAAGAAATAAGTGGCCTGCTGTTCCTACACTTTGCCCATGGTAGTTTACATTCCTCTGCTTTAGTAAAGTCTGAAGTCCAAGCAAAGAAGACCCTCTGGCAAGATGGGAAAATGACTCCAGCTTGGTTAATATTTATTCAAGAATATTATTAATGTGGTCTTATTAGTAGATCAAATTGATAATTTTTTAATCAAAATTGACCAAGCTTTAGTCATTTTTCATCTTGCCAGAGGGTCTTCTTTGCTTGGGCAGACTATATTTATCTTTCTCTTTTTTTGGCTGGAAAGATAGAATATTCAAGACGTTGCAAAGGTTTTTGAATTTGTTTTTTATCATCTATTTGTTTATCATCTTATTCTAATTAGATTTGTTTATTTGTTTATCATCTTATTCTAATAAGCTTTTCTATAAAGTGTACCAAAAACACAAATACTAAACATGACCTTTCAAAACCTTTAATTTAAGGTTTTGAAAGGTCATGTTATGTATTTGTGTTTTTGGTACACTTTATAGAAAAGCTAATTAGAATAAGATGATAAACAAATAAACAAATCTAATTAGAATAAGATGATAAACAAATAGATGATAAAAAACAAATTCAAAAACCTTTGCAACGTCTTGAATATTCTATCTTTCCAGCCAAAAAAAGAGAAAGATAAATATAGTCTGCCCAAGCAAGTTTTCATAAATACAACATACAAATTTAACTAGCTGAATTCCATATTGGTAATTTCTGTTTTTTTTTATTTCAAAATGAATACAGGATTCCAATTCCAACAAAGGTTATCAGTTGCTAAAATCAATTCCCAATTAAAACAAAAGCAGTTAGGTGTGAAACAATATGGAACAAAAATGATTGCTTGTAGAAAATTATCTGCTAAATTGTCTGTTGCAATCCATTGGAGAATGCTCAAAATAGTCAACTCACCTGTTCAGTCAACCAATTTGCAGGCAATGCGCTGCTAAGTAGACAGAAAATTTAATTGACAGCTGATTTATCCAATCTTGTACAGCTAGCTCTAAGGCCAAAATATCAGCCGTTTATTCTGCACTAAGTTACCGGTAAGTGTAGTTTCAATCTACTTGATAGGCTTTAAAAGCCTTCATTTTCCACACTAGTGTGGAATAAACAGGTGATATTTTTGGCCTTATAGTCATACAAGATAGGAAAAATCTGCTGTCAACAAAATTTTCCATTGACTTGACAGTGCATTCCATGCAAATTGGTCGACTGAACAGGTAAGTCAACTACTTAGAACATTGCAAATACTTCACATCAAAGGTGAAGAAGTATTTACAACACCACAAACGTTTTTGAAACGTGTTGAGTATTTTTGTGTTTGTGGTACACTTTAGGAAGGCTGATTAGAATCAGATGAACAGTTTCTATAAAAACAAAATACAAATTCAACTTGCTGAATTCCGTATTAGTAAAATACGGCTGTAAAGCTCCATATTCTTGATGTTGCAAAACAGTGTTTTCAAAACTAGTAGTGTAAAATACTATTTTTTAGGTTTGAGTACCCTAATTTTAGATCTAGTATATCATAGTTTTTGTTTGAAATTGTGTTACCCTATTCTATATTATAGTTTTAGTGTATTCTGGTTTTTGTTTGAAATTGTGTTATTCTTCAATTAGATAGTATTTTTGTTCCAAAATTAAAAATAAATTATTAAATGGTTGATTTGTTTTATTTTTCAATCGTATACTCTCCATCAAAAAAGTCAATTGCATAAAGCATAGCATTTCTAAGGTACAGTGCAATAAGGTCAAAAAAGGCACAACCTGCAGTACCGGATTTAAAGGGTAGGCCAACTAGGCTGGCATTTGTATCTGTTATGTAATGTTTCTGTTTAATAATAATACAAGTTGAATCTATTTCAACCCCTCTTAAACAATATCACTGTCTTTGGTGATAGAACTGCAATTTGTTGTTCACCTGCCTGATTAAGAATTGAATTCCAGTGAATTTTATTTGTTTAAGTTTACATGCAGATTTAAGCTTACAATTATTTACAATCACTTATTATACAGCAAACCGTATTTAATAAATCAGAAATTGATACAGTATGTTTACAAATAATGAAACTAATAATAAGGCTTAAAACTCTTTAAAAAATATAGTTTCAGAGTATTTTTTTGGAAAAATTTTCCCCCTAGCAGGAAAAATACTTTTTCAGTTCACCATCATTGATAGCTATTCTTGTTCATGACTGTGGCAGGAAGTATTAAATTGTAGATATATATATTGCTTAGCTGTTCTGATAGTGAATAATAAGTTATTGTGAGCTAATAAGTTATATATGCTTTGGCAGTTCGCACTACCACACTACCGTATCAAAATTGGCAGTTCGGCACTTATATAATGAAAGTTGAATTCAACTTTGAATAAATAAAATGAAAACTTAATAGAAACTTCAGCTTGAGAATCGAAACAGTTCTATCGGGATCAATTATTTTGCAAAGTAAGCAAGTGAAGATTTGCTGGTAAAGACAGTAGCATTGAAAGAATAAGTTGTATAATTAAAAATTCATCCCAAACTCATAATGAATGAGTTTTCAATAACTCATGAATCTTTCTTGAATTTGTAATTGTTTTCTTTGAATGAATATAATGCATTTTCATTCCCATCATAAAAAAAGACATATTTTCAATTTCAAAAAGTATGAAATTGACTGGCTACTAATATCCAGTAAATGTGGCCATAGTGTTCAACAAAATAGAGTTACAAAAATATAAGGATACAAATTGTGATTCTAGTCTATACAATTTACAATGTAGGAAATCTGCCTGCAGCGCATTGTAATAAAATTATACAAAAATAAAATATAATTTTCAATCACTCATGATAATTAATATTTGTGACTCTAGCTCCAGGGCCCTATTTCACAACGTAACAAGTCTTGTTACTAACCATTATTTATAACAAATTTACTCATAAAGCTGATTACAGGCGTTTCATGAACGCACAATTGTAGACTTGTGATAACAAGTGAATTTTAATAAAAAAACCGGCCCTGGGCACAAGTTCAACATATAAAAAGAAAGGACGATTCCTACGCCAATTAACTTGTTCTTTACAATCAGAGGGTCTCTGCAATTAACCTGAATCTTCAAAAATATATCAATGCTTCTGGATTATAAATATCAACAAGAATATTGAACAGTTGTACGCTGCTCAACAAGAAGCCTACGTTGTTCAGTTAGTTCAATGTGGAAGTTTGGCAATTCTGTTTCTATCATGTTTTCATTTTGATGGCGACCGTTTTCCCCATAAGATTAGAATGGGACATGTGTTTATTGCATGACCCTTATAATTTTTTCCTATACAATCAAACCTTGTAATAAGATTTGATCAGGTCAGAAAATCAGAATAAGATCCAGTTCAGTTCTTGTTACTTATATTGTTGAAACCTTGAAATTGATGTCAACAAAGAAATGATTACAAGCTGAGCCTCACACTTGTACAATCAGAACTAAGATTTTAATCATTTTAATCAAGTCTATTCAATATACTAACTAGCTGTCGGGTCCTTGAAGATTCAAAACTGAAAAAACTTTGCTCCGGCAGCTGGCGGTCGGAAAGAGTGCATTTCAAATGCAATTCTATGATGGCTTAAATCATTATGACTTATAATGAGCTATTCAGGGTATGAATTCAAAGGTGCCGTTTTCGAAAAACACAATTTTCAGCATATTATTTGCCATTTTCTCCGCCATTTTTTATTGGATTTTTTCTGTTGATGGCTCAAATTGTAGGGCATACTAAGGGTATTATACACACCAATTTTCAGAACAATCAAGTTATTGGTCAATTTGTAGTGATTTTTTAAAATTTTCATCCCCCAATTTCACCCCCTTCCCTTGGACCAATTTGGCTGGTTAACAAACTTGACCGAGATATTAACACTAATGATATTTGTGCAAAATTTGGTCGCTCTCCGACAAGCCCTTCTGGAGTTATTGTGTTAACAAGAATCTGTACATAAATAAATATATATGATATATAAATATATAATATATATATATATAAATATATATATATATATATATATATATATATATATATAGAGAGAGAGAGAGAGAGATGAATTTGAACAGACATCAGTTTTGTGTTCTAGGGGCTCGGAAACGTGTAAAAAATATATCACATCATAAATTTTTGATTGTCAGGGCAAGACCAATAGTGCATTTTTTCAAATGAAATGCACTAAAAAAATTAACAAACCAAGCTAGCCTCATGCAAACGAAAATAGTGGAATAAGAGTCTAATCAGGAATCACATCATCACCATCTACCATTTTACTGTTCCAGTCAGCACATCAAATACCATATACAGTATAATAGTATACGTTGTATTTGGTCAATCTTGTCTATAGGCCTATCAAATAACTAGTATTTTCAAATACCTATACCTCACGTACATTATACATGGGAGATATTCAAATTAACAGCTTAAGCTCTCCAAGGGGTGCATCACCTGTAATCCAAGATTTTCAGAGCGTCCAAGAATTTCAGTTTCACTGTTTCGGTCATAGCTCAGCCGTTTTTGAAGATATCCTATCAATTTTTCTCTCAAATTTTTCCTTATAAAATTTTCTAGATGTGCTATACAGAACGTATCTCCCAAAATGTATAAATAATAAGTTATAAATTTTTAATGTGAAAAATGATAGAATTTCTTATGAAAATTCTTGTTTTTCTGTCATTAATTTTTTTATGCATCAGATAGACAATGTTAATGATGTTAAATGACTCATTTAACACATCTCTTGCCTGTCAATTTGAATTTTGGTTGCACAAAACATAGATAACAACCATTAAGCTGCAGATTTTTTAACGCTTCCGTTAAGTTGAAATTTCAACAGCCTAATCACACGTTATCAAGAAAATTTGGAGAAATTCCAAGATATAACGCCAGTCATGTTATTAACATATTAATATGTACTAGAGGTATTGATATGTATATTATATGCATAAGGTATGTTGATATATACTGTATTATATTCTTCACATACAAATAAATATATATTATCATAATTTTATTGTGATGATGTAATAATTCTAATGATTATCAATTCATATAAATTTTGTAATCCGGTATTCCTTTATTCGTTCAATTAAGCTTTGTTGGAGAAATACTGATTTGTAATAATTATATTCAGTACCTGATTCAAGGGTTGGCCAACTAGGCGCACGCCCAGGGGCCCGCACCACAAAAATATCGAGAAATTTTTATAATATTTCATTTCTTAGAACTTGGCAACCTGCATTCTAGCAAACTAATATCAATAAATGGCCACATAACAGACTTTATACTACTGTGGACTACTGTATCTAGTCACCTAGTACATTCGCCAGTTTTTCTGCTCGGAACTTTCCCAAATAATAATATCCAATCTAATTTGAGAAAATTGAACTATAAAATTGAAAAGGTGAATCAATGACATAATCATGGATTGTGGATTGAAACCATTTTTTATTATTTTTCCCCATCAACACAAAACAACCCAATAAAAGTGATAGTACTAAAATAGCTTAATATAATCATTTCATGACTAAGAATCATAATACTAATGTTAATAAAATAGTTATGATGGAATATGAAGTAGCTGAAAATAGTGAAATGTGAAATATACTAGAACTAGGACATATATGTCAAAAATGATTATTGAAGCTGTACTGTATCAATGAATGTATATAGATATCTATCGAGTATTTCTGAATAAATATAGAATTGAGTATTTTATTAGATTTCATATACGAATCTGTATATACATATATATGTCATATATATGTATATACAGATTTGTATATGACATCCAATAAAAACTCAATCCTTCATTTATTCAGAAATATACTCAATAGATATCTACATGCATTCATTGATACAGTACAGCTTCAATAATCATTATTATTAATAATTTGTGATATTTCAATCAAAATAAGGATATAAAACATTTCAGACATGTGTCTGTGTTTCTAGCTTTGAGTATTATCGGGTCTAAATACTTATTATCTTGACTAAATAGATAATGTGTAGTTCTTTCCACAAATTATAATCAAAGCTATGGATAATTATTATGGAAGGTTTTAGAAAACAATACAGATTATAGAAGGGTGTATATAGAGTAGGCCAAGGTAATTAGAATAGAAAGGTAACAGTCATTGTAACTGTAGCCGGGAGAAAACCGTGAGTTCTGACGTCATTGGAACCACAGCTGGCAAACCTAGGGCTCTATAAAAAGGGGGTAGACACAGCATCCGCTATTCTGTGGTCAACTTTTAGCGCATTTTTATAGAGCCTTTTTATGTACGCCTGAATATGTTATTATTGGCATTGATGATATATTGGCATAGTAATAGTATTGTTATAATATTATAAAAACTCATTTGCTATTTTCAATGATTTTATATAGTTTTTTTACGTATTACTTGAAGTTTCAAATGATTAGGATTCTTCATGAAAAAAACTGGGTAAATAAGATTAGACAAACTCTGCAGGAGTTTTATCTAGAAGTTGATATATTTCCAGATTATATCTTCA